>ML776640.1:558179-613818 GCA_009831015.1 Picea engelmannii
GGAGAACCAGAGGCATGTGTGACACTTGGACGGCGGAGAACGTTTAGAGGGTTGTCATTAAAAATTAATTAATTAATGATTTATGAATTAGGTCAGTCTCAAAATTCTATAAAAGGAGGGGAAAGGAAGGAAGAAAAGGGGGGAACAGTTAGCGTAATGTTACGCTGCCGAGTTGTGGCTTGACGGGTTGCTTGTGAGGAGTTGGGTATATCTCAGCTGTTTTGGAGTGGTAGCTCAGCCGTTTAGGCGAGCTGAGACGCTATTCTATCTCTGGTTCTTGTGTGGCCCCTTTGCGGCTCGGGGGGCTAAGGAGGAAGAAGAGTACCCCTAGCGTTGGCTGGGAGGTACCGGTGAGCTTTCTACGGTCGGAGCGCGGGACGTGGCACGGAGCGCGGGACGTCGTCCGAGGAAGGCGAAAGGCAACAGTATGATTTTAACTGGTGAAGTATAATGCATTTTTACTTTCGGAAATTTAATGTTATTGGTGATAGTATGATGAGATTGGTTGGCATTATAGTTTGAAATTTCGTTCCGCAATGATATTGTAGAGTTTGTTTATATTCTGATCATGTGTCACTTTAGTTATGATGACATGTGTTTTTGCATTGATATGAATTAGGTGATGTTGTTAATTTCTTATTTGTTAAAAAGAAAAAAAAAATCCTATTGTACTTCGCTATTCATAGACATAACGAAGGGGACGTTACATCCTTCTTGTTTTTAGATTTTCTCTTTCCCTCGGTTTGTTGGTTACCCTTTGGAATTTGTCAATTGCACACTATGTACATATGACGTTTGGGTTACAGGGGCATCTAAACTAGGAGTTTGGCTGGCCACAGTCTGTTGAATTGATAATTGTTGTAATTTATTAGTTAACTGATCTGTGGGATTTCTCTATGTTGATCCTACTATGCAGTCGACGTGAGGCCCAGACTTATGTTTGGTCTTGTCAAACATCGATTGTGGTCCATTGGGCAGGATCTCGTATATCATATCGGATTGAGAGTAAATCAAATCCAGTTATTGGGCTCTCATGATAGCCTCTTCTTCGAAAAAATCCCAAGACGTCGTGACGTTTTTGGATACACAAGGCACCAAGGACTTTAGGAACCACTCGAGAAAAAATGTGGGAGGGAAATTAACTTTGATCAAACTCTTTCATCATCGTCATTCTCAGATTTGATCCGAGATATGAACGACTTGTGTTTGCTCAAAGTTGGCCAACAACTCGGTGTCGACATCGTATCTTACCAGTAACTGTTAATGGTTTAAGAAGACCATATCTAGGTCGTTAATGTAAGCGTACTTCAAGTTATCAAGTTTGATATACCATTTTGTGGCACCCCCTATAAGAGTGCATTGAAACAAACGAGTTACGAAACTAAACAGAATCATCCTTTAACGAGTTGGATGAGCATTTTTTATGCCCATAAGCACAACATAATACCCCTTCCTGCAAATGGGTTGCAATGCCTCATTATTTATATACATATATATATATATATATATATATATATATATATATAGGTGGGACCTCCTTTTTTAAATCATGGTGAAAAAAAAATGCTTCTCTGAATTGTGCACATAACAACCTTACGAAGCATATTACAGTTTGATAAAAACACAGGAATTCGAACAAATTTTCACATGCAATCAATGATGATAAGGGATGGAAATTTAAAAGTCAAAGACAAGTTTTGAAGTGAAAATAAGTTTGGTTATGACTGTTATACATATATGATTAAAATTTGAACTTCAACTCACACACACATTGGTTATGACATATTGCATTCATGGCATATTGTGTTATGGTATTGGTTATGTTTGGTGGACAATAGCTATGGTTTATGAAATTGTTTTGAGGTCAATCGATCCTTGCAAATTGGAACTTGCTATAAATATGGGACATATTATACTATGGTGATATGGTATAGGAGGGTTTTCATTTCAATTTGGAAAAGTAGAAGTGACATGTTGGATTTGAATATGGTTGATTAATGCAAATGATGAAGTTTGGATGCACTCCACCCTAGCTATGGTTGATGGAAATTAATGAAAGGGTGGAGAAGCAACGTGCATTTACTGCACGTCATTCTTACTCCACCTCCATCTCACCACCCTCACTTTGTCACGCATTTTTGGTTTATCTTGTTAGTTTTCCTCTGTTTCTCTTAGCCGTTGGGAGAATAGTTGTGGTATTTGGTTATTTTGGGTGCTTTCCTCATAGGTATGGTGCTTCTCTCCCTTCCATTCATCATTGTAACTCAGCTCTAGATAGAATCTTTGTGTTGGCTCTTAGAATTCGTATGCAACGTGTTTTCTTTCTGAAATATATGGTGGTTGAATGTATACCATGTCTGTGCAAATGATATTGGTTGGTGTTTCGAATGTTGTCAGTTTTAATTTTTTTAATTCTCCTTCATGTTGAAGTTATTCGGTTATGGTTATGCCCAGGGTGGATGACTGGTTATTGTTGCTCCTTGTTGTAGATAAAATTATGTCAAATTTTTTTTGTTATCACCCACATCTCGTGATAGAATCATGTTGGCACAGGGGTAGAATTGGGGTTCAATGCTACAACAATGCACCAACAAAACCCTAACTACCGGCCCTTTCGGCAACACCTGCAAAGCAGATGAGGTCTCACCCGAGGTAGAGGTAAGGGTAGTTGCAAGACTCAAGTGTCTGAAACCTTAGCTGGGACATAGATCTGTGATTATATCACTTACAAATAACTTAGCATCGATCATTCGTCAATATTCAACCCTTATTATACTTCACAGATAGCACAGACCATCGCAACATTCACTTAGATCTAAGGTATTTCAGCACTTAGCAATAGTAAAACAGATCAAATATGGTAGATCATCACTAAGCATCTTCATACATATCAGATCTAACATTCACACACCTCTAAGAAGAACAAAGCATAAGTAGATCTATCTAAATATATCAAAGCACTTAGCAAAAGAAGGGATAAACACATCAAGTCGAAGCACAAAGCATAACACACAGATTTACGTGGTTCACCCCCACCTTAGGGCTACATCCACCAACTCTTCTTCTTTATTAGTGTCTTCAATCGGTTACATCACAAAGCTACCAAAAAACTTCTTCGTATAGGACAAAAGATCTGCGCAGCTCGCTAGATCCTTCTCCCTTGTGCCACATCACAAAGCCTTCCTCAACTCCTTACAAACACTGCAAGTTCAACAGTATGCACAGAGCCTACTCAATCACATAGATCACTTGCACATAGAAATATTTTCCATCACATAGATGTACTGATTCTTACATCACCTAGCTTACTTATTTATACATACAAAATAGGCCTACACATGGGAAAACCCCATGGGCCGGCATCCCATTCCAGTTACATTATCCCAAAAACTCAAAAAGGGACCCAAAAAGTGGGCCGAGATTCTGCAATCTCTGCTTCGTCTGGCGCTCCATCTTCGACAGGCTATCAAAGTCCCAAAAATGGTCAATCATGACCAAGTATCTCTCAAAACTTGGTCAAGGGCCAACAGGCCCCCAACACTCACTTGCAACTCATCCTGAGTCACTTTGGTCTGATCAATTCTACCTCAAATGCCTCGAGCTTGGCTCGAGCTTCTTCGACCTGTTGTTGTGCTACAACCTCTTGCTCGGTAAACTCCTGGATGAGTGCATCATTGATGGGTCCCTCTAGGCGATGTTATGTTGTACTCACAACCTATCCTAGTTCTTCTCCTCGGTATTCAACCTCTATGAACAACTGGCATGCCTTATCTTGCACCAGTTGAAGTCATTGAATCATGTCCATCACTTTGCTCTGGATCGTATGGATCTATTTTTGGGCCTTGCACTGCTCATGATGTCTCTTCATTATTTCTACGGGTGAAGGGGCCTTTAGCTGCGTCAGTAGTTTTTTAGCTTCATACTTCACCCCCTGGAGATGTGACTCCAATTTATATAAATATGGGTTCTCGGTGAGGTTCTCATATGTCTGGGCATTGTGGCTACTCATATGATTTCACTCCAAGGAAAGAGATTTTAGTCTGTCAATTGCACTGCGAGCAGTTATTTCTCTTTGGTCTCTGATCTCCTGCAGGGTCTCAGGTACTGCACGAAGCTCTAGATCTGCAATGCACTGCTAGAGCTTCTAGATCACTCCTTCCAGTTGTGTCACCCGCTATGGAACCCGTTCTTTTGTCTGTAATTCGACGACGGTCACATAGAGAAGTTCTCTATTGACTAGTTGCTTTATCTAGAGTTGCTTTGTGAGCAACTTCTCCTTGCTTTGTTGTAGTTTTTCTTTCTCTGCATCCCATTTTTCATGGAGAGCAATCTTTTCTTGTTCTGATGTGTTGCATTTCTCCATAATAACTCCTTGTACCTGTGTTAAAGCCTAAGTGGTTGTCTCTGCTTCACATTATGATTTTCGAAGTTGAGCCTCGACTATATCAACAATCCGGTGCAGTTGAGATGGCTCATCTCCTACTTCTGGTGTTACGACTGACAGGGGCGCAGTGGAGACTGCGCACTTCGACTGAAGTGCCTACTGCACTCCTTGGAGATATATCTCAATCTGACTATGCATCTCCTCTTGTTTAGTCTCTTTCTTCTCTACTATCTCCATCGTAGCATCATCCAGAGCTGTGATGATGAAGTTGAAGTCGTCTGGGGTCAGTGTGGTATGCATCTTAATCACATGAGCTTTGGACTTCTTCCAGGCAGATTTTTTCTGAGGTGAACCCTTCCTCTTCTTCAAAATCTTTGCTTCGTCTCTGCGCTTCTGTTCAACTTCTTATAACTCTTCTCCATCACCATCTTTCTCTAGCGTGACGGAAGCAGTCTTCACCGTGTCACTACTTAATTCTTTCACTTCGCTGATATTTTGTCGCATGCTTGGTCCAAGTATATCCTGCACAGTTTCTAGACTGTCTACATCAGATATCTCCATAGGGTCAGCTAGAACAAGGAGGTCCATCGACCATTCCTTTGTGATCTCCTCCAGATATTATTCTGTTAATTTATAATAGGATTTTAATTTTTTCTTGTGCTCATCAGCGTGCACTGTGATTTAGAGAAAGTGTCTGTTTGCACTGAACTTCATCATGGGCCGAAACCTGTGGAGGGTGTTCGGAGTGATGTGCAGTGTAGCCTGGATAGCTACTTTCAACTGATTATAATATGAATGAAACACGGAATTTGACTACCATTGCTTGTTCATGTCGTTCAAGTACCATAGGGTACTGAACTTCGTGGCCAACAGTTCAAAGGGTTCAATGTCCAGGAAGGTCGCACCTTCCGGCATTTCCCATGCAATGAATGCAATCAGTATGAGAAGCCAACTGAAATTGAACCCATACCCTTGGTCCTTTGCTTCCCTGCAATCAAGCTCTAGCTGGTTTACAAGGTATTGTGCCCAATTCATCTGTACACCCTCTGCATACTTTCCTGCGAGGTCTACTATGAATCCGGTCACTTGGGTGGGCCGATTCTTGAGAACTAATTTACCAGCGATTAGTTGGCAGGCTAGGTGCACCGCGTCGTTCTGGATAGAGGCTACCTTGTAGCCTTGCATTCCTTTCTCAACATTACCATACATTTATTTAATCTTCTATGCTAATGCTCTGTCTGTGGTTTTTACAGGATAAAAATCTTGCGGGTCAAGGCCTTGCATGCTCATCCCGGTGATCCGATGGATCAAGGTCGGATCCACTGTGATACGTTGTTTCAGCCATAAATATCCTCCATGGTAACAGGATAACAACAACTGAACACACGCGTTCACTTCTTGATGTCTTCCGAAGTGCAGGATCTTCATAACATTAAGCATGGTAGGTTGTACGAGGTTATGGGTCCAAGGTTGGGGGATAATCTTTGAATTCTTGACTTTCGTCTTGGTCATATACTTATGAGGGGTGAGCATACTATAAGCTTTACGGTCTCCAAGGTTGAAGTCACTAAACTTCAATGATTCTATATTATCTTGGTCTGTGTGAACTGTGTGTATCCCTTTCGAGAGGTACGCAGTGACCAAGGCATAGTCAAAATCTCTAGGCACACTATCTCTGTTCACTGCACCGCTCAGAGGAGGTATATATGCAGGTAAGATGCTTGGAATCAACTTAGCATTCGAGATATCATCTCTATGCTTCATTCTCATCTCTGTCACGACTCTAGAATTTCCTGATCCGCGAGAAGTCGATGGAGAAGCTTGGACTCCTCCTGTCGATGATGCGTGTACACCTGCAGACATTCTTCTTTCCGACATGACTTTCTTGGTCCGGAGATTAACAAGTACTTCCTTCGCAGATTCTTCAAGTGCACTAATCTCTTCAAACCTATGCGCACAGGGTTAATAATATCAGGTTCACGAAGTAATGTAGACACAGTAATAAGATGGAAAGTAAGGGCATAATAATCATTGGACAATCTTAACCAAGGTTGCAAGCTCAAATTCTCGATTTGGAAAAATTGTTCTTCATGCATGGCGTGACGGGGTAAATAGGAATCTCATCAATGGATTGCTTGCAAGGGGTATGAGGTTTCATTAACGCTTGTTCTGTCTATTATGTCATGGTCCAACGGTCAGGTGGTGAGCCATAAATGTTTTCCCAGCCATTCAAAGCATCAGTTGAATGATATATCATCCCCAACGGTTATATTGCTTTGCCACAATGAAGTGACCTATGTCATTGTTCTGATATCCCTGTGAAGCTCCCATTCTACAAGTTTTCTTTCTGCGATGTCCCCTTTGGGGCCTTCTATAACTTTTCAATATTAGCCCTCTTCTTACTTATCTTTCTAGCCTTCTTTCCAGTAATATTCAATCCAGCCTGTCTTTTTTCGTTCTAATTCCTATATGCTTTTAGCATAGTCACTGCACGTTGTTGAGGTTCTCTCCTAGGACTTAGGGGTAATAATTCTTCTTTGTCTGGGATAGGTACTTCAGTCTTCTGGGGATATTCCAATGTTCTTGTATCTTTGACATCAGTGTTTCTAGTGTGAAATAGCTTCGATATGTTCTCCTATTCTTTAATCAATTGTGTGATCCTTCTGGTCATGAATTATTGTAACTCTTGTTTCTTTTGTTCAAAAACTTCTTTTTCTTCCTTTCATCTAGCTTGATCTCTGTCAATCCATGGTTTTCCTATTAGCGTGGTAAACAGGGTGTTGTCTTCAAAAAATTTAATAATCTCAAAATCTTCTTCAGTCGAAGTTCCATTGGCATTCATAGATATCTGAGTGAGCTTTCCACATAGGTTTACCAATTTTCCTCTGAATAATCCTATTACTCTTAATGAAGGAATCATAGCAGGCCTCCCTATAGCCTTCCAAGTTCTCTCTGTCATGATATTCATCTGTGTTTCCTTATCCAGAACATAGTCAATGTTGAAGTCTCCTATTCTTACTTCATTCTTTTTCTTTAAAGATCTCTGATAACCTAACATGGCGGTGGTCATTCAAGGTTTCTTTCATCTGTAGCAATAATTTCATTGATTCTTTCTGGGGTTTTTCTATTTCTGGATCTACCTCTTGGTTCAGATTCATTCCTTCAATCTTAGCAATCATTTTGGGGCAATCCAATACTTCATGGTCTAGAGCTTTATAAGAAAGAAAACTAAGCCTTCCACCAGGGCATTATTTAGCTAGATGTCCCAGTTTTCTACAACTATAACAGAGGGTCAATCCTCTCTTTCTTTTAAATTATCCCCAACCTCTCTTGTACTGTGCAGTAGGATCATGGTAGCTAACCTATAACAAATTCTTTCTAGGATCCTGCATCCATTTATTAGTCCAAACATTCTGTCTATGCATAGGTATAACATATCTATCACTATTCTTATTAGATATATTCATATCAAACCTTCTTTCATCTATTAATGCCCTATTTTTTAATCTAGGACAGAATCTATCAAACATACCTAGATCCATGCTTTAGAAAAAAAAAAAAATCACTTATCTTACTTTTACAGAGTACAAAGCTTTCAGATCTAGAACTTTTAACTATTCTTACCTTTATCAAAGCACAGAGTTTACAGATCTTACCTCTTTTAATCAGATAATTCCACTTTTACCTTTCTTAGAGCACAAAGCATTCAAATCTTTCTTCTTTTCTTCAGTATCAACCTTTTTTCTTGCAGATATGACCTTTCTTTCTTGGCACAAAGCTTCATAGGTCAAGTAGGATGTTGTGCACTAGGGCAACAAATATATGCACAGAGCTTCCATGGTTTCAGATCGAATCTTTGCACAAAGCTTCTTCTTCTTTTTTTCCCAGCAATCACAGCTTCACGTCCTAGCTATGAAACCATTTGTTGGCACAGGGGCAGACCTAGGGTTCAAAGCTACAACAATGCACCAACAAAACCCTAACTACCGGACCTTTCGGCAACATCTGTGAAGAAGATGAGGTCTCACCCAAGGTAGAGGTAGGGGTGGTTGCAAGACTCAGGTGTCTGCAACCTTAGCTAGGAAATAGATCTATGATTATATCACTTACAGAGCACTTAGCATTGATCATTCGTCAATATTCAACCCTTATTATATTTCGCAGATAGCATAGAGCATTGCAACATTCACTTAGATCTAAGGTATTTCATCACTTAGGAACAGTAAAACAGATAAGATCTGGTAGATCAGCACTAAGAATCTTCATACATATCAAATCTAACATTCACACACCTTTAAGAAGCACAAAGCATAAGCAGATCTATCTAAATATATCAAAGAACGTAGCAAACGAAGGGATAAACACATCAAGTCGAAGAACAAATCATAACACACAGATTTACGTGGTTCACCCCCACCCTAGGGCTACATCCACTAACTCTTCTTCTTTATTAGTGTATTCAATCGGTTACAACATAGAGCTACCAAAATCCTTCTTCGCATAGGACAGAATATATGTGCAGCTCGTTAGATCCTTCTTCCTTGCGCTACAACACAAAGCCTTCCACAACTCCTTACAAACACTGCAAGTTCAACAGTATGCATAGAACCTACTCAATCACATAGATCACTTGCACATAGAAATATTTACCATCACATAGATGTACTACTTCTTACATTGCCTAGCTTACTTATTTATACATACAAAATATGCCTACACATGGGAAAAACCCATGGGCCGACATCTCATTCCCGTTACATTATCCCAAAAACCCAAAAAGGGACCCAAAAGTGGGTCGAGATTCCGCAATCTCCGCTTCGTCTGGTGCTCCATCTTCGACAGGCTGTCGAAGTCCCAAAAATGGTCAATCATGACCAAGTATCTCCCAAAACTTGGTCAAGGGCCAACAAATCCTGGAAGGTTTTTATGGTAAACAGAAGAGATAGTTGGTTCAGGGTTCTTTTAATGTAGTTATTATTACATCTTGCTTGATCCATGAGAGGCTTGTTTCCCTGTAGAGTTTCCATTTCACAGTTTGAATGTATGTAAAGTTGGGTTCTTACTTGGCAGCCACCTTTAAAGCGACTGTGTCAAACCTTGTTGTAAAATTGTTGGAGGTTTTGGTTTCATGTTGCAAACCCCACTTGCAGAATTGTCTCACCCACCTGGTTGTTCAGACCCCACTCTCCCTTGTCATGACTGTTGTAGACTTAAACTTAGGTTTTGAAATGGTTATGTGTTGAAATGACAATAGATATATTTGTTACTTGCATAGCTCCTTGTCTCATTGGATGAATACCTACATGAGTCTTGGTCATTTTTGAACATCATATAATGAATAAAAAAAATGGAACACCAAGGTTTTGAACCCAACCTGTCATATAAGAAAGGGTGACCAACTAAGAGAATAGAGGGTCTTGAACACATTCCATTGTACAACAATTAAATTTAGTTGATGTAAATGATTAATTTTGATGGCCTATTCTTTTCCTTGGCCTCCCCATGCCTTCTCTAAGTAATATGAACATGGTCGTTGTTAGTTGGAATTCTGGACAATCTGTATATAAATTGTGTTGATGTTTGATCAAACATGAATGGAGAAAAGATAGAAATTAAATGGCTGAGTTTGACAGTCCTGGACTTCTTCTTTGGGTTTGATATGGAAGTTGTTGTCTCTTGAACCTTGAGATTGCCTACAATTAAAAATGTTTTTGTTTTGGCAATTAAGGGTATGTCATTTTAAAAAGAAAATGTTATTTTATTTAATGGAATAGTGTCCATCTCATTTCTTATTCATTATACCACTTTTCTCTCCTTACAATCCCACCATATTCCCAAATTCACTTTAATTCTTTGTTCAGTTATTTTGAATTGCATTTTAAAAGAAGGAAAAGGAAGGGACTTGCCTTTGAAATTGGAAATGGAAATAGTGTTTTTATGGAATTTGCACCTATGTTTTCTTGGACAATATTCGCTAGTGGTCCCCATCCATGCTACCACTTTTCTCTCATTATAAACCCCTCACCTTCCCAATAACCCTATCATTCCTTGTGCAATAGAAATTAATTATTGATTTGAGTAGTATGATGAATGGATTGATTGCATGTGCTTTTGTTGAGAATAATATAGCCAACCTTTGATTTTATTTAGGTAGGGTTGATGCATGGACTGTCAAGAGTTTTTATAACTAATTGGAACATTGCTTCAAGATGGGTTTCTTCAGCAAAGGTAGTAATGGAAAAGGAAATAAAGGCAGAGGAAATTGGCAAAGAGGTCATAGAAGACTTCGATTTTTCATATGTTTTGATGTCGATCCATAAGAATTGAAGCATCGTTTTCAAGTTGGGTTCTTCAACCTAGTAGGGAAAGAGATCCTCCAATCCTAACCTAAAAGACCCCCCTTCTAAGAAGATCAAAAAAATTATGGTATCTGAGTCCCTCCTCATTTATCAATGAAACCAGAACCGCGTGCCAATGATGGTTGGAAAGATATTGTCCACCAGTATGTTCTTCATCACCACGACTGGCCTACTTCTTCTTTTTCATTAACCCCTCCACCACCACCAAAGAATCAAATTTCCCAATTTGATCATGTTGTCTCACCCATGAAGTCATCTCATGCTAGAAAGAGATTAAAAATTGATGTCTCCAAGCTTGTGTAGAACAAAGGAAAAGGAGTAGCCACTCCCTCTAGCTCATCCAAAGAGTCTTCCAAATATTTGTCCTCCCACCTTCATTTTAAGGATGATTGTTCTCATGTTATCAGCGCAATTCAACATCAAGGTTCCAATCAGCTTAAGGCTGCCACAAAAAAATCGAAAGGGGATAGAAGTGAAAAGAGGCCAAATGCCTCTTACAGTAAATATGGTTTTTTATTATGATTAATGTTATTTTTTATGTTGAATACAATACTTTTACTTTGACAAATTTTTTGACAACAAGCATATATTTAAGAAGTTTTTTTGGGGACAGCATGGATATGATATTTTTGGATATGGTCATATTTTATTTTGTTGATATTTAAAATACTTGATCATAATTCTGAGAACGGGAGTTACAAGGAGGATGTATTTGAAATCAAATGATTAAGTTTTATATTTCATGTTATAATTATTAAAAGAAATAATTTAGAGTCACAAGAGGTCCCACCTATTTAGTTATTATTAATTAGNNNTATATATATATATATATATATATATATATATATATATATATATATATATATATATATATATATATATATATATATATTATTACTTGTCTCAGCTAATTAGTTAAGCTAATTTGGATTAACTAAAGAAAGGTAGTTGAGCTACCATAACTTATTGAGAAGGAATAAAAGCTCAATGAGATGAAGAGACAAGGGAGGAGAATAGAAGGATAAATACAACCATAACGCTTTCTTTATACTAGTGAGATACTTTCAAATTTCATTCATTCTGAGTTTACTAGAAGGCTTAAACCTCTCGATGAAAATAGGGTCTTATTGAAGGCAACAAGATTCAAAACATTGAATCAAATATTTCAGCAGCTTGTTTTAAAGGTGTATGATTTATGTTTGGCAGTCTGTGTATTCTTGTTTATTTATGAATTGAATTTCATGATTGATAAAGAATATCTTGCAGAGTCAAGCGACAACATTTTGTGGCAACTTTATCTAGATCTTTAGCTTCAGTTTTCATCTTGATGTTAGATTCTTTTTGTATGGTTCCCATTGAAGGTTTCTAAATTTAACTTTGGTCCCTACTCTCGTAGAGGTTTGTAAAGCGAACTAAGTTTTGTATCTCATAATGAAATTAATGAAAAAATCAGATTAATGTTTCAGTCTCACGCATGTGTTTTAATGATCTGGATCGTTCTTTTTCTCTTATCTCCATGTACACATTTGTGTAATTTCTGTACACACTCATGTAACTTTGTTTAAGTTTATTTCTTTTGCATTGTTATATATAACACATAAAAACCATATTTGATCCTTTGTACTTAATACTTGTGGATTAAGCGATTATTTTTTAGGCTATAAACCCCGGGTGTCATTCCCAACTATCATGTCTTAGCCTGGCAAGATCTGAAAATTCTTTAGTGAGGTTTTTCATACCTTTTCCTCAAAATTTATTTGGTGACCATACTAGGGAGATCTTCCATATCTCTCTGGTTGATTGTATTTATGATTATATTCAAATTTTTATGTTTTTCCTAAATACGCGACTATTTTTTCCATGACAATACTTGTTACAAGAAAACCCAATATTGGAAATGGTGTTGATGACCAAACTAACATTGCTTTGACCTTATTCTACACTATTTTAGAAACTGCTAGTACTTGTGCTAAACTTGAAAACTCTTGGGAAGTAATTGAAAGATATATAAGTATCTGTGAACACTAGGAATCTAGGAAATGACAACCCAAAAATCAAAGGTAACCTCTCTTTTCCTAAATCCTTGTATTTTTTTCATGTCCTCAACTCCTTGCATCTCTCGAAGGAGAAGAGGATTGTCTCTTGAAACTACTCCTACTTTTGAAATAGGAAGAAGGAAAATTCTTTGATCAACACAAGAAAGTGCTCTAAGGAGAACTTTATCTGATTCTGCAAGTTCATCTTCATCACCTATACCTATTACCTTCAACATGACATCTACGGGTAATGGTAGTGGAACCGGAGGTGTCTCCTCCTCTCAACCTTCTGCTTCATCAGTATTTGGTAGTATATATAGTCATTAGGTCCCTGTTCAATCCACTATCAATCCTACTAAAGTGATAAATAAATATGGGCTTTTCCATTTTGAATAAGATGCTACGACTACTCCATGGCATGTGTCTTCTCCCTTAAATTTGGCACCTGCTACTCACCCATTACCAAAGTTTGAGCATATACCTAAGTTTTTCAGAAATAATATTGTTACTACAAATGAAAACCTAGTAGCATTTTACAATGCTTGTCATAATATTAGGGATAACAATAATGACACCTTCACACATCTATTTTTCAACCCTCTCGAAGAAGGGAAAGTTGTGGCAAATGTTTTTGATCTCCCTCCCAAAATTCTTTCCACATGGGAAGAATTGGTTTATTGGTTCAAGTCCACTTATGGAAATTCCAAGAGTCCAGTTGAGAAGTTAAGGGAATACAACAATATTTCCTATAAACATGGTGAAACTATTAACTCTTTTAACCTTCGCTTCACCAAATTATACAATCAAATTCCTGAAATAATCCGCCCCCAAAATCAGGTTGCTTTCTTACATTATTATAATGTGCTACCTTCACCTTATCGCCATAGACTCGAAGAAAAGGATATTGACAATATTGGTTCTGCTCTTCATACTTGTCTAGAATATGAGGATAAACTCGAAAGAATGGGTCTCTCTAAAGGGGAGTCATTCAAGCAAACAAATATGTCTTCCCTCCTACAACTCGTGCAAGATATGAACAATATGATGATAGCCTACGGATGAAAGGGAAGTGCGTATTCACCCACCCCTGGGGAACCTTCTTCTTCCTCATTGCCTTTTAGGAATACTAATGAAAATAAGTTTCATCCAAAGTCCATTATGTCTCGCAGTTGGTGTAACTTATGTGAAGAAAATCATGAAGAAAGTACTTGCGAAGTTAAGAAAAATGTCAGAGATAAGATATTTGGAAAAAGGATCGATACCACAATCATTGTTCTATATTGGGTTGAACCAGAGGATTTTATGGTAATCAATACCATGAACAAAAATTACACGGCCAAGGGTAAATATGATCCACCTCGTACTTCTTCCACACCAAGCTCATCTTCTCAAAGTACTTATACACAAGTTGTCAGAGTTTCGGAAAATCAAGGAGTGTCTTCCCCTCTTTCATCTTCTAAATATAACATCCTTAACCAATTGGATAATATCAAGGATGATGCTACTCTTTTGGACATGGTTTTCGTCCCAGAACAACAAAAAAATCTCAAGAATTTTATGGAAGGTAAAGTTTCTACCATAGACAATATTTTTGAAGATTCAAAAGAAGAGGATTCAACTGTAAATAAGATAGGTGTAAATAATTTTAGGAGCCCTGTAAAAAAATCCCCCTTTTTATATTTCTATAAAAATTATGGATAAAATAGTTCATTGTTTCCTAATTGATGGTGGGTCTAGTCCAAGTGTAATGTCAAAAATTATCATGGAAGAGCTTGGATTATTGTGCACTAATGAAAATTCTAGAAGCATGCTCTCTTATAATATTTTGCAGTAGTCAACTATAGGTGAAATAAAGAATGTAGCCTTAGTTCTTTGTGCACACCCCGAGATAAGAATGACCATCAACATCCAAGTAATTGATATGCCAGTAAGAAATTATTCAATTATTTTAGGAAGAGACTGGAAAGCCTTAATGGGTGGATATCTGTCGCTTGATGGAACACATCCTGTCTGTCCCTCGGAACAGAAATAATATTATAGTCCTTAGGGAAGGAATAATTTCACCATATATAGAGAGTATTCCCCAACCTAATGTAAATTATCTTAGGAAGATTTGGGAGTATACTCTATCTTTGTTGATGAGGGTGACACTATCCTTAAACCAATTGATTTTGATGATGTCATGTGGCACATGCATTTCAATGGCTCGTGCTCAAATAAAGGTAATGGAGCCAGCATCATCCTATATTCTCCTATAGGTAAAATCCACAATTTTTCTTATAGGTTAGAATTTGCTTGAAAAAACAATGTTACTGATTTTGAGGTCTTACTGTTTGGCATCAAAAATTCATATAACCCTGGTTGTGGCCACGAACCTTGTACATAAGATTTATTTGCCAAGAAACAAGTTTCGTAAATGATATACCAAAGTTGTTTGGATGCTCATTTCAAATCTGTTATTATTTAACATCACTCATGTTAAGAGGGAACTTAATTCAATGGATGATATGTTAGTTGCGTTTGCAACATCTCCTACTCAACAAATTTTACCTCAACGAATTGATTGTACATTCCAATATCTATATCATCCTCACATCCCCGATAACATAGAGTCATGGAAAGTTTTCCCGGGTGATGAAGGCATTTGTGCTTTCATATAAAATGAACCATTTAATCCTAAAGAAATCATATCTATTGAAGATGATAAATTTCCTAAAGGCTTGAATCCTCTCGAAATTTCATTTTTGTCGAGTGATGTAGGCAACAAAGAGACACATAAGGAAGAGGAGTTAAAAATAAAAGTGGATGATACCATTTCCTTGAACCTTGGGACACCCGGATCTCCAAAGATTGTTAAAATAGGTGTCCAATTTTCTAATGAAGAAAAGGAAAAATTCACTGAGATACTCCGTGAATTTCAAGATGTTTTATCATGGTCATACAAGGATCTTCATGGTTTTGATCATGTTATCCTACAACATGCCATTCTTATCAAGGAAGAGGTAAAACCAATTAGGCAAAAACAAATACCTATTAACCCTGCACTCAAAGCTACTATTAGGAAAGAGTTGGAAAAATTATTGAAAGTTGGCATATTATTTCCAGTTAAGTATTCTGAGTGGGTTTCAAATATGGTCCTTGTTCAAAAGACTACTAGTCATATCAGATTATGTGTTGATTTCCATGCATTGAATAGAGCAAGTGTAAACGATCATTTTCCTTTCCCTAATATGGAAATGATTTTACAACAGGTTGCAGAGTCACAAATGATGTCCTTACTTGATGGCTTTTCTGGGTATCAAATCAAGGTAAAGAGGATATATATATATATATATATATATATATATATATATATATATATATAATCACATTTATGTCACGAAGGGAAATCTCCTCGGTCATATTGTTTCTGATTCAGGAATAAGCATCGATCTTGAAATAATTAATGTTATTCTAAACCTTCCTACCCCCACCTCCAAGAAATAAGTCCAAGCTTTCATGGGAATTATCAATTTTGTTTGTAGGTTCGTTCCTAATTTTGTTGTCACGGTTAAACCAATTCATAATCTTCTGAAGCAAGATCGTTTTTTTTCTTGGACATGTGACGTCGAAAATTCATTCCTTAGGATTAAAAAAACCATAAGTTCCGCACCAGTTTTGGCAAAACCAAATTTTGAGAAAGATTTTATCATATATACCAATTCCATCGAGGAGGCAATTTATGCTATCCTCTTACAAAGTGATGACCAAAACAATGAAAAATATGTAGCATACATGATCCAGAGTTTATCATATGATGAAATCAAGTACTCTTATATTGAAAAACATGTGTTTTCTCTTGTTAAGGCTATAGAAACGTTTCACCACTTTATTTTAGGAAAACATACACAGGTAAGATTCCTTTTGCCTGCTTTCAAGTTTCTTCTCTCACAAACTTATCTTCCAGGAAAACTTTCACATTGGCTTGCCAAAATTCAGGAGCATGATTTAACCATCATTACTTCAAAAACGATTAAGGGATGAGACTTATCCCTTCACTTAGTTCAACACCCTGAACCAAGTGAAGAACTTGACAATCAAGATAATCCTCTTTCAACTCTATTCTATATTGAAAATGAAAATATTTCTATAGTTGAGCATCCTTGGTATAGAAATATGGTGTATTACTTGCAGCATCAAAAATGCCCAGATAACTTAGATCCTCACCAGAGAACGAGAATCTGCCTCTAATATTTCAGGTATATAATTTTAGGATACTTTTTGTTTATAAGGTATGTTGATGGTTTATTACTTCGATGTGTGAATGATGAAGAAGAACATAAATCGTTACATGAAATTCATGGATCATCAATTTATGTCATTCAAATTGGTGGCCATTTTTCTACTAAATCTACTTCCTTTAAAATCATAATAAATGGTTACTATTGGCCTTCGATATTTTTATATTCCTATAAATTTACAAGATCTTGTGATAAGTGCCAAAAATTTGTTGGGATAGAATGTATTTATTCCATGCCTTTACAACCTGTCCTCCAAAATTTCCCTTTTCTAAATGGGGCCTAGACTTGATTGGTCCTATCAATCCTCCATCTTCCACAAGGCATATTTTTATTTTGATAGCCACTAATTACTTTACTAAATGGACCAAGTTTGTCCCTCTTAGACACACATAGAATGAGCAAGTAATTTCTTTCCTAGAAACTAATATATTTTCCATATTTGGCATTCCATTAGAGATCATTACGGACAATGGCCCGACCTTCATTTCTGCAAAGTTAATTCAATTTCTGGTTAAATTAGGGGTCAAACATTTCACTTCATCTGCTTATTACCCCCAAGGAAATGGGAATCTGAGTCTACTAACAAGAATCTGGTTAGGATCATTAAGAGGACCATAGAGGATAAGCCTCGCCAATGGCACACACTTCTAACTTACGTTCTCTGGGAAGATTGCACAACCACCAAGGTAAGCACAGGATGTACTCCCTTTCATCTTGTATATGTTCAAGAGGATATCATGCCTACTAATATAGAGCTTTCCTCCTTACGATTGATGTTACATATTGAATAATTAAATTCTCCCAATGTTCCCCAAAGGATAAATGCATTGTTAGCCCTGGAAGAACAAAGGAATTTTTCCTTAGAGAACATAAAGTGAAGACAACAAACTGTGAAAAGTATTTTAACAGATGAGCGAAAGATGTTGAATTCAATATTGATGATAAAGTCCGACTATGGGACTCAACTCATGTTGAGAGAGGAAGACACTCTAATTTATAAAAACTATGGAGCTAAGTCCTTTCAAAATTGCTTTTATTCTAAGTGAAAACTCATATCTCCTAAAGGATTTGGAAGAGCAGTAGTTCTCATACAGTACTAATGGTTCCCACTTGAAACATTATTTGGAACCATCTTGATTGTTAAACGCTTGTAAAAAAATGATTGTTGTATATAGTCTTTTGTTTTACTGTTTTCTTTTTACTTTGGTTGATTGAATTTTAAATTTTTGTTGTTTTGTTTTCATGATTATCAAAAATAAAGTATGGATCAATTTTTCCATAATAATGTCATTCTGTAAATATTGTTGATCAACGGAAAATAAGATATACACAGTTGTCGCTGAAATTGTCTTTTTCTTTCAACACTGTTGTAGGATAGTTGATTTTGTCTTCTTCCCTATTTTTGTTATCCCTTTCTTCCCTCCATCTTGAGATCCAAAGAACATATCATAAACATTCTCCTTGAAACTTTAAGTAGTATTATATGTTTCATATTGTTCGAATGTTATGCATATAGGACCAAACCCCCTCATATGTACCACTTTCCATAAGTTGTTCCCAAAATCCTGTTCATTATTTCTCTTAAACCATATTTTCCCCCCTATTGCATAACTATTTTTTTCAACAATTTTTCTATCATACTTCTATTGGTCTATGAAACCAGACATACTGAGTTTTGAATCTATTAGAAACTGATTTCCCTATGGATTCGCCAGTTTGTTGATGCCCAGAAGCGCAATGTAATACCCCTTCCTGCAAATGGGTTGCAATGCCTCATTATATATATATATATATATATATATATATATATATATATATAGGTGGGACCCCCTTGTTTAAATCATGGTGAAAAATAAACACATCTTTGAATTGTGCACATAACAACCTTATGAAGCATATTACTATTTGACAAAAACACAAGAATTTGAACAAGTTTTCACATGGAATCAATGATGATAAGGGCTAGAAATTTAAAAGTCAAAGGAAAGTTTTGAAATGACAAGTACTTTGGTTATGACTGTTATACATCTATGATTAAAATTCAAACTTCAACTCACACACACATTGGTTATGACATATTTCATTCATGGCATATTTTGTTATGATATTGGTTATGTTTGGTGGACAATAGTTATGGTTTATGCAATTGTTTTGAGGTCAATCGATCCTTCCAAATTGGAACTTGTTATAAATATGGGACATATTATATTATGGTGTTATGGTATAGGAGGGTTTTCGTTTCAATTTGGAAAAGTAAAAGTAACATGTTGGATTTGAATATGGTTGATTAATGCAAATGATGAATTTTGGATGCACTCCACCCTAGCTATGGTTGATGGAAATTAATGTGAGGTTGGAAAAGCGACGTGCATTTACTGCACATCGTTCTTACCTCACCTCAAGCTCACCACCTTCACATTGTCAGACATTTTTGGTTTCTCTGGTTAGTTTACCTCCATTTCGATCAGTCATTGGGAGAATAGTGGTGGTATTTGGTTTTTTTGGCACTTTCCTCACAGGTATGGTGAATCTCTCCCTTCCATTCATCATTGTAACCTCTCTCTCGATAGAATCTTTGTGTTGGATTTATGAAAGATATGGTGGTTGAATGTATACTCTATCTCTGCAAATGATATTGGTTGGTGTTTCAAATGTTGTAAGTTGGAATTATTTTAGTGCTCCTTCATGTTGAAGTTATTCGGTTATGGTTATGTTCAGGGTGGATGACTAGTTGTTGTTGCTCCTTTTTGTTGATAGAATTATGACAATTTTGTTTTGTTATCACCCACGTCTCATGATAGAATCCTAGAAAGTTTTTATGGTAAACAAAAGAGATAGTCAGTTCTGGGTTATTTTAATGTAGTTATTATTACCTCTTTTTGATTCATGAGAGGATTGTTTCCCTGTTGAGTTTCCATTTCACAGTTTGAATGTATGAAAAGTTGGGTTCTTACCTAGAAGCCACCTTGGAAGTGATTGTGTCAAATCTTGTTGTAAAATTGTTGGAGGTTTTGGTTTCATGTTACAAACCCCACTTGCAGAATTGTCCCACCCACCTGGTTGTTCAAACCCTGTTCTCCCTTGTCATGACTGTTGCGGACTTGAACTTGGGTTTTGAAATGGTTATGTGTTGACCTGACAGTAGAGATATTTTTACTTGCATATCTCCTTGGCTCATTGGCTGACTACCTATAGAAGTCTTGGTCGTTTTTGAGTCACTAAAATTTTGTCCGCAAATGGTTACAAAAATCCATCATCTCCAAACACATATTAGTTCATCCATGGTCCAAAAAATACATTTCCAAAGGGAACAAACTATACAATTGGTTAGAAAATAAGCATGTGCTTAGAATGAAAAGGAAGCGCGCGCACGTGCGTCAATCAAAAATGTCGGAAAAGTGCACATGCGCCCGATGCGCGAATGTGGACGCAAAAAGCTGCACACACTTCAGAACGGTGCATTAATGATTCTGGTCGGCCTCCCACCCACTTTTTGTTCAGATCCCAAGTCAATTTGACCCCCAAATCCGAGCTGAATCCAAGTGGGGGGTTGGTCAAATACCTAAATGGCCCCTTGTTCACACTAAAGACCAGTTGGATAATGCCTCAAAGCTTTGCTATAAAAAGAGGCCATGGGTGCACTATATTTCCAAGAATCTATTTGTATTGTTATGTTGCCTCTATTCTCCTACAATGAACCTCTTTCCTCATTAGATCATATAAGCACCATTTCATTGGGCTATTCACATCACCTCTTGAATGAATGAGATTTGGATTTCTTCACCATTTCCTTTTAGTTTGCTATTTGTAAGAAGAGCTTAATCATTGGGGGTTCAAGAGCCCTCCCTTGGAGGAAGAGGGGACCCATAGGGTTCCCTTTCTCTTTGGTGTTTGCCCACTAATATAATCTATCCATTGGTGGCATGAATATTGGTCTTTCTTTTGTTCTATTTCCCTTATGCACTTTAGTTTAGTTTCTTTAATTGTTGTTAGCTTAGTTGTTTCTTTGTTTCTTGTGTTTGATGTTTCTAACTCTTACATGTTGGAAGGTTTACATTTGGGAGTAAGCTTGTCATTGATGGAAAGAACAACGATGGCACGTTCATTAAAGAGCATGAAGTGGCGAAATCGCGAAGTGACGAAATCGTGAAGTGGCGAAATCGTGAAGTGACAAAATCACAAGGTGGATGAAATCGTAAAGAAGTGAAATCGCAAAGTGGTGAAATTGCGAAGTGACAAAATCACAAGGTGGACGAAATCGTGAAGTGGAAAAATCGCGAAGTGGCAAAGTCGCGAAATGATGAAATTGCAAGGTGGACGAAATCACGAAGCGGAGGAATTGCGATATGCGAATTCACGATAAGATTTGGACCATCAATTCACCAAGAACGTGAACCGTCGATCTGAGCTCCATCTCAGAGCTTCGCCTATCGCAACTTGGAGTGACACGAATCTCCATCACAGGAATCGCGAGATGCGAATTCACTATAAGATCTGGACTGTCAATTCACCAAGAACATGAACCGTCGATCTGAGCTCCATCTAGGAGCTTTTCCTATCACGACTTGGAGTGACAAGAACCTCCATCACAAGAATCGCGAGATGTGAATTCACGATAAGATCTGGACTGTCAATTCACCAAGAACGTGGACCATCGATCTGAGCTCCATCTCAGAGCTTCACCTATCGCGACTTGGAGTGACAAGAACCTCCATCACTGGAACAACGAGATGCGAGATTGCGAAAAGATCTGGACCATTGATTCATTGAGATCGTGGAACATCAATCAAGGTCGATGAAGATCATGATTTTGCAACACCTTTCAGCACAACTTGTGGTCACTGTGTGTGGTCATGTGGTGGAAGGACCTAGTGCAGATGAGCTCCACCTCGGAATTTCAAGGATCACATCTGGGATTGTCGAGACACTGGATCATATGAATGCTGAAATACCGAAAAGGTGAATTGTCGGTGTAATCGGTGGTCACTGCCTGTGGTCACATAGAGAAGGGAGATAGAGTAGCCAAGCTCCTTTTCGGAGCTTGTGACATGGAGACTCAAGATGTCTCATTGTAGAATCTCTGAATTGTGAAATTTCAAAACGGTTAAATAATGAAAATACCCTTCACAGTTAATCCAAAGATGGAGGTGAACATGAGCATGATCAGAGGGATCATATTGATCCTCATAGTGTAACTGCTAGAAACCATTGATGGTTTCTACCAGAGGGTGCAAAGAGACTTCTGTGTCATTTCCAAAGGAGCTAAAGAGTTATAAGGAATCTGCCAGTGGAATGAAGACGATTCATGGAGGAAATTGACAGCTGGATGAGGGTTGGAGCCTGTAACTGAAACAGAAAGGATAATCTCTACTATGCCAGAGAAGACGAAGAGTCTCAACTGCCAGAGAGGCTGAGGAATCTCAGCATTACACCCAGTGATGTTGAACGCGTGGGAAAAATGCCAGAGAAGTTGAAGAGTTACCATGATGATCAGATAGAACACTTGAGTTGTGGAGGAGATTGGCACGGTGTGAGCATGCAAAGGAATGGCGAAGATTTCATGCACAAGGAGAACAAAGACTATAAGTATGCAGAACAAAGAAGAGATGGGTGTTGTTGTTGGTGGTGTAGCTATGATTGTCGTTGTTGAAGGCGATTCATGCATGAAGAAGGAGGGGAGTGCAGCAGCTGAATTGAACAAAAGAGGAATTGTGCAGTGAATGGACATGGCGCACAGAGCATAAAAAGTAGAAGAACAGACAACGCAAGTCATGTGTGCAAGAAGGCAGTGAGGTAGACAGAGAAATGAAATGCAGCAGAACAGTGATGAGTCCGGTAAGCCATTGTTGAACAGTATATCACTGTAATGATTTTCAGTAGCAAAGATTTATAAAACAGGGTGGTAGGGAGGATTGTTGTCCTCAAAGGTTCAACTGGGTGCTTGAACACAGGGAATTGTAGCTTCCTTCTAGTTGGTGCTAGAGAAACTAGGGAGTTGGTGCTTCCTTCTAGTTGGTGCTAGAGAAACCAAGGAGTTGTAGCTTCCTTCTAGTGGGTGCTAGAGAAAACAGAGATTTGGTGCTCTCAGCAAGTTGCAGCTTGCAAAAACAGAGATTGTAGCCTCACAATGAGTTGGTGCTCATATGTATGATAATGTAAAGAATGTAGATAATACTTATCATATAACGAAGAAGAGTTTTTTACCCTATATGGGTTTCCTTGAGAAATATCTATCTCTTTGTTTCTCATATATCTGACTGATGTTGAATGTGTCATTGTTTATTTCCCTGCATTATTGTGATCATCATTGAGTGCATTGTAAAGGTTTTTAAAAAGAAGCATAATTGTTTAAGCACGGTAAAAACTGATTCACCCCCCCTCTCAGTTGTCCAACATTACACTCATTTATGTCCTATCTAGCTAACCCAACTGGACTTGTAAGTGTCCTTATTTTGCTCATTTAAGTGACGAAAAGGATACAACAGATTGGCGACTCTACTAGGGATAGGTATCAATTTCCTCCCCATTTGGGTTGTTTGAGCACTTCTTTTTAGTTTATTTAACTTGCAGGAACCATAACCGGCCCAAGATTGCCTGCAAAAAGTTAAATTCGGAAGCTGAGCTAAGAGAATTTCATCCGAAATTTTCTTCTCGAGCGTGTAACAGAAAGTGCACAGGTTTTTTATCCCACAAGCGTGCCTTTCGAGAACATGCGCCAAGAGAACCTTGTTCCTCAGCGCTTTCTATGCACCTGTGCCAACAGGTCGCTTTTTATTTGCGCATTGGCACCACATGCGCCTCTGCGACCCATGCATTTGTCTAGAAATTCAAACATTGTAAGGGTTTTTGTGATATGTTGAAGGCCCATAGCTTTCTTAAGCTTGATTCTATGCAAATTGTAATATGCGCCACACTTAGATTCCCTCTCCACATGAAGGGTTAGTAAAAACATAGGCACTTAGGGGGTTAAAATCCATATTTATCCTCTTTTTGTTTTCATTTTGCCACATGGATGGCCTGATTTGATTAAAGTTCAGTTGGAATCATTCTATATCACATATATAACCACTTTCACTGGGACCAGAACTTGAACGTCAATCATTGAGTATGCTCTTCTCTTGTGCCATAGAGTGATCTTGAGAATCAGAAAATTGATTGAGGGAAAATTTCATCTCCCTTAAAAGACAAAATCTTTAGGAGAGGAAAACAACCCCCTTGGGACTCCTCTTAGTTTCTTTTTCAAACACATCTTAAAATTTGCAAGGACCCATACATGCCCACATTCTACAAATATAGGATAGTTTTGAAGCTACTTTCTTATATTACATCACTAGGGGAGTTTAAAGGTTATTGTAATGGGCCCATACATGCCCACATGTCCACAATATAGGATAGTCTTTGAAATATTTCTTATATTAAATCACACTAGGGAGTTAAAGGATTGGTAAGGACCCATATGACCACATTCTAGTTCTCTAGGGACTTTAAAATTCCGCAAGGTTGTACCTGTTGGACAACTAAGAGGGGGGGTGAATCAGTTGTTACCATGCTTAAACAATTATGATTCTTTTAAAAACCTTTACAAGGCACTCAATGATGATCACAATAATGCAGGGATATAAACAATGACACATTCATCATCAGTCACATATATGAGAAACACAGAGACAAATATTTCCCGAGGAAACCCATACAGGGTAAAAACCTCTTCTTATTTATATGATAAGTATTATCTACATTCTTTACATTATCATACATATGAGCACCAACTCATTGTGAGGCTACAACCTCTGTTTTTGCAAGCTGCAACTTGTTGAGAGCACCAACTCTCTATTTTCTCTAGCACCCACTAGAAGGAAGCTACAACTCCCTGGTTTCTCTAGCACCAATTAGAAGGAAGCACCAACTCCCTGGTTTCTMTAGCACCAACTAGAAGGAAGCTACAACTCCCTGTGTTCAAGCACCCACTTGAACCTCTAAGGAAAACAATCCTCCCTAGCACCTCCCTACTGCCCTGTTTTATAAATCTTTTCTACTAAAACTCATTACAGTGAGATAATGTTCAACAATGGCTTACCAGACTCATCACTGTTCTGCTGCATTTCGTTGCTCTGTCTGCCTCACTTCCTTCCTGCACACATGACTTGCGTTGTCTATTCTTCTGCTTTTTATGCTCTATGCGCCATGTCCATTCACTACACAGTTCCTCTTCTGTTCAATTCAGTTGCTGCACTCCCCTCCTTCTTCATGCATGAATCACCTTCAACAATGACAATCACAGCTACACCAACAGCAACAACAACCCCATCTCTTATCTATACCATGTACATATAGCTTCTGTGCACCTTGTGCATGCAATGCACACAATACTTTGCATCCTCACACTGTTTCGATCTCCTTCACCTCTCAAGTGCTCTGCCTGATCATCGCAACTCTTCAGCTTCTCGGGTGGTTCCCACCACCTGTCCAGCATCACTGGGTGTTCTTCTAAGATTCCTCAACCTTTCTGGCAGTTGACACTCCTCGTCTTCTCTGGCACAGTCGAGATTATGCCTTATGTTTTAGTTATAGACTTCAACGCTCATCCATCTGTCAATCCCCTCCAAGAATAGTCTTCATTCACTGGAAGAAGCCTGGAGACTCTTCAGCTCATCTAGCGATTCACACCGAAGTCTCTTCGAATCTTCTGGCAGAAACCATCAATGGTTTCTAGCAGTTACACTGTGAGGAGCAACACTAGCCCTCCGATTATGCTCAAATTCACCTGCACCGTTGGATTAACTTTGAAGGATATTGTCGTGATTTATGCATTTTTCACTTTCACAATTCAGAGATTTTGTGATGAGACATCTTGACTCTTCATATCGCGAGCTCCGAAAAAAGGAGCTTGGATGCTCTAGCTCCCTCCTCTACGTGACCACAGGTGGTGACCACCTTTTACAGCGACAATTCACCTTTTCGGTATTTCGGAATTCATATGATCCAGTGTCTCGACACTCCCAGACATGATCCCCAAAATTCCGAGGTGGAGCTCATCTGCACTAGGTCCTTCCTCCACGTGACCACACGCGGTGACCACAGGCTACTCTAAAAGGCACTGCGAACTCATGATCTTCATCGACCCTAATTGACGATCCATGATCTCGATGAATCAATGATCCATATATTTTCGCGATCTCGCATCTCGTTGTTCCTAAGATGGAGGTTCTCGTCACTCCAAGTCGTGATAGGAAAAGCTTTGAGATGGAGCTTAGATTAACGGTCTAGAATCTTGGTGTATTGACAATCTAGATCTCATCGTGAGTTCGCATCTCGCGATTCCTGTGATGGAGGGTCTCATCACTCCAAGTCGCGATAGTCGAAGCTCCGAGATGGAGCTTAGATCAACGGTCCAGAATCTTGGTGTATTAACGGTCCAGATCTTATCATGAATTCACATCTTGTGATTCCTGTGATGGAGGTTCTTCTCACTCCAAGTCACAATAAGTGAAGCTCCGAGATGGAGCTCAGATCGACGGTTCACATTCTTGGTGAATTGATGGTCCAGATCTTATCGTGAATTCGCATATCGTGATTCCTGTGATGGAGGTTCTTGTCACTCCAAGTCACGATTCACGAAACCCCGAAATGGAGTCTTTGACATGCTCTGATATTCTACCACGCGTCCCTCTTGGATCAACGGTCAAGATTTTATCGAGACTTCGCAACTCCACGAGCCTTCGTTGTGCCTGATCAACGGTCCATATTTGGCCTTGATCTAACGGTTGAGATTATTTCACGATTCACGTATCACGAGTTCGAGAGGTGAAAGTTTGGAGCATTTCATACCTTTGACTTTCCAGTCAGCGAAATGTTGATCTGTGTCCACATGACCTACCTGTAGATGGATGGTCCTCCTCCTTTCGGGATTTTGTATACCCACTTCTCCTTGCACTTTAATGAACGTGCAGGTTCTCCCTGATCCAAAGATGGTCGGAATTTATGCTTAGATCTAATGCCTGAGATCTTTCCTCCTCTTCTGCACGTTCTTCTTGTCTACAATCAGATCTAACGGTTCTCCTTCTTTCAGGAATTTAAATGGGATCCAACGATCACTGACGCTTCTCCTCCCGAGCTTAGGCACTGCAATCGACTCTGCGCTAATTACTCCTGAGCTTACTTTTTTCCTATTTTTCATCTATGCTTACTCTAATCTTGTCATCAATGACCTGCCTACAATCCTTTGCACGTTTGTTGCCATATTTTTTGTTGTACTTTCCATCAATGACAAGCATACACTATCTGTAAAACATGCCAACAGTACCTAAGGCATCTAGTAAATTAGGTAATCAATACTTGTAAGGACTATTGAAATAATGTAACTGCAAAGTGTATTCTAATTATTATTGTTGTATTATTCATTATATCAATCCCCTATTGTGGATTGATCATGTCATCTATTGTAAAATACCAAATCCCCTTTTGTAGATTGGTCAAAACATAATTGTAATCTGAGTGGGGGGCTAGTCAAAGACCTAAAGGTGCCCTAAAGATCCCCTTGTTCACACTAAAGACCGGTTGGATAATGCCTCAAATCTTTGCTATAAAAAGAGGCCATGGGTGCACTATTTTTCCAAGAATCTATTTGTATTGTTATGCTGCCTCTATTCTCCTGCAAGGAACCTCTTTCCTCATTGGAGCATATAAGTACCATTTCATTGGGTTATTCACATCACCTCTTGAGTGAATGAGCTTTGGATTTATTCACCATTTCCTTTTAGTTTTCTATTTGTAAGAAGAGCTCAATCATTGGGGGTTCAATATCCCTCTCTTGGAGAAAGAGGGGACCCATAAGTCTCCCTTTCTCTTTGGTGTTTTCCCACTAATACAATCTATCCATTGGTGGCATGAATATCGGTTTTTATTTTTTTCTATTTCCCTTATGCACTTTAGTTTAGTTTCTTTAATTGCTGTTAGCTTAGTTGTTTCTTTGTTTCTTGTGCTTGATGTTTCTAACTCTTACACTCATTTATGTCCTGTCTAGCTAACCCAACTGGACTTGTAAGTGTCCTTCTTTTGCTCATTTAGGTGATGAAAATGATACAACACCAGGGTTTCGAACCCAACCTGTCACATAGCAATTACTGAAACTATATACCAACCTCATATGTTGAAAATTTGTTGGATTTTCTTACACTCTATTGTGTGATTTATGTGGTCTATTTTAATTGGTGGAATGATTCTGTTTATAGTCCATCATATGATAAGAGCTCTGCAAATAAAAAGAATAAATTGTATAGTGGGAAGAAACTGGTTATAATTGTTTTGTCTCAGCGTTGCTTGGATTTGTTTGATTGCTAGAAGGATAAATGGTGACCAATCAATAGAATATAGGATCTTGAACCCATTCCATTGTACAACAATTAAATTTGGTTGATGTAAATGATTAAGTTCAATGACATGTTCTTTTCCTCAGCCTCCCCATGCATGGTCTAAGTAATATGAACATGGTCGTTGTTAGTTGGAATTATGGACAATCTATGTATAAATTGTGTTTTTGTTCGATCAAACATGAATGAAGAAAAGATAGAAATTAAATGGATGTGTTTGACAGTCCTGGACTTCTACTTTGGGTTTGACATGGAAGTTGTTGTGTTTTGAACCTTGAGATTGCCTACAATTAAAAAATAAAAATGGCAATTAAGGGTATGTCATTTTAAAAAGAAAATGTTATTTTATTTAATAGAATAGTGTCCATCTCATTTCCCATTCATTATACCATTTTTTCTCCTTACAAGCCCACCATCTTCCCAAATTCACTTTAATTCCCTATTCTATTATTTTGAATTGCATTTTAAAAGAAGTTAAAGGAAGGGACTGACTTTTGAAATTTTGAAATGGAAATAGTGTTTTTATGGAAGTTGCACATGTTTTTTGTTGAAGAGTATTCGTTGGTGGTCCCCATCCATGCTACCTCTTTTTTCTCATTATAAACCCCTAACCTTCCCAATAACCCTATCATTCCTTGTTCAATAGAAATTAATTATTGATTTGAGTAGTATGATGAATGGATTGATTGCATGTGCTTCTTTTGAGAATGATAGAGCCAACCTTTGATTTTATTTAGGTAGGGTTGATGCATGGACTATCAATAGTTTTCATAACTATTTGGAACATTGATTCAAGATGAGTTTCTTCAACAGAGGTAGTAATGGAAGAGGAAATTGGCAAAGAGGTCATAGAATACCTTGGTTTTCCATACATTTCTATGTTGATACACAAGAATTGAATAATCTTTTTCAAGATGGGTTCTTAAACCTAGTAGGCCAAGGGATCTTCCAGTCCCGACCTAAAATACCCCCCTTCCAAGCACATCAAAACATTTCCAGTATATGAGTCCCTCATCATGTATCAATGCGACCAGAACCGCCTGCCAACGATGGTTGGAAAGAGATTGTCCACCAGCCTATTGTTAATCACCATGGTTGGCCTACTTCTTATTTTCCATTACCCCCTCCACCACCACAAAAGAATCAAATTTCTCAAGCTGATCATGTTGTCTCACTCGTGCAGTCATCTCATGCTAGTAAGAGATTAAAAAACGATGTCCCCGAGCCTATGAAAGAAAAAAGAAAAGGAGTATTCCAAATATGTGTCATCCCTCCTTCATCTTAAGGATGATTGTTCACATGTTATTAGCACAATTCAACCTTAAGTTTTCAATCATCCTAAGGCTGCCACAGAAAATTAAAAAGGGGACAGCAATGAATAGAGGCCAAATGCCTCTCACAGTAAATATGGTTTTTGATGATGATTAATGTTATCTTTTATGTTGAAGACAATATTTTTACTTTAACAAAGTTTTGGACAACAAAGATATAGTTGGGCAGTTTTTTTTGGGACAACATAGATATGATATTTTTGGATATGGTCATATTATATTTTGTTGATATTTAAAATATGTGATCATAATTATGAGAACGAGAGTTACAAGGAGGATATATTTGAATTCAAATTATTGAATTTTATATTTCATGTTTGATGATTATTAAAAGAAATATTTGAGAGTCACAAGGGGTCCCACCTATTTAGTTATTATTAATTAGACCTTTATTTATATATACTATTATTACTTGTCTCAACTAATTAGTTAAGCTAATTTGGATTAAATAAAGAAAGGTAGTTGAACTACCATAACTTATTGAGATGGAATAAAAGATCAATGAGATGAAGAGACAAGGGAGGAGAATAGAAGGAGAATTACAACCATAATTTTTTCTCTATACTAGTGAGATACTTTCAACTTTCATTCATTCTGAGTTTACTAGAACGCTTAACCCTCTCGATGAAAACATGGTCTTATTGAAGGAAACAATATTCAAAAAACTGAATCACATCATTCAATAGATTTTTTTAAAGGTGTATGATTTATCTTTGGCAATATGTGTATTCTTGTTTGTTTATGAATTGAATTTCATGATTGATAAAGAATATCTTGCAGAGTCAAGTGACAACATTTTGTTGTAAGTTGATCCATATCTTTATCTTTAATTTTCTTCTTGTTGTCAAAGTCTTTTTATGGTTCCCATCGAAGGATTCTAAATATGACTTTGGTCCCTACCCTCGCAGGGGTTTGTAAAGAGAACTCAGTTTTGTATCTCAGAATGAAATGAATGAAAAAATCAGATTATAATTTCAGTCTCACACGTGTTTTAATGATCTGGTTCATTATTTTGCTCTTATCTCCATGTACACATTTGTGTAATTTCTTTACACACTTATGTAACTTTGTTTAAGTTTATTTCTTTTTCACTATTATATATAACACATAAAAACCAACATTGATCCTTTGTACTTAATACTTGTAGATTAAGTGATTGGTTTTTAGGCTATAAATCCCGGGTGACATTCTCAACTATCTTTTCTTAGCCTGATAAGATCTGAAAATGCTTGAGTAAGTTTTTCATACCTTTTCCTCAACAAACACCATAAATGAAATGTTGTAACATGATCACCTGGATATTTGCTAGGCTTTCCTTTGAACTTAGGGATGTCCAAAGGAAACTTAGTCGGCATGGGGGGCTGATGCAAATCATGACAAATCAGGTCGTTCAAAAGTCTTGACAAATATGGAAAATGTAGAGTTACCAGGAAAGGTATTCTAGGCTGTGGTGGATTCAAATGAAAAGAGGGGCGTGGATTTTGGCTAGCACCAGGTTACCAGGAAAATTTTGGTTGTTGGTCATGGTTTTGGTAGAAACCACAGTGGCCCTATCCAGTAAAAGGATCTTTCATTTGATTATGAATCATCAACTGATTCATATAGTTGGATGACATGCCTTGTGTAAGGATTTCTCCCTGCACATTATTCCAAGGACCTTGGTTGGGGATGCCCCTAGTTCACCCTCTTGGAATAGGTACTAAACCATGCCCGAGGTTCCACTAAGTGTGGGAGGGGTTTCCCCCGATCGACATCCCTTGTGAAGGGAACAATCCCTACCAAGTATTTCCAATACCTTGTGAGGATTAATGTAATGTCATCGCTCTCTGCGAAGGAATGAAACCTTGCATGGGGTTTGTTTGAAAAAAAACATGGTTGCCCCCTATCGATAAACAAGATGACGAGAAATCATTATTTTCAATGCATCGAACAAAGAAAAAGGCATAGACCCTATCAGAGTCATGTAGGATTGAGGTCCATGACTCCCTCCACTAAACAAGCTAGAGTTGGTATTAAGCTCGATCGACTACTAGAAATCACCTCCAAGAGAAGGGGATGGAGGAGGGATGTGGACCCCACTGTAAGGGATAACGTTGAACATGGCAGTGGTGCACATGATAGATCGTTGTAAGGGAGAACTAGATCTCCTTGCCCCTATACCAATAGTCTCTAGAGTAGGGTATGTCAGGATCGAACTAGAGTTGAAACCCAAAATCCCATATGAAAAGGGAGTGTCAGATACGTTATGGATAGAGGGAACAATGGTCAAATTCATCGAAGGGATTGTGCCACTGCTCGAAGTAGTGGGTGTATGGACAGTCATAGTCCTGACAAGCAGAGGTGGGGGAGGAGGTAAAACACCCCCTCCTGTGGCAACCAAGATGAGAGTATGAGGTATCCTAGACAAAGTAACAATAGTTGCTTCCATCATCGCTTTTCTAACAAACTGAAGTTTAAGTGAAGTCACCTTAGGAGGGACAATCGGAATAAGAAGTGACACTAATAAGTTAGTGATCGAAGGGTTTGGTGGCATGAATCCTTCAACTTCAAGGTCAGAAATGATGGACTCCTCCAGTGCAAGAAAATATTCTCTAGGAGTTGGCTCGGGTATAGTTTCATGTGGCCCAGTTGCTTCAAATAAAACTTCTTGATCTAGCCTGTGCCTCAGCGATGGTAGAGGTGGCTCCAAAGTAACAAGCGATAGGCCATGAAGCCCACATGAACGACAAATATATTGATCTTCCACCTTGTTATATGATAAACCAACACTATAAGTTTGAGCTAGCGCTAAACATAGAGCACACACTAAAAATTTCCTAACGAAAAATCAAGAAAACAACTGGTTGGCACGAAGAACAATTACGCCAATCGACACTAGAGAAACTTACCAGTGCAAGCGTAACTTGAACATGGAAACGCCCTCTAGATATACTCTAAAAAGAGAGATCTGACATATGCCCTAGGTATCGTGGTATACCCTTGCAGTCACCCATGTGAGTCCCTAAAAAATAGGAAACTAGGTTTCTAGCTCATATTTAGTCACCAGGCGGATACAGTCGATAGTCAGGATGATTGTAATGATAAGGATAAAAAAGTCTGAATCCTTTAAAGGATACTGAAGGAAAATGGTCTGAAAGACAAATGATTATCTCAAACATATTCTAGGTCCATGAGGCTTAGTAGTCAAATGAGATCAACATAATTCCCAAGAATGACCCTCAATATACAATCCCCACTATGCTTGGTCTGGATTTGGAGGATTTATCTCCTCTACCTTTCTTCACATGACCTCGTGTTTATCCCATGTGTTATAGGGGGGTCACGGATGACTCTTACAAAACTGAACTCTCACACTCCCTATCACAGACTCTTATGTTTGCTTAAGCGGCCTTGAAGAGTTTCCTCTCTACACCTATTTCAAGGCCATAAAGCCTAGACTACTTGGTGAACCCTACAAACAAAAGTCTAGTTGATTTTAAGTGTTAATCATTGATTTTAAGTGTCTTGATTTACTCAAAAGGGTATGGATGTGCAACTTATGGTGTTTACAAGAGATGAAGGAGAAGAAAAAAATTTAGAGCATTCGTACAAAAACAAACTAGGTTCTTCAATTGAAAAAATGGTTTTTAAATCTTTGTAAATGCAAACTTTCGAAATAGTATTCCAAGATCCTAAAATGAAAAACGTTTCCTAGAATGCACTTTTCATTTTACAATGTAAATGAAAACTACTAAACCTTCAAGGAAATATCAAACAAGGAACTTTGAAAAAGAACTCTTTTCTTTTGTAATAAACAACCTATGCTACAACTACCAAACAAAAATGGTTAACTAAATGCAATACTTTTTTATTTTTTGAATGATTAGGAAATAAAATCACAAGTAAATGATATTTTTCATTTCTGAAAGAATAAACAAGGTAAAGAGAAAATAAACCCAAGACTAACACAGACCCTAAACCACTGCCTAAACAGATGGATTCACTGGAATCCACAAGAGGATCTAACGCTTATAGGTTCACCCTAAACCTTCAAAGAAAACAAAATAAAATAAAGAAACAACAGGGGTTCTTTACAAAATGAAATATAAACTGAATCTTTAACCCAACTAAACACAATTAACAAAGACCCTAAAGAGTTTCAAAAAGGCCTGAGAAGAAGAAAACTTCTTGTCGGGAAAGGAATTTTTTTTTTTTAAACCTTCCAAAACACAGAGACGTGTGATTTGCACAAGAAACCTTCATATGTACACAGGTTGTATACTATGCAGACCACATATGTACATGAGCTATACAAAGGACATGGTGCATACGCCTCTACAAAATTTCAAAATAAATTTTTTTGGATAGCCAACTGGGAAGGGAAGACTGGTAGGCACCTGGAAGGTGACTAGAGACCCTAACTGACTCAATAAACTTGGAAAACTAAAAAAGAAACTGAAAAAACAAAATCAAACCAAAATATCCCACTAAGACCCTAGAGAGACTCCCCAATGGAGTTGTCAGTTCTGCTATGGGGAAAATCTCCCTATACTGGATCTAAGGTAAAGGCAGAGCGCTAACTCTCTTAAAAGATTGTTCTACCCTTAAGCTACACAAAACCAACTAAACTAAGTGATGAAAAAGAAATGAAAGAGGGTTAATGAGTGCACCTTTATTCCTTGTGGTTGGTGTTGACATCTCTCTCTTGTTGTCGCCTCCTAGTTCATGGGTCTCCTCCCAAAGATGACCTGCAAAGGGTTAGGAATACAATGCAACAACATATGCAATATCTAATGATCACTTGAAAATTTCAGACATAGATATAAATTCACAAATTAACAAAATCATGTAAACATAGGGTTTTGGGACAAGAATGAACTATTTTGTTCAATTTCAAGACAAAAAGGATTACAACCTTTGTCGGTAACCGCTCCACGAACCAAGTCCGGGATCCTCTATCGTGGCTTCAAGTGAATCATTCCCATGTTATCTTCTTGCAACCAACATATAAGGGACAGAGGAAGGGTTGCATAAGGAGAAAGGTTGGAGGGTAAGGTTGAGGCTAAATCTCAGAATATGATGCAAATCTTGGGCTAAGAAGGGAAAGGGATTTTGGCAGAGTTTTCTTATTCTCTTTATTTTTTTCATAAATGACTTCCCATGACCTCTTTTTATATGAGAAAAATATGGTTATTCGGTTTGGGGATGGGCTACAAGGGGTAAAATGGTTTGGAAACCCTCTATAGCCTGTAAACTCCATTGAATTATGTGCAATTTTATATTTTTTTCAACTTTTAGAGGTAAACATAGGATAATTATCATGCATCTCACATATGTATGTGATATAACTAGCATGAACCATGCATGTGTATGTGGGCTATTAGTGTAGCAGGGCGCATATAGCATCCAAAAAATGGTTTTTTAAAAGGAAGCCTCAATAGTATTTTGGCAAAGTATGTAAATGGAAGGCTCAATGTCTTGTATGCATAGCTAAGGCATTTTTGGACTATAATAAGTACTCAAGATGATGTTGGATAGGTTTAAACAGTATCATATTTCACTGAACCTGAAGAAGTGTATTTTTTGCTCATCATTTGGAATTTTGTTGGGACATGTAGTTTGCAAGCGGGGATTATTAGTAGATCCAACCAAGATTGCAGTAATTTTGTATTTAGAACCACCTACATTAGTAAGAAAACTAAGAGAAAATATGGGTCACACATGATATTAGAGAAAGTTTATCAAAGGATATGTGTGGTGGGGAAAAGGTATGGAACACCTTACTCAATAATTTTCAGATCTTTCCTGGGTAGGAAAAGATAGTTGGGAATGTCTCCCAGGGTTTATAGCCTCAAAACATTCACTCAATCTGCAAGTATTAATTAGAAGGGTTAAGGATGATTTTTTTATTTGTATATGTTGCAATGTAAAAAAACAATGTATATAAGGCTACAAGAATGTATACATCTTTTACAATAAAGTAAACATTGAGACCAAAAACGAAAGGAGGAACCAAGTCATGAAAACACATGTATGAGACAGGACAATAATCTGATTTATTTCATTCTAAGATACAAAAGTGTATTTCTCTTTACAAACCCCTGCGAGGGTATGGACCAAAGTCAGATTTAGAGGTCTCCGATGGGAACCATACAAAAAGACTCTGACAGTAAAAAAAAACTGAAATTAATGATCTGGATCAGCTTGCCAAAAAAATGATGTCATTTGACTCTACAAGATATCCTTTATCAGCCATGAAAATTAATTCACAAACATACAAGAATACACAAACTATCAAGGATGAATGAAACACCTTTAAAACAAGCGGTTGAAAAATATGATTAATTTTTTAACCTTGTTGCCTTCAATAAAACCTTGATGTCAACAAGAGGATTAAGCTTTCAAGTAAACTCAGAAATGAATGAAAACTGAAACTATCTCATTTAACTAAAGAGCAAACCTTAGTCTTGTCTTTCTCCTTCTATTCTCCCCTTGTCTCTTCTTCTCATTGAACCTTTATTCTTTCTCAATAAGTTGAGGTAGTTCAACTACTTTCTTTAGTTAAGTCAAATTAAATTAACTAATTAGTTTAGGGAGAAATAATTAATAATAATATATAAATAATGGTCTAGTTAATAATTACTAAATAGGTGGGACCCCTTGTGACTCTCATCATTCTTTTGCCAATTATCAAATATAAAATAATTTTTTTATCATTTGGATCATATAACACCCTTGTAGCTCCCATTGATATCATTTAAATGGAATATTTAAATATTATCAAAATTTAATGACATATCCCAAAAAAAACAATATATGCATTTTATCCACAAAAATATCCAAAATAAAGCTTGTTGTCCCCAAAAGTTGAAAATAATTAAATACTATCTTCATCACTAAAAATCATAAAAAACCTTCAAAATCCATATTTTATGCTTTGTGAGGCATATTTCCTCTTCTCATTGTTGTCTCCAACTAAATTTCCTTGAGTGGCCCTTGATTGGTTAGACCCTTGGGGTTATATTTCGCTGATCACATGAGAGTAGTCATCTTTTAGGTGGAGACGTGAAGACACAGACTTAGAGGATTTTGTGGATGGACTAGAGGGGGGAACTGCTTCTTTTCCTTTGTCTTGCATAGGTTGTGTGATATGAGTTTTTAATCTTTTGCTAGAATGCAAGGATTGTACTAGCGAAACAGCAGGAGAAATTTGAACATTGGGATTAATTGGTGGTGGTAAAGGCAACGCCACAGTGAGCCAACCACGGTGGTGAGAGAAAGGATGGTGGACAATTTCTTTCCAATTGTCATTAGTAGGGACTTTGGGCTGCAATGACACATGTGGAGGAACGAGAATTCCAGGAAAATTTCGAGGAGGCTGAAATGGGGGTCTGTCAGGTCATGGATGAAAGATACCATGGCCAACCAAATTAAAAAACCCATCTTGAAACAGTTGATTCAACTCTTGTGGATCATCATTGAAATGAATAGAAAACCAAGGCCTTCTATGGCCTGGATGTTAGTTACCTCTACCTCTGTTATTTCGGCCATTACCACCCCTACTGAATAAACTCATCCTGTAGCAATAATTAATCAATCATGAAATTCTCAATAACCCATACATGAGACTTTTCTTACATAAATAAAGAGTTGGCTCTATAATTTACTACAAAACACATGAACAAGGAATTCATAAGGTCAATGGAAGTATGGAGGGATTGTATTTAGCATAAATTGATATCATGTGTTAGCACTCTGTAAATTGGGTTTCGGCCTGTCGGTCTAACCCCTCTCTAAATTTATTTGGCACTTGGATTTCGGGAAATCATTATGGTGATAACATAGGCTCCTATTGGGGATGTTATCCTCCTAGTGAGGTAGCAAAGAAATCATATACCCAGTGCCTCATTCATTGGGATTCTCCCAAAACATGTGTGTGTGCCTTGTTCCAACCTGTCACCAGTGTCTGTTGAAAACCAAATTCTGCATACTTCTCTTAATTGGATACTGAATACACCGTTGAAAACTGGTTGTACACAATACTGGAAATTCAAACTAAAAATTGCTTGATCAACAAGCTTATTTGAATACTCCTACCTACTCTAAAACTGTTGAGATGAACACTCAATCAAGTGATGTTAAAGTGCCAATGTAACCAATCAAGCAATTAGCTTCCCGATTTTTCTCTGATCACATCCTTTTTAAGTAAGTAGATAAATGTAAACAATGGCAACTGAAAAAAAAAAAAGTTGAATCCAAATCTTGATCTTATGAATAAAACAAAATCCTCCTTTACTGAAGACTATAATAGGATGGCCACAGGGTCTTGAAAACCATTATAGATCATTTCTTCTTGATGAGAAAAAACAGAAAGAAAAGCTTCCTTCACAAGTGTTTGTTTCTCTTGCTCTATTTCTTTTGTTTTGATAACATTATCAAATGAAATGGCATCAATAGGTTTGTCTACTCTTCTGTGCATATCAACGAAAATATTCATACATACTTGAACGTCTTCAAATGTGACAACCATATTATGTGCATCCTCTTGTTCATCAAACAATTCTGATTTGGTTTTATTAAACTTATGGAAATTTGCTTGAGGACTGTCATTTTGACTTTCAAATGAATGAATGGAAATAAATTCATGTTCATAATATTCTTATGAATGTGAAGAGATGATATCATGTATTATTTCACAGTCTAGAGTTCCCATAGACGCATTTTCAAAACCCTCATCTGTGTCTAGGCCATTTAGAAATTGAACCACCACATCATTTTCAAGGGAAGAAAGACAACTTTGAAACACTTCATTTTGTTGGAAACATTGTCGAATATATATATATTAGTTTCAGGAGAAGGGAAATGACCTTGAACAACATCTTCTTCTTCCTTTTCAGGATGACATCTGAGCATAGGCTGCAAATCTGAGCTAAAATAACCTTTCATGTGATCAACAACACAATTATCAAATGTGTGAGAATGTTGTTGACTTTCTTAATTGATGGAACTTTCCTCAGACTTCCCTACTTCCCCTGTCATCTCATGATTTTCTAAAAATGAGGAAAATCATAATGGAAGATAATATGTACCTGCAAGTCCACTTTTCTCTTTGTATTCACCATCATGCCTGGAGGATTTCTGACTTGAGATATCACAAACATTTTTCTTCAGCAATTTGAAAGAATAAAAACATAGTGGTAAGGTTGTTTCACTTGACTCAAGACCTTCTCCATTCTCTTCGCTATGGGCATATTTCTGAACATGCTCATCTTCGACTAATGGTTGTATTTTTGAACTGATAGGATCTTCTACATAACAAGTTATGGGGTCACCAATCACATGAGAAGAGAGCTTCAATATATTGTTAATTTGTGTCATTAGTTTAGTATGATTTTGCATCAGCACAGATTCGTTTGCCTCAATAATGATCTTAGAATTTTCTTTCAACAATTTAAATGCAGCAAAACACAAAGGTAGAGAATTCTCTGTAGTTGATCCAATACTTTTCTCTCTGTAACTGTGATATGTAGATTGATTTATCTCACTATACTGATAAAAAATAACATCTTCCACATCATAATCATCCTCATATTTGTCATATACATGTAAATTACTAACATATGCAATGTCATCTAGCAGGAACAAACTTGGAACATCAACATGTTCTTTAACAAACTATTTTGTAAACTCGTCTTCTTGGTTGTCTATAAATGAATACATAAACTAATCAGCCTCTTTCTTATCATGGGATGGATCAGAAACTAAATCAACACCTCCTCTTTCAACAAGTGGAATATAATTCTCTGCAAAATCATTGGCATTGGGAAATTCAATAAGACCTATGATATTGTCGATTCTATGCTCAGGGTTCCAATCAACTATTTTCTGTGCATATTCACTTTCATTTTCTTTATCATCTAACCCCTTATCTCGAGTCTGTTCACATGCTTGGATATTGTGTTGAATGTCTTGAGCATAATTAAACATTTGTTGTAAGGACTTAGGTTTTATTTCCATCAGGAGGAAAGACAGATCTGGATGAAGAGTAGTTGCATAATGGATCATGGCATCAGCTTCGGTGGGTTGAATTTATTCGAATAGATTATAATAGATACTGGAAAACCTTCTACTGAATATAGAAATAGTTTCATTTCTCTGCCTTTCCAAGCCATAGAACTCAGTGAGTTGTAGATCCAAAGATTTCTTCTTGCCCCAAAACTTTAAAAAGACGTTCTTCAACTCCTCCCATGAGCTAATTGTCTCTGGATGAAAATGTTTAAACCAGTCTTTGGTGTCCCCTTTCAAGGATTGAGAGAAGGATCTCATACAAACATCATCATCGTCAATCTCAAATAAATCTAAAAAATGCTCAAACCCTTGAATGTGCTTTTCATTTGAGATGACATTAGGTTCCCCATCAAACATAGGTAGATACTCATAGTGATTTGGAGGGAAATCATGGAGGACTTCGGATAGCTTTAAGGGTATGTATCTATGTTGGGCCTTGGAGGATGTTGGACCAGGTACAGGGGAAGAAACATTAGCCTTGGCTTCATGGGGTCCATCAACTTGTTCATGGTCATCACATGGCCCAGATGAAAACATTTCATCAAAATCAGTGATATGGTGACGGTATGCATGTGCAGCTTTCAAAGGAGAATATATAATTGCAATCTTTTCATGATCGTCATTAAAATGAAATAGGTAAAGAAAAATTTTGTTTGGCATGTTCAAGGAAGGAACAGAGGTAACTTATAACAAATAGTAAAATGATTTGGAAGAAATCCCATTTTAAGTACATGTTTTCCTTCATGATATCTTTTCACACTTCTGTCAGGGGATCACATCTTCAATGGAGTCTCTGGATTATATTTGGAGTCTATGTGGAGTCGCCAATGTTGTTTTGATGGTTAGATTCTTCATTGAGAGTGGAGTCTCCTTTGAAAGTTCAAATTTTTGGATTCTTCTAACAGTGGAATCACCTTCAAACTGATTTTTTGATGTGTGGAGTTGCCAGAGAAGGAATACAACCAATATGTACCTAAGTGTCTACTGTTCTCATACCTTAGAACTCAACCATATCGTTCTTTCCGAGGGAAAAATTTTCAATTTTTTCCCCGACAACGACGCCATAATGTTAGCACTCTGTAAATTTTGTCTGGATGAATAAACAGATGACAGAGGTAACTGTTTCAACCATCTTTAGAGCTAAGGCACTAGCCTACTCAACTTAGAGAGGGCTCTCTCATGTCACTTGGTATTTCTTTAGGAATTGGTGGCTAGATTTGGTTTGTTTGTCGTAGGTTTGTTGAGAGAATAGAGATGGCATTTAGGCTATGGAGTCGAATATGAACAATGCATTTACAAGTTATGAGAACTATCAAGAGGAAAAGGCTAAATGAGGCACTGAGGATAACTGAAAATTTGCATGGTAAAAGAGGAAAGGAAAGAACATATAATTGTATTAGAGCATAATTGAATTAATTCTGACCTAGTTAAGAAGAAAATCACATGAATTTAAATTGCTAAGTCTAAAGCACCATCAGATGAATTCCAGACTTCTAAATCTCCAATTTAAAAGAAGAAACTGTGAATGTGATTTTAGGGACACCAGAAGTACATACTAAGAAAGGAAATAGAACTCATATCACTGCCAATTAGAATCTTTTCATAAACAATTCAAAAACCACTTCTTCATTATATATTCAATTTGGCTCCATAATTTTACAAAAAACCTTCCTGCTACGAGGGCAGGATCCTCTTTCCCTCGTCCTTTCTATATCCTCGGGATGATATATATAGAGGATTTACTATGGGATTCAAAACGATTAAACTCCTTCATAGTTCTAAAGATAGAGGTCAGTTACAAAAAGAGTGAAGTATAATGACAAATTTCCTACATTACAGGGATCGTTACGAATAGGTCTCACATATATGAGATTTTTATTTGAACGCCATATGTCCAAAACATTTTGGAACGTACTCAATTCTACTTGAGAATTCATTCCATCTTGGCGATTTCTTCCCTTAGCATGCTCAACCAGACTGGTTGATTTTCCCCAACGCTTTCAGCCGCTTCAGTTCTGATTTCCGCCTTATGTCGTTTGCTTCACCTCTTCTTCACCGCTCGCTTGTAGAGTCCATCCACGTGTCCATTGATGATTAGATCCCTCGTGACAGGATTTATTCTGACCTATGATTATGGTTTTGTCGCATGTTCAGTATGGAATTTGGTTGCTAAAATCTGTGCAATCGATCTTTCTTTCTTATTTGTTGATAAAATTGCCATGTTACTTGAAAACCTTGTTACACTAGATATTGTTTTATTGGCTTCGTTCATGTCTTCCAATTTTGTAGACACCAAGGTGTCCCTTAACTCTACAGAAATCAGAAAGTCTATTCAGTTGGGGATTACTTCACTTATGAATGAGATGATGATTTCCTAGAGCAGTATAACGCCACCCATACTTGAAGATCGATAGTTATTAAGTTACAATCATTAATCACTGACAAGATTACTTGTAGGCACATTGGTTTACCATGCTCAACCAATCCATTTCAAATGATTATCTTTTGAGTTCGTTATCCGATGGCGTTCCCTTGACATCGCACGGTTGTGAAGTACCTGAACGAGTGGCGTGTGGTGATTTGACTAGTCGTCGCCCTATCCTACACGAATCGTTGATTTGACGTATTAAGACACGTGACATCGGGGATTTTGCGAAAATGGTTTTAGGCAGACCAAATTTCACCCCAATGTACCTTTGAGGGCACCACACATCCATGAATGACACCATGGTGGTTTTCCCCAGCCCACCCTCGATCAGTTAAGTCCCGCGTTGTTTCCCCACCTGATATGGGTCTCAACCATTGATCTGGGCTGCCCCAAGATCTATGGTCCATTGGGTCCTACCACTTCCGTGTCCCTGCTAAGATAACTCTATTCGCCAGATGGGTTCTGGCCTATTATTCTAACCCCTCTCTAAATTTATTTGGCACTCAGATTCCGGGAAATCATTATGGTGATAACATCATGGAGGGGGAATAATTTACGAATATTATTCAAACAATCAATAAAACCTATCAACTATGTAAAAACATATCCCAGAATATTAGTCATCAATCTCTGCCATGTCAACTTTCCTTCATTTCCATACATAAATCTCTTAAAAATAAATATCACAGAAGAAGGAACAGAGAAGTGAAATTGGGATCATGAAGGGGTTGTATTTAAGGAAAAATGGTATGATGGAAGGGATTCCCACAGATAATTTTCTAATAATACATCAAACAAATCCATCCTTGATGTTAATTAATAATCAAAACCTTTTACTATTTCAAGAATGAACAACACTCTGTTTCCATAAAACAACTCAAAAATAGTTTTTTTTTTCCAAGGCTACTCATTTGCCTAATAAATTGCATTGCATAGTAACCAAATTTATATTTCCCATGAATTAATTAAAAATAATAACACTTCTTATATATAACTGAGTAGAGGACTAAGAAATATCATAATAACCACAACCAATACAACAACATTTGCGAAGTGGACAGGCTATGATCCATAATGTCAACACTAGTAAAGGTTAAACCCAGTTTAATCCCAAAGGGTCCCATAAAGTGTCTAAAGGTTCCATGTGTATAAAAATAATTTGATTGAAACCACAATTAAGAAAACCTTCCAATTTATTGCATTATGGTTCGTAAAATTTCATTAAAGCATTTCATAATTCATATACAGATGCTCCTCGCATTTGAAAACAACACACAACAAACTGTGTTTTAACAATACTTTTTCAACATTTCCATCAACCCCATATTTTTTCTTGTGACAGATTGTATCTTCAGATGAATAAGTGGGTTCAACATTCCTTCTACCATCAATCAAACCTGTGGCCAAACAAAAGATCACAAACAATTCTTTTATCAAATTTTGGGTAGGAAAATTTCCACGATAATTTCCAATTCACAGTTTTCAATACACAACATTGGATAGTAAGGTGGTAGAAGAAAGCAGCTAACAAACTGAGGGTTTGGCCAGGAGGATCACGAAAGGTATAATCCTTCACAAAAATACACATTAACACTCACAGAGTAGAGACTAGGGCGCAGACACAATAGCCATGAAAACCAACCACCAAAACGACAGGCAGAGTGTCCATATAACCCACAGGTAAGGATCAGTGATACACTCTTGTCGAACAGGGAAGAAACTAAAAAAAGAGATTAGAGGCAAGACAAGCTTGGGAGTTTCCCAACAATATTATTTTCCATAACAAAAATGCAAACAACTATACACAGCAAAAGACACCATGCCTCTTTTTCAATGGCATGGTTCAAATACAACCACCACATGAAACCAAAACCTTGCAAATAACCAATACACAGTCTGAATTCATTCATATAACAACTTTGGAAATGCACAGACCATGAGAAAACAAGAGCCAATTGTTGACTTAAAGAACAAAGTGAATTTTCATGGATTGAAAAGAAAGAAAAGTCCATGCCTATGTAAAAAAATTGCTAAGGAGAAAATACTAGCATGTATACCTCCTCCACGATTGAGCAAAGTAGAGTAGCAACAACCAACAAGAGAAAATGAAAAATGAGTAGGGTGGTGGGCTCAAGGTGAGTTAGAGTGATGTGCATTTACTTCACGTCGCTTCGACATTCAAGTTTTCATTAATGGCCAGTACGAACAGGCCCACTATACCATTTATCAACCATTAACATCCAAATCAACTTAATACAAGCCGACTATACCATAGTTGCCAATGTTCCAATTTTGCAAATGCACCAACCCTTACCATTATTCCCATTTCTCATATAATAAAACTTTTTTTAGTGGTAATTAAATCACAACCCAACTTACAATGCAACACTTGTAGCAAGGGTCAAGGTGATCACCCAATTAACCATACACTATATAAAATATAAAATTACACTGGACTGTAGATTCCTCATCCATTCAAAGGAAGCATAGTCACATTTTGCGAGAGATAATTTAGACAACATCGTTTCCTGTTTAGTCACCTCACCCATTTCGTCCTGTAATAATTATTTTGACAACGGTTTAAAGAAAATAAGTTGTAGAGTTTGTGTCGCAACCAAGGCATAAACACATGAAATGCAAGTGTCTATTTTCTGTCATAGTCACATAAGTCACACAAGGGGTCCCACCTATTAGTATATTATTAAATATAATTAAATAATAAGGCATTGCAACCATTTGTAAGAATGTATCTTATGTTGCACGTTTGAGCATCAACAAATTGACAACTCCATGGGGAAATATGTTTCCAACAGATTAAGAACTAAGAATTTCTGGTTTCGCATATCAATGAACATAGATCAAATAATTATTGACCAGAATGCTTATGCAACAGGGGGGGAAATATGGCTTAAGGGAAAAAATGATCTGGGAATTTGGGAGTAACTCATGAGAAGCGGTACATATGAGGGGGTTTGGTCCTGTATGCATAAAATTTGATCAGTCACAGTAAAAGTGTTTCTTGGTTTTAAGGAGAAATTTTATGATATGCTCTTTTGAATTTCAAAATGGAGGGGAAGAAAGGGATAACATAAAATAGGGAAGAAAATAAAATCATCTATCTAACAACAGTATTGGAAGCAAAAAGAAATTTCAACGATGTCTAATAGGATGACATCATGACAATTGTGTAACTTAATTGTTATTGATCAACAATACTTGCAGAATGGAATTGTTGTTGTGAAACTGACCCAAAACTTATTTCTGATAAACAAAAAACAACAGAAAATGAAACAACAGAATTTGAATAATCAATTAAACAAAACAAAATAAAATAGTGAAATAGAACACTATATACAACATTGATTTCCACATGGCGTTTATCAATCAATTTGGTTCCACATAATGTTTCAAGTGAGAACCGTTTGTACTGAAAACTATATCTCTTCCAAATCTTTTCAAAGATAAGAGTTTGCGCCTAGGAAAAAAGCCATCTTGAAGGGACCTAGCCATAATTTCTGAAACTTCGAATGTCTTCCTCCGTCAGCATGGGTTGAGTCCCAAATCAAGTCTTTCTCATTTACTTTAAATTTGACATCTTTTGCATGTTTTTTAAAATATTTCTTCACAGTTTGTTGTCTTCTCTTTATGTTTTCCAAGGAAATTATTTGTTCTTCTAAGGCTCATAGTGCATTTATCCTTTTAGGAACATTGAAAAAGTTTAATTCTTCAATCTGTAGCATCATTCGTAGGGAGGAGAGTTCCATCTCAGTAGGAAGAATGGATTCTTGACCATAAACAAGCTAGAAAGGGGTGCAACCTATGCTTACCTTGGTGGTATTGTGATCTTCCCAAAGGGCGTAAGTGAGGAGGGTGTGCCATTGATGAGGCTTATATTTGATGAGCCTTTTTATGATTCTAACCATATTTTTGTTAGTAGAATCGACTTTCCCATTTCCTTGAGTGTAATAAGTTGATGAGGTGAAATGTTTTACCCCAAATTTAGCTAAAAATTGAGTCAATTTAGTGGAAATGAAAGCGGGACCGTTATTTGTAATAATCTCTAAAGGAATGCCAAATCTGAAGAAGATATTAGTTTCCAAGAAATAAATTATGTGTTCGTCTTGTGAGTGTCTAAGAGGGACAACTTCAGTCCAATTAGTGAAATAATCATTGGTTGTCAAAATGAAAATATGCCATGCGGAAGAAGGAGGATTAATAGGACCAATAAAGTCTAGGCCCCATTTAGAAAACAGAAAATACAGGAGAACAAGTTGCAAAGGAATAGCATAAAGATGCTCTTTCCCAACGAATTTTTGGCACTTGTAAAAATATCTTTCAAACTTATAAAAATATCTAAAAATTGAAGGCCAATAATAACCATTTCTGATGATTTTAAAAGCAGTATATTTAGTAGAAAAGTGACCACCAACGTGCATAACAGAATCTAAAGATCCATGATTTTCCTGTAACAATTTATGTTCTTTCTCATTATTCACACATCGAAGTAATATACCATTAGCAGACCTCCTAAACAAAAGTTATCCTAAAACAAATACCTGGAAGATTCAAGACAAATCCTTCTCCTTTGATGAGGATCTAAGTCATCTGCGCATTTATGATATTGCAAGTAATACACCATATTTTTATACCCAGGGTGTTCAACAATAGAAAGGGTTTGACTCTCAATATAATATGATGTTGAAAGAGGATTATCTTGATCATCAATTTCTTCACTTTCTTCAACATGTTGAGCTAAGTGAAGGGATAAGTCCCATCCCTTAATTGTTTTCAAAGTCATGATGGTTAAATCATGCTCCTAGATTTTGGAAAGTCAATGTGCAAGCTTTTCTGAAATATAAGTTTGTGAAAGAAAAAACTTGACAGCAGGAAAAGGGACTATTACCTGCATGTGTTTGCCTAGGATAAAGTGGTGAAATTTCTCTACAACTTTAACAAGAGAAAATGCATGTTTCTCAATATAAGAGTACTTGAATTCATCATCTGATAAACTTTGGCTCATGTAATCTACAAGTTTCTCATTATTTTTATCATCACATTGTAAGAGGATAGAAAAAATTTCTTCCTCAATGGCATTAGTGTATTATGATAAAATATTTCTCAAAGTCCGATTTCGCTAGAACCAGTGCGGAACTAATTGACTTCTTAATCCTTACGAAATCATTTTTGACATCATATATCCAAGAAAAGGAGTGATATTTATTTAGAATATTATGAATCGGTTTAACCATTAAAACAAAATTAGGAACAAACCTACGGACAAAGTTGATAATACCCATAAAGGCTTGAACCTCCTTTTTGGAAGTGGGGGCAAGAAGGTTCAGGATAGCAGCAATCATTTTGGGATCTATTCGTATTCTTGAATAAGAAACGATATGTCCAAGGATCTTTCCCTTGGTGATGCCAAAAATAGATTTAGAATGATTTAAGGAAATGCCAAATTTTTTACATTGCATGAGAACTTTCCTGAGATGACCAAAGCGATCCAATTGATTCTTTGAATAGACAGTCAAATCATCAAGATATACTTGGATAATTTTACCAATCAGATATTCAAAATCTATTTTCATAGCTCTCTGGAAGGTGGCACCTGCATTAGATAATCTAAAAGGCATGCATTCATAAGAAAATGTGCCCCAGCATGTAGTAAATGTGGTTTTATATCCATTAGTCATTTTTACCTTGATTTGATTATATCCAGAGAAACCATCAAGGAAATCATTTGTAACCCTGCGACCTGTTGCAAAATCATTTCCATATTAGGGAGAGGAAAATGATCTTTTACGCTAGCTCTATTCAATGCGTGAAAATCAATGCATAATCCAATCTGACTAGTTGTTTTCCTAGAAGGAACCAAATTTGAAACCCACTCAGAATAAAGGAAAGATTATATCGGCTTTCAAAACTGGAAAGATTATATCGGCTTTCAAAAGTTTTTCCAACTCCTTTATAATAGTAGCTTCAAGTGTGGGGTTAATGGGTCTTTGTTTTTGCCTCACTGGTTTTATCCCTTCCTTGATAGGAATGGCATGTTGTATGAGAGTAGGATCAAAACCATGAAGATCCTTGTATGACCATGCAAAAACATATTGAAATTCACATAGTAGTTTCATGAATTTCACCTTTTCCTCATTGGAACATTGGGCACCTAGTTTAACCATCTTTGGAGATTCGGAGGTCCCAAGGTTCAAGGAAATGATATCACCCACTTTCCTTTTTGAATCCTCTTCCTTACATGTTTCTTTGTTGCTCGCATAACTCGATGAAAATGAACTCTCAAGAGGAGTCAAGCCTTTTGGAAATTTGTCATCTTCCATAGATATGATTTCCTCAGGCTTAAATGGTTCATTTTGTATGAAAGCACAGATGTCGTCACCATTAGGGAAAACCTACCATGATTCTACATTATCTGGAATGTGAGGATGATATAAATATTGAAAAGTACAATGATGCAGGAGAATCTTCATCAAGGCACAAGAGTAAGACATCTTAGTGCCCTAGCGCACATTTTAAAGTGATTTTTGAATTTAAGAATGGAATGTCACGCAAATATCTTGAAAAAATTCTAACTTAAGAACGTCTTAAATGATTAGGAGTTGAACCATCGCATGAGATCGATGGGGAGTGTATTTTCATTTAATGTAGTAGGTTGCAGTACAGATTCGAAGATTTTTCTTTTATCTGTCTGTCTCAAACATTTATTGTAATAAATCCTTAGTAGTTGAAAGATTTTAATTTGATAGGATAACACTAAGGTAGTCGGAGGGAAAAGCTCTATGAGCTCATTTTGTATAAATAAATGTATTGTATGCCCAAATGAGGCTACTGAAAATTAGTTGAAGAGTGTTGTAGCTAAGATTATTGTTGTTGTTGTTAAGAGTTCCTAAGAGATGTTGAAGAGCATTGTATGAATCCATGTACATATCAGTTGAATGAATATAACAAAGTAACATTGATCCAAATGTCTGGTGTTGTTGTTACTGTGTCTATCTGAATGAATGAATGGTAGGATTTATGTTTAATTTAAATTCTATGTTATTACTTTTTCTTATGTTTGAATGCATTTACATGGTTGAATGTGTGGATCTGTTATGAATTAGATAAGTTTCAATTGTTTCTCTTCTACGAGCTTGTGCAAGGAGTGCATAGTGTCTACAAATTTTTCTTTGGAAGAGTCTATTTTGACTCAGAAACTCAGAAGAGATAACGTGAAGATTTTGTTTGCAAAGAAGTGCATAAGGGTCCACAAGGTGTGCATTGACGGAGTCTGTTTCGACTCATAATTTTAGAAGGGATAGCTTGAAAGTGTGCATTGGAGGAAACACACTCGGAATCATATTGTTCAGGAGGAACAATAGATATATATAAGAACTGTTGCAAGGAGTGCATAGTCACCCATCAAGAGTTGAGTTGAAAGAATCCTATCTCAAGGTGTGCAAAGGGTCGATATTTGGATAAGTATCGAAGAAGTCATTCTGAGAAGTTCAGAGTGTTCAGGAGGAACAAGTTCAGGGGAGACAACTTGAATATTTGTATGAAAGGGGTGCATAATGTACGCAAGGAGTACGTTGACAGTGTCTTTTGACTCAGAATCTCAGGAGGAGTAACTTAAGAGTACTTGCAGAAGAGCGTGAATAACTTTTTCAAGGTGTGCATAGTCATCCATAAAGAAGTTGAGTCGTGGAAGAATACTTGGTGCAAGGATTGCACAGAGTCAAAATTCGACTAAGTGTCGAAGAAACGTTCTTAGGAGTTAGTATTTCGAAGGAGGGAAAATCTCAGAAGAGATAGCTAGTGAGAATTATTCAATAGGGAGGAGCCCTTGAAGATTCCCTTAATTCACGAGCAAGATCCGTTCAAGAGGAAGAGAGATCGTTCTAGACCATCAGATCTAGGAGAGTTGCACGGAGGATATTTGTGGATTCTTTCTCCACTTTCTGGTTCATAGATTTTGAAGTGTGTAAAGAGTGGGGAGCGTTGAATTCCAAAATAAATGAAGTGAATCCTAGTCATTGGTTGTGAGGAGATACGTGGCAATAGATTAGAGAATTTAGGAGATAGAGTTTCGAAGAAATTGCATGGAGCAAGTGAAATCTTCGTGAATTCGCGAAGGTCGAAGTAGATCTAGGCCGTCGGATCAAGGAGGACATGCGACAAAGTTCTGTGTGTTTTGGTAGAAGGACATTTCGGAAGAAAACAAGGGTGGAGGTTGCAAAAATCCCCGAAGCCCGAAGTTACGAAGAAGGTTGGCCCGAGGTTATAACTCGCCACCATATGAGAAGAATATACCCTAGGAAGAGGAGAAAGAACCCTCCAATTAAGGTTACCAGAGGCGCAATAAATCGGCTATGAAAGTAATTCAAACCTTTGAAGTAACAAATCAGGGGCCTATGTAAGTTGTTCCTATGTTTGCTAGAGACCCGAAAATCCGATTCGGCTTAAGTATTTTGAATATCCTTGACCGGGAGGTCGCATAATCCCTAGGAGGAGGGGGGCTGCATATTACAATCAATCCTTTGAGTTAGAAGTTGTCGAGTAGGGGATGTTGCAAATATATCTAGCTTATCAGCCATTGAATTAAGTTCTCTCTTAACATGAGTGATGTCAAATGATAACAAGTTTGAGATAAGTACCCAAAATTTTTGGGTATAGCATTTCATCAAATTATTTCTAGGAGAATAGATTTTACGCACAAGGTTCACAACAAGTTTAGAATCACCAAAAATTATAAGGTGGCTACAACCAAGGTTATAAGCATTTTCGATGCCTAGCAGTAAGGCTTCAAAATCAATGACATTGTTCGTGCAAGAAAACTCTAACCTATAACAAAAGTTTTGGATTTAACCTATAGGTGAGTACAAGATAATGCCAGCTCCATTACCTTCATTTGAGCATGATCCATCGAAATGCATGTGCCACATACCATCTTCTAAATGAATGTTTTCTAAAGTTGTGTCACCCTCATCAACAAAGATAGAGTACACCCTAAGTCTTCCTCAAGATAATTTACATTCGGTTGAGGAATACTCTCTATGTATGGTGAAATTATTCCTTATCTTAGGACTATGGTATTCTTTCCATTCTGGGGAATGGATAAGTGTTTCCTATCAAGCAAAAGAAATCCACCTATTAGGGCTTGCTAGTCTCTTCCTAGGATAATAGAATAGTTTCTTTCTGGCATGTCGATTACTTGGATTCTAAGGGTTGTCCTTATTTCGGTATATGCACATAGAACTAATGTTATGTCTTTGATTTCACCTATTGTTGACTTCTGCAGACTGTTATAGGAGAGAATGTTTCTAGAATTTTCATTAGTACATGATAATACTAGCTCTTCGATGATGATTTTTGACATTACGCTTGGGCCTGAACCACCATCAATTAGGCAACAATGGGCTATCTTGTCCATAATTTTTATAGAAATGAAAAGCGGAGGGTTTTTTTACAAGGTGTCTAAAGGGTGTCTAAAATTATTTACACCTATCTTATTTACAGTGTGATCCTCTTCTTTTGCCTCTTCAAAAATATTGGCTATGGTGGAAGCTTTTCCTTCCATAAAATTCCTGATATGCTTTTGTTGTTTAGGGACAACAACCATGTCCAAAAGAGTAGAATCGACTTTGATATTAGCCAGTTGGTTAAGGATGTTATACTTGGAAGAGGGAAGAGGGGAAGTAACTCCTTGACTCTTGAGAACTTTGAAAGTTTTTACATTAGTACCTTGTGAAGATGAGGCTGGAGTGGAAGAAGCACAAGGAGGATTGTATTTCCCTTTAGGATAATAAGATTTGTTCCTAGTATTTATGATCATAACATCTTCTGGTTCTGCCCAATCTAGAACAACGATAGTGGTTTTGGGCTTCTTGCCAAAGATTTTATCTCTAGCACTCATCTTAAATTTGCAAGTACTTTCTTCATGATTTTCTTCGTAGAAGTTACACCAACTATGAGACATAATGGTCTTGGGATGAAAACTGTTTTCAATTGTATTCCTAAAAGGCACTGTGGGTGAAGAATATGCCCCGAGAGTAAGTGAGGGAACATACCCCTTTCATTAATAGGCTATCATTTGGTTTTTCATATCTTGTAAAAGTTGTAGGAGGGAAAACATATATGTTAGTTCGACTAAGTCTCCTTTAGGGAGACTTGTTCTTTCAAGTTGTTCTTCGTACTCCAGGAAAGTGTGGAGAGCAGAGCCAAGATTATTAATAGCCTTTTCTTCAAGCCTATGACGATAAGGAGATGGAAGCACATTATAGTAATGCATGAAAGAGGCTTGGTTTGGGGGGTGGATTAGTTCAGGGATTTGATTGAACAATTTGGTGAAGCAGAGGTTAAAGGACTTAATAGTCTCACCATATTTGTAAGAAATATTTTTATATTCTCTTAACTATTCAATCGGGCTCTTGGATTATCCATAAGTGGAATTGAACCAATAACCAACTCTTCCCAAGTGGAAATGATCTTTGGAGGGAGATCAAAGAAATTGATTGTTGCTTTCCCTTCAAGGGAGTTGAAAAATAATCACATGCATGTATGTTATCCCCAATATTATGACAAGCATTAGAAAACACCACTAGGTGTTCGTTTGTAGAAACCATATTATTCCCTGAGAAATTTGGAAGATGCTCCTTGAACTTGGGTAATGGACAAGTAGCAAGTGCTAGATTCAAGGGAGAAGATACATGCCATGGGGTGGTCGTAGCATCTTCCTCAAACTGAAAATATCCTACTTCGTTATAACTTTAGTAGGGTTGTTAGTCGATTGTATAAGAACTTAATGACTATATAGAATACGAATTACCGATGAGTTTGAAGGTTGGGATGATGAAGCACCTCTAGCACCACTAGCACCACCCGCAGATGTCATTTTGAAAGTGATGGGTAAGGGAGAAAAGGGGGAGCTGGAAGAAGCAGAAAAATTCCTCCTTAGAGTGCTTTCTTGGGTCAACAAAATGGCTTTCCTCCTTCCTATTTCAATGATAGGAATAGCTTCAAGGGACAGTCCTCTTCTTCTTCTATAAATGTGAGGATTTGAGGACATGAAAATGAAAACCAAAGACTAAGTAAAAGGAGGTTATTTCTAGTTTCTAGGCTACCTTTTCCTGGCTTCCCAGCGTTCACAAATACTTATACCTTGTTCAACTACTTCCTAAGAGCGTTCAAGCTCGGCCCGGGTACTAGCAGTTTCTAGGATAGTATTGAATTAAGTCAAGGAAATGTTAGTTTGGTCTTTAAGACCATGTTCAATATTAGGTTTCGTTGTATAAGGTATTGTCATGAGAAAAATCAATCAAAGAGTGATAAAAAAACAAAATATTCAAAGATAATCATGTATACAATCAACCAGGGAGATATGAAAGATCTCCCCAGTATGGTTGCCAAATAAATGTTGAGGAAAATGTATGGAACACCTTACTCAATCATTTTCAGATCTTTCCTGGCTAGGACAAGATAGTTGGGAATGTCACCTGAGGTTTATAGCCTCAAAACATTCACTCAATGTGCAAGTATTAATTACAAGGATTAAGGCTGATTTTATGATTTGTATATGTTGCATTGTAAAAATAAAATTTATATAAGGCTACAAGAATGTATACAAATTTTACAATAAAGTAAACATGGAGACCAAAAGTGAAAGGAGGAACCAAGTCATGAAAACACATGTATGAGACAAGACAATAATTTGATTTATTTCATTCTGAGATACAAAAGTGTATTTCTCTTTACAAACCCCTGCGAGGGTATGGACCAAATTCAAATTTAGAGGTCTCTGATGGGAACCATACAAAAAGACTCTGACAGTAAAACAAAATTGAAATTAATGATCTAGATCATCTTGCCACAAAAATGGTTCCATTTGACTCTGCAAGATATCCTTTATCATCCATGAAAATTGATTCACAAACATACAAGAATAAATAGACTATCAAGGATGAATCAAACACCTTTAAAACAAGTGGCTGAAAAGTATGATTCAATTTTGAACCTTTTCGCCTTCAATAAGACCCTCCTATCAACAAGAGGATTAGGCTTTCAAGTAAACTTAAAAATGAATGAAAACTGAAACTATCTCATTTAACTAAAGAGAAAACCTTATTCTTGTCTTTCTCCTTCTATTCTCCCCTTGTCTCTTCTTCTCATTGAACCTTTATTCTTTCTCAATAAGTTGAGGTAGTTCAACTACTTTCTTTAGTTAAGTCAAATTAAATTAACTAATTAGTTTAGGGAGAAATGATTAATAATAATATATAAATAAGGGTCTAGTTAATAATTACTAAATAGGTGGGACCCCTTGTGACTCCCATCATTTTTTTCCAATCATCTAATATAAAATACAAAATTTTGTCATTTGGATCATATAAATTTAAGGACATATCCCCCCCAAAAAAAATTAATAACATATCCCAAAAATATATATATATATATCCATTTTATCCACGAAAAAATCCAAAATAAAGCTTGTTGTCCCCAAAAGTTGAAAATTATTAAATATTGTCTTCATCACTGAAAATCATAAAAAACCTTTAAAATCCATATTTGTTGCTTTGTGAGGCATATTTCCTCTTCTCACTGATGTCTCCAAATAACTTTCCTTGAGTGTCCCTTGGTTGGTTAGACCCTTGGGGTTGTATTTCACTGATCACATGAGAGAATTCATATTTTAGGTGGATGTGTGAAGACAAATACTTAGAGGATTATTTGGATGGATTGGAGGGGGAAAGCAGTTGCTTTTCCTTTGTCTTGCATAGGTTGTGACATATCAATTTTTAATCTTTTTCTAGTGTGTGAGGATTCTACTGGAGAAATAGAAGGAGAAATTTGAACATTGGGATTAATTGGTGGTGGTAAAGGAAATGACACCGTGGGCCAACCACGTTGGTGAGAGATAGGTTTGTGGACAATTTCTTGCCAATCGTCATTAGCAGGGACATTGGGCTGCAATGACACATGTGGAGGAACGGGAATGCCAGAAAAAGTCCGAGGAAGCTGAAATGGGGGTCTGTCATGTCGAGGATGCAAGATACCATGGCCAACCAAATTAAAAACCCATCTTGAAACATCTGGTTCAACTCTTGTGGATCAACATCGAAATGATTAGAAAATCGAGGCCTTATATGGCCTCGTTTCCAATCACCTCTACCTTTGTTATTTCGGCCATTACTGCCCCTACTGAAAAAAATCATCATGTAGCAATATTTAGTTATTCAGGAAATTGTTAATAACCCATACATGCGACTCTACTTACATAAATCAAGAGTTGGCTCTATAATTTACTACAAGACACATGCAATCCATCCATCAAAATGCCATTTATTAATTGCCACATGAACAAGGAATTGATAGGGTCAATGGGAGTATGGAGGGATTGTATTTAGCGTAAAGT
>ML776640.1:628568-643584 GCA_009831015.1 Picea engelmannii
AGCCCTAAGAAAAGATTCTACAAAAATAAACCTAGGGCGTAAGCTAAAACCCTCCTAGGTGTAAATTAAAGTCTTCCTAAAAGTAAAGGGGGTAAAAGAAATGAGGGAATTAAATTAAGTGAAACCCGTGGCTTTTAAATGATAAAGAATAAATAAAATTTTTAAAGTGGGGAAGTATTAAAAGATAGAAATTTTTAAATATATTGAAAAGATAAAAAAATTGCATTTATCTTTTGGGTTCAAAAATAAAAATAACAAGAGAGAGTTAAATAATAGAATAAAAGAGACTAAAAATTGAGGATTAAATTAAGGAGTAATTTAAGGAGTAGTTAAGGAGTAAATTAAGGAGAAATTTAAGGAGTGATTAAGAAGTAATTTAAGGAGAAATTTAAGGGGTGATTAAGGAGTAATTTAAGGAGTAATTTAAGGAGCGATTTTGGGGGAGTGAGAGAATTGAGTCTTTAATAATTAAAAAGAAATTAATTTTGGAGAACCAAAGGCATGTGTGACACTTGGACGGCGGAGACTGTTAGAGGGTTAGTCTTTAAAAATTAATTAATTAATGATTTATGATTTAGGTCAGTCTCAAAATTCTATAAAAGGAGGGGAAAGGAAGGAAGAAAAGGGGGGGAACGGTTAGCGTAACGTTACGCTACCGAATTGTGGCTTGACAGGTTGCTTGTGAGGAGTTGGGTATATCTCAGCTGTGTTGGAGTGGTAGCTCAACCGTGGAGGCGAGCTGAGACGCTAGACTATCTCTGGTTCTTGTGTGGCCCCTTTGCGGCTCGGGGGGCTAAGGGGGAAGAAGAGTACCCCTAGCGTTGGCTGGGAGGTACCGGTGAGCTTTCTACGATCGGCAAGCAGGACGCGGCACGGAGCGCGGGACGCGGCACGGAGCGCGGGACGTCGTCCGAGGAAAGCGAAGGGCAACGGTATGATTTTAACTGGTGAAGTATAATGCATTTTTACTTTCGGCAATTTAATGTTATTGATGTTGAAATGGTAGAATTGTTAACGCGTTTTATATTCGGCAAATTATTGTTATGGGTGATAATATGATGAGATTGGTTGGCATTATAGTTTGCAATTCCGTTCCGCAATAATATTGTAGAGATTGTTTATATTCTGATCATGTGTCACTTCAGTTATGATGTCATGTGTTTTTGCATTGATATGAATTAGGTGATGTTGTTAATTTCTAATTGTTAAAAAGAAAAAAGAAAAAATTCCTTTTGTACTTCACTATTCGTAGACATAACGAAGGGGTCGTTACATAATGGATTCAAGAGAACGTGAAGAAGAAAGATAGGCTACTTCCTTGGGGGTGTAATCCCTTTTACTCCCCAAGGAAATCTTCTCTTAGTTAGGGTTTCAACTAGGAGGGTATATGCAATTATACTCCTCTTAGTAAACCCTTATGAAGAAATATTCCCTTAGCAATAAAATGGTGGAAACAAAAGTAGGGGTGTATGCCCTTATACACCCTACTTGGATCAAGAAATAGAACCTTTAACTTGTACAAATGACAATACAATGAAATAAATGGCACTTTCAAGCATTAAAAAGGTAATAAAAGGTAGACTAACTGCCAAAAAACAATGAAGAAATCCTTCAAAGGATAGCACACCATCTCCATCAACCATAACCAAGACATAGCCATAAACAAAAGAAAAAGAGGCAAAATACTCCAAGTGTAGTGAAAATTTCAGTCCAAGATCCTCTCACAATGGAGATTTATGTCTTATGTAAAAATGAAATGAGGTGATTTCAATTTATATCATCCTACTAAACATAATTTGTCCACAATTGTCCATAATATTAGGGTAAAACACAAGACAAGGGGATAACAACCCTTGTCTTTCCCCTTTACAATTATTTAACACCATTTTACACATAGAAAACACTAAAACAAAGGTGGTGTCATACCTTGAAGGAGGACGTTTTGGAGAATTGAGCAAGTCATTGGAGCTGGGCTGGAAAGGCAGTAGTCTAAACGTTCTACCTTTTGGAGGTTTTCCAACAACTTTTTTCGTTTGATTTTTCCCGAAATACGGTGATGAATGGTTGGATCTACATATTTGAGTGGCTAAGTTTGTATAATCTAAGTGCCTCAGGGGTTTTTTTATCATTTTGAACCCATTTATGCATTCATAAATGCAATTTAAACAACAAAAAATAGCAAGTTTGTCCAAATTTACATCGTTGGATTCTGACCAAAAAACTCAAAAGGTAGAACGTTTAGCCAACATCGAATGGAAAGTAGGGCCTACAAATTCCATGTGGCAATCATCCAAAGCCTCTCCACCTCAAAATTCCATGTGTCATTCTTTGTTTCATCATCAACCACCACGTGCCCCTCAAATGTGACGTCAAGCCCTTAGGGAGTGACGTTTTTTCCCCTTCTGGGAAAGTCGTTTGGAATGCAAAGGGTGGGATATGTCTATCCATTCATCTCCTAGACCTTCAAAGGAATATCTCTATTGTCTATCATGTGGGATTATGTCATCCATCCGATGGGTTTCTTTCCCCATGGAATCCCAAGTTGACCTTGTTCTTCCAAAACTGGACACCAACCTGTACCTGCAAGACAAATGGATACGCCCTTCAAGGATCTCAAGTCAAAGAATCATGATAATTAAATCAAGTTAATGAAATAGCCATCAAATCATGTATACCATGACTACATCATACAAACATGTGCTTAAGAAACTATTCGTTTTTCCAAGTTTAGTTGTGGGAGGGTTAGCATGGTACTCTTTTCAATTGATCAAAACCCCTAAGTCTAGAAAAACCCTATTTGAGTCATGTGAATGAAGTGGAATGTATGGGGGAAGTACTCAATGGGCATGGGGTTAATGATATGCAAGGATCCATAGCATATCATTTATGGGTGCCTTTGTGGAGGGTGTGTCGCACCGTCATCCATAATGCATTTTTTCCAAGCCCATCAATTTCCATTTATCTTTCTTTCTTTGTATTTTATTTCAATATAGCATAGGGTGATTTGGAGACCATTGTACTGGCGTGGTGACCAAGTAATGATAGTGTCACCCACAAGTAATTTAATAAATATGAGAAGGCTATCTTGTGATGAGACCCCTTTTCCCTCATCCATGCAGCTAAGAGCCATTTCCCTGGTGTGATGGACAAAAATGGTAATGTCATACTGTTAGATACCCATGGACGTGATAGGTTGGCTCGTGATGAGAACCCCTATCCTCAACTAATCCTTTAAGCATATTTATTTGTTCTTTTCATGGGGTCCCTATTTTCTTATGGAGAATATTTTCATTACTTTCTCAGGATCCCCTAGGTGAAGCATCTATAAGGTTCTTTCATTAGAATTTTATATTTTTCCATCTAACTCTCCTCTGGGCCTTCGGCCCCTTCTTCCCATGAAATGAGGAATGGTCCCTTATAAGGTTAGTATACCCCAAAATCCCAAGAAATTATGTCATGAGGGGAAATAATGATGGGAAGTGATAAGTATGGTAGGGAGTGGTATGATGACTCATCAAAGGAAGCTCCCATAAACACCCCAACCTAAGGGTTGTTGATTATTTCTGCTATGTGAGACATTATCCATCTTACAAACCTATGAGATGTGGATCATTGCAGCTATGTGTTACTTTCTCCAGCTTACAAACCTGAGAGAAATCCCCTAAGAAGGGTACGTGGTTCCTATATGAGACAGAGATGGAATGTAGAGATGAAATCCTCCATTTAGAAAGTTGAGAACAACTCGATATTATTATCCTGTGCAAAAGAAGATATGTTGAGTTGGACATGTCTGTGGCTGAGCACAAGGTGAACATGTGAAATCCCAAAGTGTTGGGTGCATCATCATGAGAAACAAAATGAAGATGATGTATTATCCTCCTCTAAGCAGTAGAGTTGACGAGAAACTCCAGATGACCCTCTTCTGTGATGCAGTGGGAAAGAAGATCTGTTGAGTGGACGTGCCTGCGGACGAGCACATGTGAACATGTGAAGAACTGGTTCTTCTGTGTAATGTAGTGAGCCAGAGATATGGACATCCATATGGATGTTCCCCTAGTGGATGAGCACTAGTGGGTGTATCATATCCCTTGTTATATTTTTCAAGAGTCAAACCTTCTTGTAACCCTAATTGTAATGTAAAGGGTACAGGCCGGCCCCACCTTAATTTGACTGGTAATTAATGTAAAAGATAATTAATCTGGTTAATATTAATTATATTATAAGCTAGTGAGGTCAACCCTGTTGTGCCAATATACACTTATTTTGATAGGTTCAGGTTAGTATAAGTAAAGGTAAATTCCCCATTGAGGAATCATATCTTTCATGTGTGTTTGGAAATTTCAGCAAGAACATCCTCTTGGGAAAAGTGCGCACCTCTCTTGGTCACTAGTCTTCTAGGGTTTGAGCACCCTCTTGTGTGCTAGGTCTTATTGGTAGTGAAGGTATTTTTCTTGAAGAATATAGAAAAGGATTTGTTTGGGTTTTCTTCCCTTGTTGAGAAGGGTTTCCTAGGATACTTCTTATGTTCTTGTGCATGGTGTTTCTTCTTGTGATCTTGGTTGTTGCAACATTATTGTTTATGGTTTAGTTAAATGATAAAATGGAATGAACTTCATGCTTAACCTAGCTTATTGAAAAATCAACATGGTTTCAGAGCATAGGTCTTGAAGAACCCATTGCACAAGTTACAAGATTTTACCAATCATCTCTCCTCTTCTGTAGAATCGTACGACCCTCCTAGGGTTTCTAGAAAATCTGTACGACCCTCTTATTTTGAGTGTTTCATCACTTAGAACTTGGAAGTTGGGGTTAAAATTACCATAGGAGTGTACGAACTCCTTCAACACGCCTCCAACAAGATTCAGATTGCATTTTCGAGCATTTTGACCTTTTGGCCCTAGGGTTTCGCTAATTTCTGCAAAAATTTCAGAATTAGGGTTTCTGTAATACCTTGAAGGATCTCTTCAGGTCACCAGTGTTCTCCTATATTTGAAAGGATTATTTTTGGCAGTCATAAGTCCAACTAAACCTAAAAGTTCTAGCCTATCCTAGCCATTAGGTTTACTAGCCAAGTTGACAAGCGTTTGTGAAGAATCCAAAAATGAGAAAAATCATAATGGGAGGAAAGCTTGATGATTCAAGAAAACTCAGTTCCAGTAAAACAATACCTCAAATAAATGAAGAAATCAACATATCAGCACCCTAAGGTATGCACTTGTATATATATTATTTGTATCATTGTCATGAGGGAAATTGCAGGACGAAGGAACCTTTTGCTGAAGTCATGGATCCAGAGGAATCTTAGTGCATTTAGAGGAACAACACATTGGAAGTAAAGACTCCAGGTTTGATTGTTGTAATTGGCATTCCTCTAACCTATATTTGTAAATTTTTCTACAAGAAGGTGTTGTATATGGGACAAAAATCCTTAAATTGTTTTGATTCTAGAGATGTACTCATTATTCTCCTTTAGGAGATATTCTTGTTATGGTTCCTCGTGTTTTCTTGTTCCTGGTAGGTTAAGAACAAAGGAATATGCTTATCCTTCAGAGGGAGTCACTTGACTCAAAGGGAGTCAAAACTATTTGATAAAGAGGAAGAATAGAACCATCATTGAGACAACCAATGTAATAATGCATGATCAAAATATTTCTAGGATTCCATGGGCAGAAGCATGCATGACACAGTATATGTTTAGAACAAAAGTCTTCACCAGACTTTGAAAAACATAACTCCCAAAGAAGTCTTCACCAGAATGAAGCCTGATATTGAACACTTCAGTTTATTTAGGTGCCTAGTGTATTTTCATGTACCCAAAGAGAATAAGTCCAAGCTAGATCCTTTAGAAAGAAAGGATACAGTGAATCTTCAAAGACATTCTAGATCGACATCCCTAATCAGATATAGATTGAGACAAGCAGAGACGTTTTCCTTGAATAAGAGATATTCTTTAAAAGATCCAGAGAATCTCAGATGGATATTGACAATAAGACAATACCTTCTCCCCCTTCAGCATTTTATAGGGAGACAAACATTAATCCATTTGTTCCAGTTGATATGTTCATAGATATTGTAGTAGGGCATAAAAGGCCTACCTAGACTCACTCTACAAGAGGTAGAGAAACATACAAACCTCTCAAGGCACATCCCAAGAAAGAAAAAGATATTTTCGAGCTATTCTTCAGTCATGATCCACTTCATTGATATTGAGCCTCCTTGTCTTAGAGAAGCGACAGGAGAACATGTATGGAAATATGCCATAACATAAGAATACTAGTATATCTTAAATAATGATGTATAATATATTATTCAGAGACAAGAAAGGAAGTATGTTGTAACTTCCAAGTGGATCTATAATATCAAGCATGCAACTAATGGAAGTGTCAAGAAATACAAAATGAGATCTATAGCCAGAGGTTTCTCACAAATAGAGGGAGTTTTCTATGATGAGAAACTTGATCCAATAAACCTGATACACTTCCATTTGTACTACCATCCATGAGTTGGAAACTAATTCGGATAGATATATTCTTGATGAGTTTGGATTTCATCAAGAGTTTTGTTGATCCAAACCTATATTATTACAGTGTTGGTGATGAGAGCCTAATTTTGATGACTTATTCAGAAAGCCTCGTTGTTGGATACAAGTAATCCTTGACTTCTAAATTTGAGATGAAGAATCTGAGTATGATGCACTACTTCTTGGGACAAGAAGTATGAACAAGAACCAATGAGATTTTCCTGAGTCAAGGAAAATATACAGTGAAAATATTAAAGAATTTCAGTATGACAGAATGCAAAACCACCGTGATGGATTTAAAGAAAAATATTGATGATGATTCAGATGATTCTGATCCACATCTGATTGGATCATTGATGTATATGGTTAACACTAGACTTGATTCATGCCACGTAGTGAATGTGCTTAGTCATTTCATGATTCAATCGAGACAGACTCACTAGAAGATAACAAAACATGTATTGAGATATATATGAGGCACAGTTAGATATGGCCTGAGATATGACTCCAGTGTGAACTTGTTTTGGCAAGATATGTCGATTTAGATTGAGAAGAAAGTACAATAGACCAGAAGAGAACATATGGTTGATGTTCTACCGTGAATTTTTTCATGGTTTCCTGATGCAGCAGGAAACAAAACTCTATGGCCTTGAGCTCCATAGAGGCAGAGTATATAACATCGAGTGTGCGAAGAAATATGGCTTCACAAGCTTCTGACAAATTTACTTGACCATGAGATGGATCCTATGATGATAACCAAGAGCCATGTTTAAAGTTCCTTGAGAACCCATTGTTTCCTGATGGATCGAAACACAATGAGATGAAATATCCTTATATCAGAGATATGATGTAGAGGAAAATAGTACACATGCAATACCTTCCTACACATGAGCATATTGCAGCCATCTTCACCCAACTAAATTAGTGAAGAATGCCTCCCTATTTGAGAGGGAGTTTTGATAACTCTAGGCAAGAAAAAGTTCAAATTACATTTGTGAGGGACTTGACATGATGAAGAATGCCTCCCTAGTTGAGAGGGAGTGTTGATGATTTCATCTATGTGAGACAATCTCCAGCTTACAAACCTGTGAGATGTGGATCATTGCAGCTATGTGATACTTTCTCCAGATTAAAAACCTGAGTGAAATCCCCTAATAAGGGTATGTGGTTCCTATCTGAGACGGAGCTGGAATGTACAGATGACCTCCTCCATTCAGAGAGTTGAGAAGAACTCCAGATGATTATCCTGTGGGAAAGGCGATATGTTGAGTTGGACGTGCCTATGGCTGAGCACAAGGTGAATGTGTTGTTACACATTATTTTCGTCACCCTTATGACCGTTAATGATGTAAACCTATTTGTTGTCTTCAGAGGGGTCAGTGGCCTGAATTCCTGAAGAAAGAAGGGAGAAGAACTTTCCCTGAGAGAAGAAGTTGTATTTTCCTTTGTAAAAACCCTATTAAAAAGGATTTATGTGGGATGCTCTATACATAGGGTGAAGAAATGCCTGATTTTTGTAGACTGCACTATAGCTAGGCTGTGGATTTTCCGTAGTTTTCTCTATAGATAGGGTGCGGCGACCTTCGTACATGGGAAAAATGAGCATTTTCTTGATGCTTCTAGAAGGAGAAGCTTCTATAGTGAGGTGGCTTCCGAATGGTTTGGATCTTACCCACTTTCATGATTTATTGGGATCATCCTAACCTCCTCACCTTATCCTCTTCAGCTTATAAAAGGAGAGGAGCTCTCATGGAGAAAGTTAGATTGGATTGTTATTGAGTTTTGTAGCTTGGACTTTTTGGGCCTATGTTGGCTTTGAGATTTGCTTTGTCAAGATAGATTGTGAGCATCTATCAGATCTACAGTCTCAGAATCCATGGAGTAGAAGTGTGTGGGAAGCAAGGAATTGTTGGAAGGAACCTGACAACATCAAGGCATCTAGTTGTATCTTTCTTCCATAGTCTTTAATACAGATATACTTTTCTTTCTTATATGAATGTTATTTGTTCATATTGTATGATTCTTTGATCACGTACATAGTTTCATATCAAATAGACTCTGTTATTCTTGTCTTCGTTGGCTTGTGTGTATTTGTAGATATTTATCATAAACCTCGTGACGAAACTTGGATTGCATTAGCGAAGTCGGATCTTCAATATTTAAAAGGTATGTTCTAGATCCATTTCTCATTTGATAATTGAAATCTAAGGAAAGAGTAGTGTATTGTCTTGTTTTGTTCTAGTTTCGTAGTGAATCTAGGGGGATTGATTTGTGTCCGCACTCAACAATTAGCTCGATAACAAAATTGGTGACTCCATTGGGGAACATATTGTTTTCCTAGTTTGTCTTGCTTTCTTCCTTTGATTGCTTGGGTTATGTTTTCTGAGTCACTGGGAGATCCAGCTTGACTCTCTGACTGTTAAACTTCACTGAAACACCTTCTTCATTTTTAATTTGTTCCATTTTTGTTTGATTTTCACACCTTTCTTTGAGGGACAGTGTGTTGAGTTAGGATTTCTGCACCCTACCTGTTTAGGCCAGTGTGGAAACTCTGCACCCTAACTATTTATGGCCTATGGCGATCAAGTATTTTCACACTGTGTTAGTCTTCCAGCATGCAAAAATTGTGAAAAAAAACAAAATTGGTGGTTTTCCCTTCCCATATCTGTGATATGGTTCTGGGGTGATTTGTTGTGTCTGATTACAGTCTGCTTGACAAAATTTGAATCTACTTTCAGCCATATTTACCTTATTTTTTCTTTTTTTATTTTTGAAAGATTTTATCTCTTCCTTTGAGTGTCTTTCTGTTACAAAGCATTGTTTTTCTTTAGAATTGTTTAGTGAAAGAATACTTTTTTTTATGAATAAATCATGTTCAAAGAGAAAATTAGTTTGGGTTGATTTTTTTTTTGAGGAAACATGCTCTTGCTTTTAGTGTCTCTTTGAAACAAAAGTTTTAATTTTCTTTCTTTGCATTGGTTTGGGGGCATCTTTTCATTTGAAGTAGTGAAATTGCATGAGTTTTGGCATTTTTTGGTCTTGAATTCCAAAAAATTCTCCCCCTCATAGCCGAGGGGGTTGTGAATCGTGTATTAGTGTACAGTCTCTTTGTCTCATTTCTTGAAGATATTGATATTGATGATTTTATTAAAATTTTGAGACATTGTACATTTGGGAATGATAAATGTTTTCTCCTTCTCGTAGCATAGCTTTCATCGAAATGAAAAGATTTCATCTTCATCTCTTTGCATAAATTTTGATTCGGTAAAAACACCATATTTTCCATGCCATCTTCCTTTTGAGTAACAAACGCCTTAAAAATAAAGTGCTTATAAAAATTGATTAGACATTTTATATTTTCTGGTAGCAAACCTACATTAGATTAGTTGTAGGGATTTGGAGTGGGTGTGAAATATAACTTGCCAAAGCTGCAAACAAACATAGAATCTTGAGTTAGGGAGCAGTGAAATCCACTTGCTACATTTTGTCCTGGGAATCCTTTCTCACACAAGGGTCAAACCTGAGGTCGCATTGAGACTGGCAGAGTTACTCACCCTGCTTTGTTGGTCTTGGTGTATAGTGTTGGACAACTGAGAGGGGGGGGGGTGAATCAGTTGTTACCATGCTTAAACAATTTTTCTTATTTTAAACTCTTTACAGAGCACTCAATGACAATCACAATAATGTAGGGAAGTAAGCAATAGAACATTCAACATCATTCACACATATGAGATACACAGAGACAGATATTTCCTAAGGAAACCCATAAAGGGTAAAAACCTCTTCTTCTTTATATGATAAGTAATCTTTACATTCTGTACATTATCATACTTATGAGCACCAACTCATAATGAGGATACAACCTTTGTTTTGCAAGCTACTACTTGTTGAGAGCACCAACTCTCTGAATTCTCTAGCACCCACTAGAAGGAAGCACCGACTCCCTGGTTTCTCTAGCACCAACTAGAAGGAAGCACCAATTCCCTGGTTTCTCTAGCACCCACTAGAAGGAAGCACCAACTCCCTGGTTTCTCTAGCACCCACTAGAAGGAAGCACCAACTCCCTAAATGTTCCAATACCAATTGGATGGAAGCACCAACTCCCTAAATGTTCCAGTACCAACTGGATGGAAGCACCAACTTCTAGTCACACATGCACCAACCTGTATAACAGAGAACAACATTTCTCCCTTGCACGACCCTGCCACCCTGGTTTCTCTGGCTGCAACCAGATGGAAGCTAAAAATCCCTGTGTTCAAGCACCCACTTGAACCTCTGAGGACAACAGTCCTCCCTAGAACCTCCCTACCACCCTTAAATATCAATCTTTGCTACTGAAACGAATTACAGTGATACAATGTTCATCAATGGCTTACCAGTCTCATCATTGTTCTACTACAATGCTCTACTCTACCTGCATTGGTCTCTTCCTACACCCCTATCTTACGCTTTATTTTCTTCTGCCTTTCATGCTCTGTGTGTCATGTCCCTTCTATGCACCATTCCTCTTCTGTGCATTTCAGCTACTGCACTCTGCCTCCTTCTACACACTTGAATCACTCTCAACAGTAGCACCCATCTCTTCTTTGTTATGCATTCTTATAGTCTCTGTGCACCTTGTGCATGCCATATGTGCAATCCTTCTGCATGCTCTTCACAACGCCATTGTTCTCTGCATCAGGATATTCACTGCCACTCCACATTGCCACGGATTCACTCCCTTGAGCATCAACACACTCTCTTTGTTCTGCATGTTCTCCTCATGTCGAGTCCTCTTCTTGATCATCATGGAAATTCCTCATCTTCTCTGGTAGTTATACCCATGCGTTCATCATCACTGGGTGTTATACTGAGATTCCTTAGCCTGTCTAGCAGTCGAGACTCTTCGTCTTCTCTATCATAGTCGAGATCATCCTCTCTGTTGCAGTTACAGGCTTCAACGCTCTTCCATCTATCAATCGCCTCTATGAACAGTCTTTGTTCCACTGGCAGATGCCTTGAAACTCTTGATCTCCTCTGGCAATCACACTGAGGCCTCTTTGATTTTTCTGTGCAAAAACAATCAGTGGTTTCTGGAAGTTACACTATGAACCTCTTGAGCCTTATGCCTTTGGCACCTTTCACCTTTCCTTTCACATGTGGCCTTAGACGGTGACCACACGCTTGCTCATAAGGTGCTTTCACGATTTGCATTTCGACAATTCCTGTTGTGAGGCATCTCGACTCTCCAAGTCACGATATCTGAAGTGGATATTAGCTTCATGTTAGCTGCTCCCTTGAGCCTTCATCGATGTGACCATAGGTTATGACCAGGGGCCAATTCTGAACATGCATTTCGCATTTCATGTTTCAAGGATTCTGTCATGAGTGTCCTTGACACCTCCAACTCCCGGTATTCGAAACCTGCACCAAAAGGTGTTTTTCGCATTTCGACATTTCGGCATTTCGGCATTCTAATGGTGAAGTGTTTTGACACTCCAACTTTCAGTATCCGAAACCTACACCAAAAGGTGTTTTTCGCATTTCAACATTCTGTCATTTCAACATTCCTGTGGTGAAGTGTTTCGGCACTTCCAACTCCCGGTATCTGAAACTTGTACCAAAAGGTGTTTTTCGCATTTTGACATTCCTATGATGAAGTGTTTCAACGCTTCCAACTCGTGATCCCCGAAATGGAGCTTGGTTGCACTAGCTCCTTCCTCCATCTTCCATAGATGTGACCACTGGCTGTGACCATAGCCTTATTCAAAAACATATTTCGCACTTTCGCATTTTGGGGATTCTGTGATGAGTCGTCTCGACTCTCCATGTCATGAGCTCTGAAATAGAGCTTGGCTTCTATAGCTCTGCTCTCCAGTTCTCGACAATGTGACCACGAGATATGACCACTCTCTAATCAAACAAGAACTTCGCTCTCCATATCAACGGTCCACGATCCGTGGTGATCAAACGGCTATCCTCTGCCCTGGGACTTCAGCCTTCAAGACTTTGGGGGAGTGATGAAGCTAAAACTCCAAAAGAAAAATCCTTGGAGTGATGTCACTCTTGTGTCACTCGATGACATGTCGTGACCCAAGTGGTTGCCACATGTCACTCTGAATTATGATTTAGAAACTTCACGGGCCTTCTTCGTGCCTGATCAATGGTCCAGATCAAACCTCGATCCAACGGCTAGAATCATTTCACAAATTCACGAGCCTTCATTGTGCCTGATTCGGGATTTCGGCGTTTCACATTTGGCAAATTTGGGACTCTGGTGATGAAGAGTCTCGACTCTTGACTCCTCCAACTCCTGGTATCCAAATCCTTTGTTGATGCGCCTATTTCGGGATTTTGGCGTTTCGCATTTCGTAACTTTGGGACTCCTGTGATGAAGAGTCTCGACTCTTGACTCCTCCAACTCCCAGTATCTGAAACCTTTGTTGATGTGCCTGTTTCGGGATTTTGTAGGCCCACTTATCCTAGCACTTTAAAGAACATGCAGGTTCTCCTGGATCCAATGATGGTCAGACCCTACGCTCAGATCTAACGCCCGAGATCTGTCCTCCATCTTTGCACCCCTTCGGTCTAGATTCAGATCTGACGGTCATTGGGAATTCTGAATGGGATCCAACAATCACTATTTCTCTTCATTGTTACGCTATTGATCTTTCCATGCCATCATCATTGTTGATCTTCCTTGCCTTTTCCATGTCATTATCCCTGCGTTGTTGGTCGTGATCTTTGCCATCAATGACAAACATGCATACTCTGCACTATCTCTTCTGATCGTATCGAGCTTGCTCTGTTGCATCTTCCCAAAATACTTCTGGTGCCCACCTGGCACATTCTTCCTGTACTTAAGCCATCATCGTTGTTGTACTTTCCATCAATGACAAGAATACGCTGCCTGTAAAACATGCCAACATAGAGATTGTGCATATTATGGGGGTTGCTTGAAGGTATACCCACAATGATGAGTGGAAGCCTTTAAAGTTGATTTCGAACTAGATACCCTGCCCTTGCGTTTGGATTGGATTGTTGATTGTTTCCCCAGGCATCATTGTCGTCATTGGTAACCTTAGTGGTCTATCTCTTTAGGGTATTTACATAAGGTGACTGTGGAGGGTCAAGTCTTCATGGTACCTGGAATCAACGTTGGCCAAACTCACTCAGGCTCCTTGGAGGGTATACCCACGTTTATGTGTGGGAGCTTTCACCAGGGTGTAAGTCCGTTAAACAGGTCGTCAACATAACTTTTCCACCCGCTCTATCTCATCCCCTTCTTACAATGTCCTCAAGACATTGGATTTCATCACCAACTACTGTGTTCATTGTGAGAAGGTTTTGTTTTCTTGCTTTCTTACTAGATTTTTAGCGTGTGTTGTTTTTTTCCCCTAGAGGAGTCTTGGTTGGATATTTATTTAATGGCGTCAGTTCCTAGAATGACCAATGAGGGAACCCCTTTTCCAGGGGAACCTTTTGTTTTACCTTCTTATGGAAACATTGGTCCTCCTCACATCGCTACTTTGAGCCTTCCAGGTCTCACAATTGGACTATTGGTATGGTTGTTTTCAACTCAGGTAGTCCTAAATGTAGTTAGTGCTTCATTTGTAAGCACTTCCCCCCAAGAACATCAACCTCATGTTGATCCTTCACCTTATTCACCAGTAATATCTTCTTCTCCTTCTTTACTTGCAAGGTCTTCTTCCCTTTCATCTTCTTCATTGAGTGAAAGCTCTAAAGCTAGTAACTCGGTGGATAAGAAGAAGAAGCAAAGGAAAAATAAGAAGAATAAAAATCAAAAAGGATCCACACTTCCAACCACTACCAGACATGTTGGAAAACAACCAGTTACTATTAATCATGTTGGGAGTGTTGATGATGTCAAGATCACCCAAACAACCCGTAAACCCAAGTACCCTTGCAAGATTTGTAAGGGTATCCATATTCTTAAGGATTTCCATGGTCTATCTGTTGAAATAATGTAACTGCGAAGAGCATTCTTATTATTTTGTTATTGGATTAAATCCCCATTGTGGATTAATCATGTCATTATTATTATTTTTATTATTAGATTAATCCCCATTGAGGATTAATCAAGTCGGTAATTGTATAAGGACCAAATCCCCTTTTGTGGATTGGTCATCGGACAATTATAATGTACAGAATAAGAAGTCGGCCCCAGCAGTTATAATGAAAGGGCCCGATTTAATTAAAGGTGGATTTACCCACCCAGTGTGAGAGGTCAGCCCAGCTAGATGGTGACTCTTCACACGTGCCAGAGTGATATAAATAAGAGGCTAGCGCCTCACTTCTATCACACACTTCACTTGCTCATGTTCTTATGAGGCAAGTTGATATTTCAAGTTGATGAGAGAAGAAGAAGGGTGGCGCATCTCTTGGAGGAGGATTTTCTGTATTGGTTGAGTTATCTCTTGAACATTTGATAAGCTATTTATGATAAGGAAGTTTTGTTGGGTTTTCTTCCCCTAGAGGGTTTCCCAGGATAAATGT
>ML776640.1:660087-677658 GCA_009831015.1 Picea engelmannii
AATATTAGGGCTTAACAATATCCTTCGAGGAATTGTAGAAACCCTGATTCTGAAATTTCTGCAGAAATTAGCGAAACCCTAGAAACCCTTAGGGCCAAAAAGCCAAAATGCTCAGAAATGAAATTTGAAGCTTGTTGGAGGTGTGTTGAAGGAGGTTGTACACTACTATGGTAATTTTATCCCCAACGTCCAAGTTCTAAGTGTTGAAATACTCAAAATAAGAAGGTCATACGGATTTTCTGCAAACCCTAGGAGGGTCGTACGGTTCTACAGAAGAGGAGGGATGACTGGTAAAATCTTGTAGCTTGTGCAATGGGTTCTTCAAGACCTATGCTCTGATACCATGTTGATTTTTCAATAATCTAGGTTAAGCATGTATTTCATTTCAATTTTTCATTTTTCTTATCCATAAACAAGAATGTTGCAGCAACCAAGATCACAAGAAGAAACACCATGCACAAGAACACAAGAAACATCCTGGGAAACCCTTCTCAACAAGGGAAGAAAACCTAGTCAAATTCTTTGCTATATTATTCAAGAGAAATACCTTCACCACCAATAAGACTTAGCACACAAGAGGGTGCTTAAACCCTAGAATACTAGCGCCCAAGAGAGGTGTGCACTTTTCCCAAGAAGATGTACTTGCTGAAATTTCCAAACTTGTGTGTGGGATATGTTTCCTCAATGGGGAATTTACCTTTACTTATAATAACTTGAAACTGTTAACTGAAGTGTCTATTGGAACAACAAGAGAAACCTCACTAGCTTGTAATATAATTAATATTAACCAAATTAATTATATTTTAAATTAATTACCACTCACATTAAGGTGGGGCCTACCTGTACCCTTTACATTACAATTAGGGTTACAGGTAGGTCTGACTCTTGAACAATATAGCAAGGGATATGATACACCCACTAGGGGTACATCCATAGGGATGTCCATATCTCTGGCTCACTGCATTACACAAAAGAACTAGTTCTTCACACGTTCACATGTGCTCGTCCACGAGCACGTCCACCCAATAGATATTATTTCCCACTGCTTCACACAAGAGAGTCATCTGGATTATCTCGTCAACTCTATTTCTGAGAGGAGGCTAGTACATCATCTTCATTTATGTTCTCATGATGATGCACCCAACACTTTGGGATTTCACACGTTCACCTTGTGCTCAGCCACAGACACGTCCAACTTAGCAGATCGCCTTTCCCACAGGATAATCATTTGGAGTTCTTCTCAACTCTTTGTATGGATGAGGTCATATTCTACGTTCCAACTCTATCTCAGATAAGAACCACACACCCTTCTCGGGGGATTTTTCTCAAGTTTGTAAGATGGAGAATATCTCACATAACTGCAATGATCCACATATCACAGGTTTGTAAGTTGGAGAATGTCTCACATAGTTGCAATCATCAACAATTGTGACATGTTATTTGTAAAGGTTTGGTGCATGGTTGATGCACTTGTTTATGGTACAGGTTCAGGTACAGGTTGATGTATGGTACATGTTCGCACATGTTATTGGTACATGGTGTTCCAAGTTATTTGGTGTAGTTTGATTAGTACATGTTTACATCAGTATATCTCACAGTGATTGTGTGACAGTGGTTCCATCATTCTATTTATATTTCAAGGCAGTTGGATGGAGCAAGGATATGTGGTTGTAGCCACCTTTCGGCTATAGTCATAGAACATAGGGGGTTGTAGACTCCTTCTGGTTGTAGCCAGAGAATTGGGGACTTGGGGATTCCCTCAAGTTGTAGCCTAAGAAACTAGGGGGTTGGAGCCTCCTTCCAGTTGTAGCTAGAGAATTTGGTGCTTCCTTGAATGTAATTATTGACATATAAGAAAATCATTCTTTGGTTTCTCCCACATTGGGTTTCCACGTAAATATTGGTGTATTGTGCATTGTGTGGATGTTCTTGTTATTGTTTATTATGCACTGATGAATGTTAATGTTTATGATATAGTAAGATATTGATGATGAAAAAATGAACATGGTTGAATAAGTAAAATAATATACTTTGTGGTTTATAGGATTAATAATTTGTATAATTTTGCATTACTAATTCACCCCCCCTCTCAATAATCCAACAATTGGTATCATAGCGGGTTCCTTTAGGAAACATTTTAACCACTGGAAGGAGATCATGGATTATTATGAGAATGGAGTACCATTGTTTAATGGTCATAATGGTTTAAAGTATGAGATATGGAGTGGAAGGATGAAAGTATTTTTAAAGGAATAGGGGTATGATATTTGGCCATCAATTGTTACAAGATATGATAGTTCAAAAAGGGAAAAGACTGCAACCAAGAAGGAATTGAAGAAGAATAACAAAGTAACAATGGATTTCATCAGGGAAAGATTACCTAATCCGGTAAGAGAAAAGGTTGGTAAATGTTCATCAGCCAAAGAAATTTGGGATATGTTACATGATATATATTCTTCACCCATCACAGATTCATAAAATGTTGCAGGTACGGATCAAGAAGAAAAATGTTCACCATGTCAAACAAATTCAGAAGATAAAGAGTACATAATCAACAAAATTATGTTGTTTTGCTTTAATTATGAAAAATGTGGACATCTTGAAATGGAATTCCATGAAGGAAATGAGACAAAAAAACTAATTGAAAAAGAAGACAATTATGAAGAAGAATTCATCAGTGCTTTATATAAACTATGAAAAGAAAGAGAAGAAAACAAATCACTCAAGAAATAATTGATGAAACAAAAGGAAAGTGTTCACATTTTTTAAGAATCCCAACATGTTATCAAGAACTTAAAAACTCAGCTAGAACAAGCCAGAAAGATTGAAGAAAATCTTAAAGATCAAAAATAGTATTTGGAGGCCAACATAGTAGCACAAAAGGAAGAATCATAAATGAGAGATAAGATATTGACATATCATCTTAATGAAAGAACTAACGATCTAAAATAGCTTGAGTTAGAGTTTGGTCAAGAAGAGAAAATACTTGAAGAAGAAATATTCACATTTAAAATTTAGCTTGAAGAAGAGAAGAGAATAGAAGAAGTTATGGAGTCTCAAATATTAAAGAAAGAAGAAGAGGTTGAGAAGCTTGAAGAAGAAGTTGTCACATTGAGAATTTAAATTGTCAAGATCAACAAGAACTCTAAAGAGACAAAAATATATGTATCAGTTGTAGAGAATGAAGAGAAGCACTCTAGGTTGCTAGAAAATAAGAATGAAGAAAAGAGAAAGAGTTATGAAGTACTAAAAGGAAGGAATCATGGTCAACCATAATATAAGAAAACTAATAAGGGTACATCTTCACGAATACCATCCATGTTAAAGCCACAAAGAAGCTTCAATCATGATCATGATCAGTCAAGGAAAAAATTCAGAAGTACTATGCCACAAAGAAGATCATTCACTCCCAGGTATGAAAATTTTTTTTATGATCATTGTTTTTATTGTACTAACTTTGGACATAAGGTTGTAGATTGCAAGGATTATAAAACAAATGTTCAAGCAAGAAATGCCTATGTGGCCCAACGTAACATTGAATGTTACAAATGTCATAACTATGAACACATATCTTGTGATTGTAGAAGAATGATCAATAGTTCCATGAAAGAGAAAACTTATTTCAGATATAAGAAAGTATAGATAAGAAAACAGGAAGAACAAGTGAACAAAGACTAGGTCGCAGAGATTACAAGATTGGCAATAAAACGAGATGAAGAAAAATCTACAGAGAAAAATAAAGATGCCAGATACATAAAGGTTTGGAAAATAAATTAAAGAAAATAAGGAAATGTAAATAAGGAATAGGTTCAAGATATTGTACTTTCAGGTATTGTAGTGAAAGATGAATCCACAAATAGAAAGAAGTCATAGTTCAAAGAGATGATGAATCTACATATGAAGATGATGATGAATCTGCATCAGAGAAGGAATTTTTCTGAGCCATCTGGCTTAGAGACTCCCAGGTAATATGAATAATAGACAAGGGGATTCTATGTGGTAGATGAGACAAACCAGAAAACCATCCTTCAAACAACGTGCAGAGTTTGAGTAGACAGGTTCAGAGTAGTCAGTTAACAGAAGTACAATATGATAGATTAATCAGTTGTAGTAGTGAATACTTCATGATAGTACAGTGATATATGAGTCAACATTATGGATAGTTGTGTTGCATATTCTTGGACATATGGACAAAGATAGATTCGTAAGAACAATTAGCAAGTTTGGAAAGATATATGACAGTGGATGAGATCATGGATTCATAGATTGGTTCAGAGAGTGTTTCAAAGACAAAGGAACATTATCATAATGGATGATAATTACATAGGAATATTTGAATGCTTATTCTTTAATGCTTTTCATATATTTCATTTGATTACACAAGGAATCACCAATGGAAAATAACGCCAAAAGACTATAGGTACAAGAAGACTTATATTTTTTCTACACAACATCTTGCAGAGAAGTTAAGAGGGAGAAATATAACCAAAATGATAGGAATAAATATCATTCAAATAAGTTGTCAAACATAGAGGTAATAATAGAGGTATGATTCCATGGGAAGAGATTCATCGGATGCAGGATAGAGAGTTAGATTCTTAGAGAGAGAAAACATAGGCATGTTTTTAAGGGGATATATTGTCACAAGGGAATAATGAGCTATATGACTTCAGTGTTGCATCAGAGTGATACTCTTTGTCAAAGGAGGAGATATTATTCATATGAAGGGAGAGAGAGTAATCATGAAATACATATAGAAAGGGGGAGTATCCCCAAGGAGAGTTTAGTTAGGGGTAGCATCCCCAAAAGGAGATACTCTTTTCCATTGATTTCAAAGGGGGGTAGATAGAAACATTGATGAGGAGTATAATCATGAATGTTATCATAAATAAGTTTTTCCATCAATGTTGGTTTTTCCATCAATGTCAAAGGGGGAGATTTCCAGAAAGTTGGCTTAGGTTAATGTACAATTGGTATGGATTTTTGGTTTTCATTGATGTCAACCATTGGAAAGTGATATTTTATATTGATGTCAACCCTTAGTGATTGATGTCAACCCTTGGAGAAGCCTGGTAGCAAATTCTAATAGAACAAAGGCATGGGTAAGGGACATGAGTATATTTGAGGTATAAGGGCATGAATATCAATGAATTTACATGTAATATTATTCTAGATGGATAGTACATGTCATGCCATTTTTGGTGATATGTGGAACGTCACATAACTCCTCACGGTTAGATATTTATGGCCTATTGAAGTTGGAGAACCCTCATGAGTTATCTAGAAGTCCCTAGAAGGTCAAATAAGTCAAATTACTCTAGAAACTCCTAGAAGAAGTTGACAAGTCAACGTGGGTGAAACTAGGATTTAATCATGGGTATATTTGTTGCATCAAGAAAATAATTAAAAATAAATTAGTTTCAATAAGAAGTTGTGAGTTTGGCAATTATGGTAAAGTAGTTGTGATGAGAAGATTGAATAGTCAAAGTGGTTGACCAAGAAATAAATTAAATAATAAAGTGGTTGTAACAGGAAGTTAGTTAAGGGAAAAGAAACTATGAATTGAATAATTGTATAAAATTTAGTTGCAACAAGAATTTTTGAGTAAAGAGAAACTATTTAAATAATAAAGTAGTCAAAGTGGTTAAGTGGACAAAGTGGCTAAGTGAACAAAGTGGTTAAGATGATACTTCTAGAGGAAGCTACTTGGAGAGTATAAATGAGAGAGCAAGGGTCTCCCATTTGTATCCATTGAGAATATTGAATATTTACAAGTGAATGAGGTAACCAAAGGATATATAAGGTGAATTTCAGAGCGAAGGTGAAGTAAACAAGGTTGAAATTCAAGGGAGGATAAAGTCTTTTGATGATGTTTTCTGAGGTATGTTATTTACAGGTCATGTCACCATTTTTGCAATAAAAAAAATTCTACAATGATTCAGATAGAAAAATATGGAGGTCATTGAGAAAACATATCCATGTAATTTTGATAAAAATTTCATCTTGTGGGTCGTATTTTGGGAGTTACAGTCCGTGCAAAATAAGGTTTGTGGCTAGTCCTGAAACTAGTCTAAAATGGGTGTTTCGGGTAAAAACATCATAAACTCTTCATAACAAATCCATATTCAATAAGACCAAATTTATTGGTTAGATTACAATCTCTAGTATTCTTTGTACCATTTTCAGATCGATACAAAAAATACTCTGTGTGGGGCATGCTCTACAAGTTATCTCTCTAGAATAAACTAGAATTCAACACAGTATGCCATTTTTTCTATAATTCCTTTTCTGAGAGGTTCCAAGTAGTGAAACCTGAAGAAATTACATAAATGACAATGAAGAACATTGTGTACTATTTTCATATCTTTATTCATTATAGGTACATAGTTATGATTATTGCAAGTTAGGGTTGTTGACTAATCCAAAATTAGTCATGTGAGACTAAAGTAAAGTTTGATTAAAATGCTAGTCTCTTGTTGTTAAAGTTAAGGAAGGTTTGTAGGTATGTGATCATATACACCAAGTTTGTTACAGAGTTACAAATTAGATTTGGATGATGAAATTGATGAGGGATTTTAGTTGAGGTATGTTACAGATAGAGGTTGTATAACAATGAGGTTGTGGCACATGGTTTGATGTAATGGTTTATGGTATTTGGTTGCTAAATAAATTTTTGATGGTTATATTAGCATATGTATTTGGTACATGGTTGAGGTATATGTTGGGTACATGGTTGAGACAAGTAGTTGATGAGTTGGCACATACATGAGGTGTATAATTGATAATGTTGGTACATCTTGATGATTCATAGTTGATGAGTAGTTGATGCATGATTAGTACATACTTGGTACATGGTTGGAGGCACTTGTTAGTAGTATTGTTGACACATGGTTTATGGATGATGTAGCGTACTTGTCTTGGTATATTATTATAAGCACATATTGATTTTGGTTATGAATATGAGTTGTTGTTTTATGCTTAGTTGATGCACATCTTGGTGATATTGTGCATATGGTTGAGAGTTTTCTTGGTGATTGATCTTGGTGAGTATATATGATTTGGTTGATAATACTAATGAAATGGGTTGTTGTGATAGGTTGTTTGGATAGGTTATTGTGACAGTTTATTTGTATAGGTTTGGTGCATGGTTGATGCACTTGTTTATGGTACAGGTTGAGGTACAGGTTGATGTATGGTACATGTTGGCACATGTTATTGGTACATGTTGTTACAAGTTGTTTGGTGTAGTTTGATTGGTACAGGTTTACATCAATATATTTCACATTGATAGTGTGACAGTGGTTCCATAATTCTAATTATATTTTAGGGTGGTTGAATGGGGAAAGTATATGTGGTTTTATCCACCTTCCGGTTGTAGCCAAAGAACATAGGGGGTTGTAGCCTCCTTCTGGTTGTAGCTAGAGAATTGGGTAGTTGGAACTTCCCTCGGGTTTTAGCCTGAGAAACCGGGGGTTGGAGTCTCCTTCTAGTTGTATCTAGAGAATTGAAATTTGGTGCTTTCTTGAATGTAATTCTTGATATATACTAAATTCATTATGTGGTTTTCTCCCGCATTGGGTTTCAACATAAATATTGGTGTATTGTGCATTTTGTGGATGTGTTTGTTATTGTTTATTATGCACTGATGAATGTTAATTCTTATGATACAATAAGATATTGATGATGAACATGTGAACATGGTTGAATAAGTAAAAGAATATATTGTGTGGTTTAAAGGATTAATAATTGGTATAATTTTTCATTACTGATTCACTCTCCCTCTCAGTAATCCAACAATACCTATTCATGAAAACCAATGTTTTGCTTTTATTTTTTCAAACTTTCTTTGCATGTTCAAGGAAGAGTGTTTTAGGTTTAATTGGATTTGGTGGTTTCAGCTTGTATTGGTCTCCTTTCAAATCAGGTAGATTGTGTTCTTCTTCACTTTAAATTTTTTTCCCTTAAGAGGATGTAATTGTATGGAAGAGTGTAGAAGGTGAATAAATGCTTACTACCTTGGATGCAAATAGTGGGTAAAACTTAAAATGACAAGAAAAAACTATATATGGATATATGATGTTTATTTAACTAGAAGATGTTAAATATCTTGATCTCAAGCTACTCAATTCTCTTGATCTTTCTGAGTTGAATTCTTGTAAAGCTACACCTCAATATTTCTTTAATCTTGATGGCTACCCACTTGAATCTCCAACACAACTAATTTTTTTTCTCTCCAAGGCTTGTTCTATTCCCGCTAAATTAAAGTGGAAAACTAAAGTTGGTGAGTGATGGTTCAGTGAGTTAAAAATACTTTCCTACCTTTAACAACTATATGTTGTTCATTTTGGACCCAAAAGTAACTCATATAGTCCAATAACATATGGGAATCCCTCGGGACATTGGAGGTATCCATAAATATGTTTAGGAAATCCCCAAAAAGTCTCCATAACATAGAGAAACATCATTTGGACAAAGGGGGGATATACCCCACGTCCTTGAAAATAATTCCCTAACTTTAATAACTATATATTGTCCATTTTGGACCCAACACCATAAAAAACCCTCTTTTTTGTTCATTGTTTAATCAACACCATAAAAATATGCCCTTGCAGTACTAGATGTGGGAACGTGTGTACTGTCAAATGAATTTAAAAAGGAACAACGAAAAGACATCGTACTAGGGCTAGACATGGGAAACAGTAACCTGTGAATGGGGCCAACAATGAAATATTTTCAAATTGTTTATGTATGCAGTGAAATTTGACATGGATAGAATATTCACATGCCTTAACGATATGGGAGAGTTTGTGGACTCAAATTTGACTCACACACCCACTTTTTTCCATCATCAATTCATCATGTAAACCATAAAAACTATTTTTATTTCAAAGTACACAAATTGGTTGACACAATTTTTAATTTTGCATCAACATTTCTTCATTTTTGTTCCAGGTTCTACATTAATGTATATACAATGTATGTGTGTCATAGTTGTGATGAAAAATACCTCTTTTTCATTCATTGTTTAATCAACACCATAAAAATATGTCGGTGCAGTACTAGATGTGGGAACGTGTGTACTGTCGAATGAATTTTAAAATGAACAATGAAAAGACATTGTACTAGGACTAGACATGGGCAACAATGACTTGTGAATGGGGCCAACGTTGAAATTTTTTCAAATTGTTTTTGCATGCACTGAAATTTGACATGGATAGACTATTTGCGTGCCTTAACAATATGGGAGAGTTTCTAAACTCACATTTTACTCACACACCCACTTGTTTCCATCATCAATTCATCATGTAAACCATAAACCCTATTTTTCATTCAAAGTACAAAAATTGGTTGACACAAGTTGTAAGTTTTCATTAGCCTTTCTTCATTTTTCTTTCAAGTTATACATTAATGTATATACAATGTATGTGTGTCATAGTTGTGATGAAAAATCCATATTTTTCTTTCATTGTTTAATCAACACCATAAAAATATGCCCTTGTAGTACTAGATGTGGGAACGTGTGTACTGTCAAATGAATTTTAAAAGGAACAATGAAAAGACATTGTACTGGGACTAGACATGGGCAACAATGACCTATGAATGGGGACAATGTTGAAAGTTTTTCAAAGTGTTTCTTTATGCACTAAAATTTGACATGGATAGACTATTCACATGCCTTAACGATATGGGAGGGTTTCTTGACTCAAATCTGACTCACACACACTCTTTTTTCCATCATCAATTCATCATGTAAACCATAAACCCTATTTTTCTTTCAATGTACACAAATTGGTTGACACAAGTTTTAATTTTTCATCATCCTTTCTTCATTTTTCTTTCAGGGTCTACATTAATGTATATAAAATGTATGTGTGTCATAGTTGTGATGAAAAATCCCTCTTTTTCGTTCATTGTTTAATCAACACCATAAAAATGTGTTGTTGCAATACTAGATGTGGTAACATGTGTAGTGTCAAACGAATATTAAAAGGAACAATGAAAAGACATTGTACTAGGAATAGACATGGGAACCAGTGACCTGTGAATGGGGCCAACATTGAAATTTTTTCAAACTATTTATTTATGCACTAAAATTTGACATGGATAGACTATTTTCAAGTCTTAATGATATGGGAGGGTTTTTGGACTCAAATGTTACTCACACACCCACTTGTTTCCATCATCAATTCATCATTTAAACCATAAACCCTATTTTTCTTTCAAATTACACAAATTGGTTGACACAAGTTTTAAGTTTGCATAAACCTTTCTTCATTTTTATTTTAGGTTTTACATTAATGTATATACAATGTATGTGTGTCATAGTTGTGATGAAAAATCCTCTTTTTTGTTCATTGTTTAATAAACACCATAAAAATATGCCCTTGCAGTACTATATGCGGGAATATGTGTATTGTCGAATGAATTTTAAAAGGATCAACGAGCAGACATTGTACTAGGACTAGACATGGGAAACAATGACCTATGAATGGGGCCAACGTTGAAATTTTTTCAAATTGTTTTTGTATGCACTAAAATTTGACATGGATAGATTATTCCCATGCCTTAATGATATGGGAGTGTATCTGGACTCAAATTTGACTCACACGCCCACTTTTTTTCATCATCAATTCATCATGTAAACCATAAACCCTATTTTTATTTCAAAGTACACAAATTGGTTGATGCAAGTTTTAAGTTTGCATCATCCTTTCTTCATTTTTATTTTAGGTTCTACATTAATGTATATACAATGTATGTGTGTCATAGTTGTGATGAAAAAAACCTCTTTTTCGTTCATTTCTTAATCAACACCATAAAACTATGCTCTTGCAGTATTATATGTGGGAACATTTGTACTGTTGAACAAAATTTAAAAGGAACAATGAACATAAATTGTACTAGGACTAGACATGGGAAATAGAGACCTGTGAATGGGGCCAACTTTGAAATTTTTTCAAACTATTTATGTATGCACTAAAATTTGACATGGATAGACTATTTGCATGCCTTAACAATGTGGGAGGGTTTCTTGACTCAAATTTGACACACACACACCCACTTGTTCAAAGATTAAACTCCATTATCTCATATTGAAGCACTTGTTAATGCAATGTAATAAAGGGGAATAATATGACACTTGCCAATGTAATAAATTTCTATCAAGAAGAATTTCAGGGTGATGTCTCTGAAGGATAGTTTCATGGCAACAATAATGAGGACAAATGGCCATGTGGAAGGGAACTCTAAATGTAAACCTTATGGTTATGAGAAGAAATTATGAGAATTAAGTATATTTTTTATAGGCTAGAATAAATTTTCTATCATATATGTTAATGATTCCTAATTTCATATTTGTATTTGACTCAAGGTACTAGCTTGCAAAGTATCAAATTTTAATTTCAAGTTGATAAACCAAATATGAAACGAATCCTAAAACCATCAAGTGTTGGAATTTTTCATTTAAGTGTAGTGTAACGTAGCTATCTTTTAAAACATAGAGAGAGTAGTCTCTATAGAAGTAGAGAAATATGATGTTGGATTATATTCGAAGCTGATGTTAATATTTTTAACCTTCAAGAAATATTGATATATATGGTGGTGTGAAAAGAAGTAGAATAGGTAGAGGAGAAAATCAAGGATAATTTAGTACCCATCACTTATGCAAACTTTTTGTTATGTGAAACAATGGAACCAATACATAGTCTAGGAGAAGGTGCAGTACAAAAGGAATGAACTGAAAAAATGAAAAGAGTACTTAGATGAGAAAGAAAAAAAAAAGACATAAAATAACTTGAAGCTTGTGCGATTAATCAAGTACTTATTTATCGAATTTATTGCATGCCCTTGCAGTACTAGATGTGAGGATGTGTATATCAGTCGCATTTTAAAGCAAGCAACTAAAATACATTATACTAGGGCTAGAGTACATGATGGGAAATAGTACTGTGAATGGGGCCAACATTGAAATTATTTCAAAATGTTTCTGCATGCACTGAAATTTGACATGGATAGACTATTCCCATGGCTTGACAATATGGGAGGTTTTTCAAATTAAAATATCACTCACACATCCACTCTATATATCGACCCATATGGTCCTCGTTTTGTTTTAATTTTCTCGGTCGAATTTTAAAGTAAAAATCTATTAAAAAACATTGTACTAGGGATAGAGTACATGATGGGCAACAATGACCTATGAATGGGGCCAACGTTGAATTTTTTTCAAAAAAAAAAATCATGCACCGAGATTTGACATGGATAGACTTTTCACATGCCTTGACGATATGGGAGGGTTTCCAGACTCAAATATCACTCACACACCCACTCTTTATGTTCATCATTTGTGTCATTCAAAACCAACACCATGCCAATTAGGCCCATGATTTTGGCTGTGGAAAGAAGAAGCCACGCGATAGATGATATTTTGTATTTAAATAATAATTTCATACTAATATTCTTTATGGAGCAAAAGAGTACTTAGATGAGACAAAAAACCAAAGACATAAAATAACTTGAAGCTTGTGTGATTAATCATGCATTGTCATGGTTATACTAGACACAAGCATTGATGGCATGGGAGGGTTTCTAGAATCAAACATAGCTCGCACAAACAATTCGACAATAAAACAATAAGCCTAGTACCTATTACCATTAAACAAAGGTAGTTTATAAGTGCTTGGAGGAGGGGGTATCTTCAAATGTACACATGAGATAAAAAAAAAAAGGAAATGGATGAGGTGGTTCCATATAATAGAATATTGGTATGATATTATGTATTACTCTACCTCCAAAATTACCCAATATAAAGCGCAATATGGTTATGAACCCTCATCACCGAAGAATTGGGTCATTGAAAATGGAAGTATAAACTATTATTAATATCTTTTAAAATAAAATTGACTACCATAGGTTAACTCTCTCTCTTTCTTGTGGAGAAATACATAATTAAAATAAGATACCTTAATGCAATCAGTGATGAAATAAGGTCTAAATATGCATGAGATGATATGCTTTTGGCCTCATGAATGAGCAATATACCTGGAATGATCAATAAATGTCATCATTGTTGTCATAGTATTGTAGAAAAAAAGTTTCAATGAACATGATGTTCTTCATTGTTATAGCATCTTCGTAAAAAATGTTCGAAAACATGGGACTTTGGCCCATGAGTTTGGTGTCAAGAAGAAGATGCTTGATGGCATTTTTTTATTTAAATAGTGATTTTTTACTAATATTCTTTATGGAGCAAAAAAATACTTAGATGAAAGAAAAAAAAGAAAGACACGACATAACTATTGAAGCTTGTGCAATTTATCAAGTTCTTATTTTTTGATGTTATTGCATTCCCTTGTAGTACTAGATGTGAGGACATGCATCTCAAACAAATTTTAAAAGAAACAACTAAAATACATTGTATTAGGACTATACATGGGAAATAGTGACCTGTGAATGGGGCTTAGAGGTTGTGCATGTGTCTTTGAATGGTGTTACATGGTTTTCAAGGAGTGTAGGGCTTATGTAGGGCTTATATGGTGCAATGCAGTGTAGTCTATAAGAACAATCTCTATGCCAAACCTCAAAATGGATAGTACCATATCTTGTTCATAAGAAAAATATTCTGTGTATGTTTCCTTTGTGGTGGCTCAAGCCCTCACACATGATGCATGACAATGAAATTAATTGATTCATTCATAAGAAAAAAAGTTCATAGAAATCTACATGGAAATGGTTTTTCTTTTATTTGAACTGGTGCATTATAGACACTTTTCTCCCTCTATTTTTTTCATTGTTGAAATTTATATCATCCCTTCTTTAAGTACACGGGTCCCCAATATTTCAAGTTTCTACTTCTGCTTCTTCCAACCTGGAAAGTGTTTTGCAAGAAAATGAAAAAATTTCATTTTTACCTTTCAAAACACTAGAAATTTTAAAAAGAATTAGACATGTAAAATTAAAATTAAAATTATATGTGGGTGTGTAATTATTTTTCCTTGTTTTATGATTTTATGTGGGTCACTTATGAGGACAAAGACATAAAATAAAGAAAAGCATTAAACATTTATATGTATATATATGCATATAAGAGTTGGTTTATAAAAGTATCATTATAAGGAGAAAATGATGGGTAGGTAGTTATCTAACTTGTAAAATTTATGGGTTGACAATTTACTCCAAGTTAGTTGACAAGTTCCTCTCCAAAACCACATGCAAAAAAATTTCAATATAGGAAAAAATGTTCAAATTGAAAACAAAATTTTAACCTTGATAGGAACCAAGACACAATTATATGAATAATAGGTGGTGGATATAAATCCTATTTAAACCTTCCTAGTATACCCAAAGTTTGGTGTTTGACTATGTCTACACATGGATTTTAAAGTTGTCTAACACAAGACCTCCCTTTGTTAGCACTCTACACAAGCAAACTGAGAACTAATATGCCTTACCTTCATACATATAGCATACACTTACCTTATAATCCGCCTTAATAGTTACATAACATTAATGTAAAACAACCTTTAAACTAGAAATTGTACATGTTCAAATAGGTTTCCACTAAGACTTTTATAAACCAAACCCTTGTAATTGTTAACATATAACCCCTAACATTTAGAATCCTCTTAAGCTTATAAACCCTAATATAACCTCCCTATCCCCTACCATCTATAATCTCAATAACCCCTATCCCATTAACAACTAATAGAACCTTGGTATCTATAAAGACATCTAATCTCTAATCCTTACACCTTCTATTGCATCTAACTAAAATAACACTGGATTCATATACCCTTTGATCCATAACCATATAACCCATCTCATTCCTAACCCATGACTCCCAACACAAATAACCACTTCCACAGTACATTATAACCCATAATATAAGACATAACCACAACAACTCATAATCCCTAAAACTTATAACACCTATAAAAGTTAATCCATAAACATTATAACCCTCAAACCCTACCCCCAAACACTTATCATTCCTAATATAACCTTGAACTCTTATATCCTAATCCTTAAACCCTACAACTCTTAACCCATATAACCATTATTATTATTAACCCCTAAACTCTATAACCCTCAAACCTTATAAACTCTACACCTAACAGATATGATGCCTAACACATATAACCCCTTACCCCAACACTTATAAACCCTAACAAATATAACCCCATAATGAGTGTAACATTCAACCCAACAACCTATCATCATTAACCCTCATAATTCCTTAACTTTATACTCTTATCACCCCCAATCCCCATAATGCATATAATATTGACCTGTATAACCTATCACCCTAACATTTATAATTTTTTACCCTTCTAACTCTTGTCACCCCCAACCCATATAACTCCTGGTCATGGTCACCCCTAAACTGTATCCATGTTAACAACTAACCTCTAAACCATAACCCCTAAACCCAAAACTTTCATAATCCTTAAGACCCTGAACTCGTATAACCCCTAACCTATATATCCCTTACCCTTCATAACACCTAACCCATAATCCACATCACTTATATATCTTGTAATCCCTATAACATATAATTCATAACCCATAAACTCTATGAATTTTAACCACTACAATTGTTAACATATATTAACCCTAACCCTTATCACCCCTAAAGCCTATAACTTTTATATCTTTTAATTTTTATAACCCCTTATCCTTAACACCTATAACATATATACCCTTCACCCCTTTGACCTATCACTACCAACCTTAACCCACATTAAAACTAACCTCAATCATCCCTAAATCCTATAATCCTTATCATTATCAACCCTTATAACCCATTACCCCTAACAACTATAACACATATACCTTTATCGCTTTAACTTATCAACGCCAACCTTCATAATTGACGTCGAGCCCCCTTCTCTGCTCGGGGCTGCTCGACCTCCCAGTCAAGGATATTCCAGATACTTGAGCTGAATCGGCTCTTCGGGCCTCTGCTAGAACCTGGAATCAATTTACACAGGCCCCTTTCCTCCTAAGTCGCAGGTCCTATGAAACCCATGGGCTCCTGCTAAGCCCCTGTCTTATTTTTGAGAAAATCAAATTTAACAGGCGCTAGCTCCTTCTGTTAAGTGCTTCTTCTTCATATGACCTTAGGTTCTGACCCAGGGATAAACTCTTAAAGGCACTTGAAAATTCATGCTTCGGCCTTTTTCACAATAGCTAACTCCAAAACCTCTGAACTTCAAACTGATGAACTTACCCAGGCAAGATCTATGGCTCACGCTCCTCTGGCATCTGATGGCTATGATTTCTTCGATAATTCAGGCTTTGACTCTTTTGGAAATAGCTTTTTCCTTTTTCCCCAAACTCTGAACTGATGAACTCACTTGAACCAAATCTATGGTCTTCACTCTCCTGACAACCAACGACTAAAATCCACTTTGGGACTTCGGCTTCGGGAGTTCCTGTTGATACTGAAAGGGGGGTGAATCAGTATCAAGTAAAATTTAAAACTTTTTTCAACTTATACTTAAACCATTCAATTATATCCAATGAGAAATGAACAATAGTATAAGAGTTACACCAATACACCACAATACACCATGCACAATATATGAGAGATAATCAATAGTTATTGTTCAAAGGAAGTAATGACTTCCAAAGGTAGCTACATCTTCCAAATGTAAAGGGAGGGATAAACCTCCAAGAGGAAGATACAATCCTCCAATATCAAGAGAGAGTTGAACTCTCCATCCTTTCCCCTTCCTTCCACCCAATAATATACGAGAGATAATAAAACTTTACATTAAATCATCACCATCAACCAATCATCACATAGAACCTGATAATGCTTCCTGAGACTTCTTCAATTTCTGCAATTCTTCAATTCTTGGGTACTTTGATCTTGTATATAATATTACTCAATGTATGCTCTGAAACTCCTCAAATTTTCACTCCTTGAATCCTCCCCAAAAAGAAGTTATAGATAGAATGGTAGACCTTGTTCAATTTTGGTTTGTTCAGGAGACCGAACTTGTACAAAATTCCCCACGCTCAATATTTAAAATCTGATTCTGAAACTTGCACACAAGAAACCAAAGTCCGTACTCTTTCCAATTAAAATTTTCCCACTTTATTTGGATTCTCAATGAAAAAGTTATGATCGTTTTACCTGGAACACCTGTTTATTGACTAGCTTTAGGACTGGTCACAAACCCTATATTCCACAGAGTGTATCTCTATAATTATATAGAATCAAGAGCTGAACTTTTTACCACTAGTACCTTGATATGTCTTCTCAATACCATAGCAATTTCACCATATGAATCCTTCTAGAAAAAAAAATTATAGAAAAAATGGTAAGATGACCTGAAAATAACATACCTTAGAACACATCACCAAAAGACTTCAACCTCCCTTGAAATCTGGCCTTCTTTACTTCTTATTTCCTCTGAAATTAGAATTGTGTATCAAATGAATGTATAATGATATTTATTTATACCATTTATGTCACTTCCTTTTAACATTAGGGCCGACCTGACAATTTCTTATTTTGTAATTCTTTTCTTTAATTATCTTCAGGGCCTACATGTACTTCCTTCT
>ML776640.1:698891-714020 GCA_009831015.1 Picea engelmannii
AAGTTTCCTAAAGGGTGGGTGTATGTAACGACCCTACTTAAATAGATGTATAGGATTATTAATTATAATTAATTTAATAATCTAAATGTCCTAAAAAGTTAGCTAAACAATAATTATTTCTTAAATAATATTAACTAATTAATTATTATTTATTACTTTTTCATGTCTGTCAAGGATTAATTAATTATTAATTAATAATCATTAATTAATTGAGTAAAGAATTAAAGGGGGTTAATAAGTTTAATTTGTTAAATAATTACGTGTTCGGGAAGGGATAGGACATTAAATATAAGGATAAGATATTAATAAGGGATAAGATAAGATAATAAATACAAAAGGATAAAATAATAAATAATTGGATAAGGGGCATTAACTATGTGTAGGTAAGGAAGTAAAGGAGGTGAAAGGGCAATGAAGGAGGTATATGAGGGGAGGAGGTTTACGAAGGCAGGGAGGGATCATTCTACGGGAAAATTTATTTTGGAGGGTTCTCTTGGATTGTGCAGGGGAGTTGGAGTTCTGTAGTCGGGAAGGATTAGTACAGGGGGCACCAGTTTGCTGGGGGTTTTGGGCATGGGGGTCAGGATATCCATATGGTATCCTGGAGCTAGGTATTTGTCCTAATTGGCAGGGTGGAAACTTGGTTTTGGGCAGAGTTGGTCCGTGGCTTCAAGCTGGGCAAGGCAGCAGCAGGAAGGTCAACAAGGCAAGTGGAAAGCGGAGGGTTATCATTAGACCAAGGTATTTTAAATTACGTATTTGTTTTATTTATGTTATGGAATCATTATTCGTTATGATAAATTTATATGCGTATGTGATGAATTTATAAGAAATTACTGAGTTACTGAAATCAAGTAGAAATTATTGTTTCAGTTTATGGAATTAATGGATGTTAAATTAATTTGGTTGTTACAATGAAGGATTTCTCAATAATTTTCAAAGGTTTGGCTTTTGAACCTTCTCCTACGAGCTCAGCTACTTAGATTCTTGACTTGTGTTTTTCCTCCTGAGATTTGGGACTTGAAATAAGTCCAATTCTACGCACTCCTTGTGCTTGACTCACATTCTACTGCTTAAAATGTTCTCGATATTTTAACTCTCTGCTAGGATTTAAACTATGTCTCATGAGCTTGAATTTACTCGGACTCTATTAACGCTCTGTAATTTGCCTAAGGCTGCGGAGGCAATCAAAGAGGTAACCTCGAACCACTTGGAGTCTTGGATCTAGCCCTCCAAGACTCAGAGAGGGATCTCTCTTTTTTATTTAACTTGGTTTGTATAGGATGAATGTTAGGCTAGCTATAAAAGTATAGGATTTTTTTATTTTTAAATGGTTAGTTTGGGACAGCAAGGAGGGCCATTAGGCAAATGGGGTCTGCGCTTAAATTTGTGATTCACTCTCAGATCTAGACAAAGCTCTTACACAGGGAAAGGTAGCAGAAATATTGGATCAAATTTAGTTTTGATGGTGTCGATTTAAGGAAGAATTACGGGAGGAAAAAGCCAAGCAAAGGAGTAGCTAAGAATTCCTTAACTGATCTTTTTAGAAGAGTAACATAAAGATTATCAAAAGAAAAGATGCAGAGTATTTGCCAATAAATTCTACTCTGTTGCTATCTTTTGACAATAAGAAATTGAAAACAAGCGCAATGATAACAGGAAAACACTTAACAGATAACGGAAACGCCACCAACACCTCCGCATAGGAATCCTGTAAACATGTCTATTACTGATCATTCATCTAAAGATTACAGAAAATGTTTTCTGGCCAAACACAACCCACTTTCCAGCAAATAAAATTAAAAACTTCAGGTCGAACCCCCTCACACAGGTCGAACCAAAGGGAAACTTTACACAGGTCTAACCCCTCTCCTACTCAGCCCGAACCCTCCTTTTGTCTTTTTCCTCTGTATATAAACAAAAATTGCTATCCATTTTGCCAAGACTCGCGCTCTACCTCTGTTTTATGAAAATAGAAAACAATTACAAAGATAGACACTTGTCGCAGATGGTCTCCCATTACCAAGTCTTTGTTTAAATAATATACATATTTTTCTAGTTTTTTGGAAAGAAAATCAAATCAAATCGTATAAAAATCGACTGAGACGGAGTGGTTGGAATAGGTGTCTCGAATTGTTGAGTTTGTTGGTAAATCTTGCTTGAAATATGGACTTTATTTGACTCATGCTGCCTTGAAAACAGAAACTGATTATCATCTGTTGAAACTGCTTGCTGGAGATGTTGGATTAAATTAATTCTTCCACACATCGATCTTATGCCACCTTGGGTGTTGGAGTTAAATCCCTTCACAATTTCGTTTGTTCCTAAATGTCCCTCGATCTGCTGATTTTTCTCATTTAAATGCCTCTGCCATCTATGTCGACGTGTAGAGCTCTGCATCATACCCCTGTAAATGCTCAACTGTCTCATCTTTTATTCACTAAACTTTTTCCTTTAATCAAGGATCTGATTCTCTTTACCGATTTTGTCATCGCCAAGTGTCTTAGTTCCTCGTAAATATGAAGGAGATAGGAAGCCTTGTTACACACCTTTGAAGCGTAGGCCCTCCAGTCTGTGTTGCTAATTTGACAGGAACAACCTCGGAGGAAATGTAACCACGTCTCGAGGGCAATTAAATTTTCATTGACTAGAGGATTACACCACAACTAAACATCCGCCAGGGAAAAACAGATGTACATTCGAATGAAATTAGTTTGCTTGTCCTTCATATTGAATGAAGTTAACAGATCCATGATTTGTTTCACATCGGTGAACTCCTTCTTACCCATACAGCTCCGCAACAAGTGAAGGGAAACCTTCTTTTGTAATCCTTTGATACGGACATCTAGACCAGATAGAGACTCAACCAGTTTCAAGCAATTGGAGTTCGTCTCAAGAAGGCTGCAAGAAAGAGAGAAAGCAATTATGTCTGAGCTGGCAAGCCATTCTTCATCTGTGAAGGCCTGCGTTATGAAATTATGCTCCATTTCTTTCTTGAGATTCTTGAAACCTAAGTTTTCCTCTCTTATAATCCCATGGAAAATTGAAACCATATTTGTTGATCCTTTCATCAGATGCCAGATCTTCATGGACCAAAATAGGATCACATTACATAGCAACAAGAAAGAAACAAGCAACTGAAAGGACGTAACCTACATTTCAAATGGATTTGCACGACAATAAAATGAATTACAATTGAGTATTTCATGTACCCAATTTTAAATGTAGAATAACATCATTGTGCTTGGGCTTTGCAATCCCTTCTCACCATATAATCAGTGGCTTACTCAAAGTCACTATCTGATACAACTAGAAGCGGACTTGAAGGAGATGCAGGATTTAAGTTATCTCTCGTTGGTGTTTTCGGGCATCTAGAAGATTTGGCATTCTCATTGTCAGAAGCAGTTTTTCGACGTGTTTTGTAAACTTTACCAAGGGATGAAGATGCATCTCTTCCTCTCTTATTGGGACTCTTTCCTTTGATTTTTTCCATTAGATGCATTATGTAGCTTTAAGGGTGATGATTTCGAGGATACAACATTTGTGTTGTAAGTTGCCTTTGAAGATGATGGACCTGACACTTTTCGATTATCATCCCTAATCTCTTGGTGTTGTAATTTTTTTAAGAGTGCTTCAAGCTCTTTCAAATCGCCATCCTGATCAGCTTGTTATGAAGCTCATTGATGGACTTTTCTTGATATGCGTTCAAAGGCCTTTCATTCACATGTGCCTGGAGCTTTGTATCAACAGCTTCTTCAACCTCAAGACTCTTCTCTTGTTCATTATTTGTAGCAGATTCTAATGTGTTGGCAGGTACAACCTTGGGCTTCTCAGGACCTTCTGCTTGTTGCATGTTTACACACTTTTCATCTATATATTCATCAATCTTAATGCCCTCACTCTGATCTTGATCCTCTTCATCACCACCATCACTCCCAGACCCATCCTCAACTCTACCTTTAAGAGATCTTATTACATCCTCCATTTGCCTATTCACCTGAGGTTTTACAAGAAAATCTGTAATGTCTCCCTGGAAAGATGGGCACCTCTTGACAATCTTTTGGGCTCTTAATGAACGCCCACCAACACCACTACGCTCTCGCACATCTTGTTGCCCAGAAAAAATGCCTTCTATGCATGGCTTACAAAAATTATGTCCACACGGAGTAGAAAGTGGAAGAGTCAACACTTTCTTACAAAGACTGCAACTAAACTCTCTAAGCATATTTTCTTTTATTGTTAAAAACTTATTACGACGAGTTCCATCCCTGATTTTCTTTCCATCTTCAGAATATACTTTTTTACTTGGAGGAGGGTCTCTTGTCCACCCCCATTTTTCATCCTTCCAATCCCATGCCCGTTCATGTTTTCTCGTTGTAATATCAGTTGCATCCTTCAGCTCATCGATTTTTGGTAAGGGGTGTGGCCGGTCCCCACATTCATCACTTGTCCAAGGAGCCTAAGAGATCAGTGATGGAGGTTGCTTATTTTACGACATTCTAGAGAAATGCAGATACGAGTGCTAGACAAGGTGCCGAACGAAATGCTGAAACATAATCTTTCTTGAAACACTTTCATTGATGAAGGATTTTTCCAATATAGATCCGGGAACATGACATGCAGCCATCATTTGTTCTATGACATCAATGGAGAAAACATCTTTGGAGAGGTGTTGATAACCCTTTGTCAACTTCGCATTTTCAATATGGGCCAAGAGCAATCTTCTTTATGCCTGAAATGGATATTAGTCAGAATATTTATTCCCCTATTATATAGGGTTCTAACAGACTCCTAAGGGATTCTTCCCTTTTCTTCCTCTAAAGGAATATTTGGTGCCCTCCTGGAAAACCAATGCTCTTCCTCTTGAGCTTGTAAAGTGAAACAAATTTACCTCTGGCACACTCCTTGGGCTTGACCGAGCCTTCAAATGACTAAATTTCAACACATCGTCTAAGTGTTGGCTTGGTGCACTCCTTGCAGAGGTCTTTCTCCTGAATCTATATCTCCTTAAAGTTCACTTATGTGTTTCCTGCATCCACTCAATGTACACCTTGCAAATCTCTACAAATATTTCCAACAACTTTGTGTTCTCTCTGTGCCTCCTCTGCACAATCTCTCCTCCAAGGTGTTTAGTAACCCTGAGGCTCCTCTCTAAGTCAATAAATTTTCTGGTGTGCCCTCATGGAACATTCTCTTCTGAACTCGAAGCAGAGTTCAGATGCGCACTCATTTCACTCTATCATAGAGTTCTTAGCACTCTATCATGCACTCCTTGAATTTGGCCTAAAGTAACCTAGAATGACTCAATAACTCACAACATATAGTGAGCTCTATATTCCTCCTGCAGATGAAACCATATCACATACATCTACAATATAAATGCATAAAACACACAGATAACATTCATTAAGCACATAAATACACATAAAGAATCTCATGCAGGAAAAACTACTATTTCTATTAATATGAATGTATGTTTACAATGGGTGTAGGCTCGAACTGCAATAGAGTCTCAACTCTCTCCTTGGCTTACAATGATTTCGCCTCTCCTTTTCAACAGCCTCTACTAGGAATATGATACAAATCTCTATACAAGAGGGTCTCGATGAACTTTCCCTTCAAACTACCTTAGTGACATCCTATCATAATTAAAACTCCTATCTACTGAGATAGATTACAATAAATGAAAATATAGTGCGGATTGGATCTAGATCAGCTTACATCTAGCCATTAAAGGCGACTCTAACTCATTCTTGTACAAAGGCATCAACTCAACTCTTCTAGCCTTACAACATTTAATTGCATTAAATTCATTTAAAATTTAAAATTGAATAAAAAATGGGAGGGTTGTCACCTCTCCCCTTCTTAAATGTGATTTGATGTGTTGGAATGTTGGTGCATTGCTGAGGTGGAAAGGATGCTCATGTATCATACTCCATTGATGGGAAAATCATGAGATCCTTCTCATGATCTCCTGCTCATGAGCTCCTCTACTCTGCTATTGGAATCCCCTTGAATCCCAAACTCTTCTCTCGAGTTTTCCACCTGCTCCCTTGCCTTTTTGTTGATTCCCTGTTGCTCTTCCAAGTCCTCCTCGGTTCAGCTTCCTCCTACTGACAACTTCTAGTGCTGATCTCAACATCAACTCCCTAACTTATTCAATCACCTCTTCCATTTGCTCTGTTAACTGGCTCCCTGGGAGTCTACTTTGTTGCTGCATATCCTTATGTTGATCTATGGGCAGATCAACCTGGTCTCCCACTTAGTTGTTATCCCCTATGGAACTTACCTGCCATTTTTCTGCAGAATCCAATCCTACAGTCTCCTCACTGAGTTGCTTCTCAACTTTCTCCTATGACAGATTGACTTTTGTCATCTTCTCTATTGTTACACTCCTAGCTTCCTCCAGCTTCTCCCCAGGATGGTATTGTTGTGGGTGGCAAATCCCCCTACAGACTAGCACTTAGGGTTTTATCATGCATGCAGAAAAGACCTAAACATTCCTACTTTTTACCATCATCCCATACCTAATCCCCATTATTCTTAAGCAAATACACAGTTAAGAAGATCAAGTGAACATACCTTGTTTTTGGTGTTTGATATCGATCCCTCTTCACGCTTGGTTGCTCTTTGACTACAAATATCCTCCCAAGGCTGACCTACATTCACAAAAGACAAACAAAGAAATCCACATGCATTTGTTCTACAGATTAATGGGTTAGAGATTTAATAAACATGTATGCAATAAACAATGAAAACCTCATATGGTGGGATGGGAAAAGTACTTCTTTATTATTAACTTCACTAAAGAAACTTACAATGATGAAGTCGGCCACTGCTCCATGAATTTGGTCCTGGGCTCCTCTTTTACTATGCACCAACTGCTAACACACTTGCTTCTCTTCTTCGTTGAAATCACAAAATGGTTGCAGAATCTTGGGCAAAAGGGAATACGAATTCGGGTAGAGTTTCTTTACTATGTTTTTCCTCCTCCAAATGGGACCCCTAACCCTTCTTTTATAGGCTAGAAGAAGATAGGTATTTGGTTGAACCCTCGGTCATGCATGGCCGAAAGGTTTACTTAACTCACCCAAAGTTGTGTGTTTCGTCAACAACTTTCCTTTTTTCGTGCTTTTGTAGGTACACGCGGGTTGTTTTGGGTCAGCTAGCATGTACACGCGTGCAGTAATAGAGCAGGGTGCGTGGGCCTTTATAAAAAGTGTTTTTAAGAAGATTTGTTCAGCAGTGCTTTGGCAAAGAAGGAATCTGAGATGCCCTGATGCCAGGTAAGCATGTCTAGTGCAAATTAGGGTTATAACAGTTATTAGAGCCTAATATCCCTGCCCTTATTGTATCCCTTGATATGTATTCCTTCCATAGAATTTTTCTCCCATCTAACGAAGATATCTTGGAATCCATGATCGAGGTATGTCCCTAGACATGTATTCCTTCTAGAGAATTTTCCTCCTTGAAGCCATGATCATGCAAAGGTTACAAGCAAATGTTTTGTTTCCGTGTCAAGATCGTTAAAAAAATAAACAGTGAGCTATGAGAAAAGTTCTCATTTTTGTGTCAAGCTCATTAAAAAATGAATCAGAGGGTTGTGATCATAGTTCTCATTTATGTGTCAAGCTCGTTAAAAAATGAAACAAATGTCTGGGGATCAAACCCAAAGGTTTCGAGCATAGTTCCCATTTCTGTGTCAAGATCATTAAAAAATGAAACAGAGGTCTGGGGATCGAACCTGGAAGCCATAAGCATAGTTCACTATCTGTTTCAATCTCGTTAAAAAATGAAATGGACCCCCCCCTCCGATTGAGTCAAGTATTTCACTAGATCTTATAAATTTTGATTTGAGTCTTTCACTAAATCTTGTAAACATTGAGTCGATTCTCTTGCTAGATCTCATAAATTTTGAGTTGCGTCTTTCACTAGATATTGTAATGAAACCTTCATTTCATCTACCTATGTCAGTTGATCCTCTTTCTTCATTTGGTGAAAATTACTTATTAGTAACCAAGAGTCTAACCGGGTACAGAAATTGGTGACAACATAAGAGTTGGAAGACGAAATGAAGCTTGGGGGACATGTCTCCAGCTTCTGGACATCATACTAGAGTCAATCCGCTATATTTTCAAGCTGGGGGGAAATTACCAACCACCCATGGGTATCACCTAAAACCTTTGGACATTACGTTGGGAAGTACCAAGCACAATTGTTCCATGTTTCAAGCTTGTGTAAAAATGAAACTACCCCAACCACAAATTTTTCCCTATTTCAAGCTTGTGTAAAATGAAACTACCCCAAGCATATTTTATTTTCTAGTTTCCAACTCACAATAAAATTAAATCTACCATGATCTTAGTCTTTGTTCTTTCCCGTGCTCATAAATACATGAGAATAGGTTATCAAGCTTAGTTTGTGTTCTTTCTGGTGCTCGTAAATACATGAGAATAGGTTATCGAGATTAGTCTTTGTTCTTACTCGTTATCATAAATACATGAGAATAGGTTAGAAATCATACTTTTATCACTTTTTTAGACTTGTAAAATCTATATGAAAAAGGAACTCTTTGGAATCTCCTTTAACCTCTTTTTAGACTCCCTAAACATGAAAACATTGTCGAGCGATCTTGTCTCCTTTCACGCTTATTAAAAGTATTTGAAAGTACATATTTAAAGTGGTATTTTACCCTTTTTCATCCTCGTAAAACTAATTATGAAAAAGGATCACTCTAACCCACATCGGTTAGAAGAGTTCTCCCTTTTATTGTTTTACACTTTTTTCAGACTTGGGAGACTAATTTACGAAAAAATCAACTTTGGATTTTCCTTTAATTTCTTTTCAAACTCCATAAACATGAAAAACCATCAATTTTACCTTATTTGGACTCGTAAAATTAAACATTGAAGGACCCATATGGGACCGAACTCTTCCTTCGAGTTCATTAAAAATATGATGAGGGACTCACCAAAGGTGAGCTATATCGGGCATTTCTTGTCCTCCTCAAGCCCATTAAAAAACAAAGGGGTACTCACCAAGCATGGTTGGGGGGAAATTGAAAGAAGAGGGTCAAGTATTTTTCACCCTTGAACATGGAAATTTTATGCATTGTGTCATACAATTAGAGTCTGTTCGCCTTAGAGTCATATCGCACTTTTTCGTTTCAGTTGAAAAGTTACCAATTCCATGTGTCATCACACTCTTTCATTTCAATCGAGAGTATCATGATTTTCATCACATTGGGTCATGGTTTATGTCTCTCCAAGTCAACACCACCAAGTCACTTGTCATGCCACTCACAATTTTCAAGGGAAGTGTTAACTTTTCTCAACATTTTCACCAACCTCTAGAGTATCATTATTTTGTGTCCTCATGTCAGTCCATAATCCTCCATTACACATCATTTCCAATACTTTTTTTTGTCGATGATGGGGGATACACCATGTCCCTCCTTCAATGATTCTTTTCCTATCGACTCCAATACATTATCTAGGAATTAGACTTAGAAGCTAGTGCAGTACCTTGGAGACTGCATGCCCCGGTGGTAGGTTTATTGACTTTCAACGATGGATTTCCATCATTGGCCCCTAATCGAAAGATTCTGACGAATGTTCGAATTCATCTCATTTTTCAAATTCAATGGATTTTACTAAGGTACCTTGGGGATCATTGACATCAATGATGATTTCCCTCACACTTGTTAATGGTATACATCAATGATCAGTAATCAAGTGGTTTCTACCATTTTTTGACATCAGGACATCTATTCACATGGTTAGATTTGTACCAGTTCAAGAAAGACATGAAGACCCTAGGTATCTGTCAGGTGCCTACCACTATTATATATTCCTTTCCCAGGATGTTATGGAAGTATTCATTGATATATGTTATTACATAGATCCAGTTTGTATTGGTCTGTGGCTATGTTGATATCATTTTGTAGCTCCATTGTGTATCATTCTCATGGCTACGGATTGTTTGATTCATGGAGGTATGGATCCACATTATATGTTTGGTGGCCATATCCTTAGTCAGTATTGTCATTGATCCATAGTGTATTGGTCGGTGGCCATGCTTTGATTCATTTTTTCGAGTATGGGTATGCCCCCTCGAGGATACATATATATTGTTCATTGATTGGTTGTAGATTCTAACAGGATCTTCTTCTCCATATCTTTAGCACACATCATCATTTGTAAAGTGTTTCATCCATTCACTTCTCTCCTGACCTTGCACTTTAGGAGAAAATTTGTTACACACAAAATTTTCACATTGCCTAGTGTCATACTAAGCGTCGCACTTTCGTCACTATTCCATTAAGTGTCATAATACCAAAACAACACTTTCCTAAGTGTCACACTTATTTACAATTGAATTTTTAAGTATCGTAATATAAAAATGACACTTTCCTAAGTGTCGTATTCATTTTTTACCAACGTAGACACCACAGGACAACATTTTTTCACTTCCCTAGTTAAGAGAAAGAATAGAACATCATTTTCTAAAGGTCGGACATGTAATTTTTATCATAATTTTGACTTGGTTGGAAGGATGACACTCCCCAGTTCATTTCTAGAGGGCTTTGTCCCTTGGGTGACACTCTCTAGACCACTATCAAGGGGCGTCAGTGATTCCCTGTCTCAAGATTTGGGGGAGTGTCAGTCAATTGGGCCTAATTCTACCTTTATATAAGGAACATCTTTGAGGACCTTTGGGTGGTTATGGATGAGTAATGACTCATATCCTCGAGTCACTCAACTTCCCTTCCATTATGGGGTTCCAAATCCTAACTTAGGGAGAAAATATCTCAAACTTCCCTTCATTTTCTAATGGTTTTTGAGCTTTCCAAAGCCTATATAATCATAGCCATCCAGGGGGGAAGGGGAGATAAATTCTATAAGGTGTCAAAATTTTGATCTTGAGAAAAACTCTAGAATACCTGTGTGTGCATCCAAGGGATAGAGTAAAGAAGGATCGGAAGACTTGCGCCATCATCCATATGTAAGTTTTCACTTATGATGAATAAACTTGGAATGTTCCTTTCAATTGTTGTTTGTGCATTTGTCTAATGATTACGTAAAATCAATATTAGATAGATTAATCTTTTCCTAACGAGATCTAGTAGAAGTAGAGTTTTTTGTCTCGTATTCCTACAGGTTCCTTTGATCATTGAGAATCTTGGAGAAGCGAGGTCAAGGTTCAGAGCAGTGAGGACAAACATCGGACTTAAAGTTAGTCTAAATATCTCCTTCTATCTATAGGATTAAAATATTAATCTAAAATGAATTCAGTGACCACTTTTTTTTAATCTATATTAGGTTATGTTTTTAGTCTAAGGAGAATTCAACCTATCCACAGGGTGAATTTCTCACAACATGTGGTTGCATGCATCCCAAGACTAGATTATGGTTTGGATATGGTTTCAAACCATGAAAATATGATCATCCACCTATCATCCACAATTTCCAACATTTTTCAATTTACACACATTTTCAAGCATGAATAAAGATCATTTTTTTAGCATTTCCTGTAGCAACATTTCAATAACAATTAGTATATTCAAATCACCTTCAACATAAACATCAATTTATCTTCTTCAACAACAGTACTCTTCATTCATTCAAGTTCAAATCATCATCATCAGTAAACTTATCTAGCAACAAGTCATAATTTTAATAGATTACTTCAACTAGCACGATCAGATGTGGCATTAAAAGTGTGTAACAACAAGAAGTCATTATTTGCATAAATTGGTTTCAGAGTTTCAGAGTTTCAAGTAGCACGCTGGTGTTACCAGAACAATCACTTGCTACTGGAAATTAGTATTCCAATTCCATATTTTTCAAAATATTCACAAGCCAAATTTTAGTGTTCATTTTCAAATCATCCTCGCAGAAAGCAAAACCTACAAGTAGTCTAAAATTTCCATCATCTTTCTTTCTACATCATGCATCCAGGATACAACCAAAGTGATTTCTTCTCATATTATCACACATCAAAAGAACCAGAGCTCAACATTTTTCTTTCATATCATCACATATCAGGCGAGCCATATTTCATCATTTGTCTTTGATACCATCATCCACTGGGAGGAAGTAAAGTTGGGTAAGAAATTTATATTTCTAGGTAGTCATCTAACTTAGGAATTCATGTACATGAAACCCTTGAATATTTTTACCATTCCTTTATTTCCTTACACTTTGCCTACTTATCCTCTCACGTTTCATATTCCATTTTCCACCCATAATCATCCATTTTCATGTGGCATTGGTGATCATGCAAAATAAGTGAAGACTATACGTACACCTTGTACTCTGAGGAGCATTCATCTATTTCTATCTTTGTTGCATGAGAACATGCAATGATTTGAGTTTGGGGGAGATGTTGGTGTTGGATTTACTTCACACACACCTAGGATTTATTTTTCCTAAGGGTTTTCCTTGTTTATTATTCATTATTAGTCATGTATCCAGTCTCTTGTTTTTTAGGAGAGAATATTTCACCTGGAGAATATTATCTTCAGTTGACACTTCAGTTTAATTAGTTGAGTTGAGTCTAGATGTTGCATTGGTTTTATCACCATGCAACATTGGGATCATCACCATGATAATGCACACTTTCCTTAATATAATCACCAGACTGGCGCATTACCCTTGATTCCTTGATCTACTCCTCACTACACTATGTTTAGTTAGTTAACTGAAGACTGGTTGACTAGTTAACTTAGCTAGGTGGAAGTTCACTCCTGTAACTACCTAAGAGACTAGACTAGGTGAAAGTTCACTCTCGTAACTGTTGGTGTGTGTCCATATCACTCTAGACCACCACTATGGCACATTAGTTTCTCATGTCTCCTATATCTATTTTAAATTATTCACTCTTTGAGTGTGGAATATGGTTAATGAGAATTCTTCCATTATTTCTCTCTCGCTTCTTCTTTCTCAATTTCTCTTTGCAAATGTGTATGGTATTTTCTATCTAGATCTATTCAATGCAGGTTCAACACATTTACATGGTATCAAAGCTGACGAACTTCTAAGCAAAATCTACACCAAATTATTTTTGCAGGTACTGAAGATTGAAGAACAAAAAAGATGGAATCTATGTTTTACTCACTGACAATACTTCTCACGCCTCATAACTATTTTGAATGGACGCAAAAAAATCTTCTTCTTCTCATATACAGAGGCTTGTACCAAATAACTATGGAAATGGAAGTAGAGCCTAATTCCGCTGATGAGAAAAACGATTTTCTCAATAGACAAGATATGGCCATAGGATGTATCCTCTGGTTTATTTCTCCTGAAATTCTCTATAAAGTATATGATGACTCACAAGAATCAACTCCAAATGAATTATGGACCATATTGGAGGTTCTATTCGGGAATAAAGAATATTGTGAATATTTCATGCAGAAGGTTGAACAGATAGAGCCAGAAGAGAAGCCATCAAAAGATCAAACATTTTATTCTGAAGAGTCTTCTACACAAGTATTTGCACAAATTTGTATTCCATTAATTGAAGATGATTTCTACTCCATTTTAGATTTGTTTTCTGAATTTCATGTGGAATATATATGGCATTCATCTCAGGAGTCACATGCAGACACTTTTGCATGCACCATGCATGCATCTCAGGAGACAAAAAGGGAGTCATGCACATCATACTCAATTATGATATTTTCTAAGCACAATTTTCATAAACAAATTGGATATTTGAATTCCTCTTGGAAAAATATCAAATTTCAAAAAACAAATCGTCTGAAACGGAGTTCGTGAAGTGAAGTTATGATCATTTTAAAATCAACAAAATTTCAACGTTTTTTTTCCAGAAACAACCGCACGGTTTTCAAAGTTTCATCCAAAACTTATTGGATCTTCTTCATTACAAGAAGATAAAGTGGATATGTGTGGACATATCAATGGTGCATCTACTTCAACAAAATATTCAATGAGCACAAACTTGCACAGTTGCAAGGTCTTCTTGGAGTGAAGGACATAGTTTCCTAGCAATTGTAGTTCTTCTTTTTACATACATTGTACCTTGAGGGGGGGGGGTTCCCATGAGGTTTTCCCTCTTTCCTCACTTTATTTTTAGTGTATATTTTGTATTTGGGTACCTAACATGGCCTCATTTTTGGGACCCATTCTTTATTTTCACCATAGTGATGTTCAGGGAGGGTGTTGGAGTTACTTCACACACACTTAGGATTTATTTTTCCTAAGGTTTTTCCTTGTTTATTAGTCATTATTAGTCATTTATCCACTCTCCTATCTTTTAGGAGAGAATATTCCACCTAGAGAATATTCTCTTTAGTTGACACTTCAGTTTGACTAGTTGAGTTGAGTCTAGATGTTGCATTGGTTTTATCACCATGCAACATTGGGATCATCACCATGCTAATGCACACTTGCCTTGGGATAATCACCAGACTAGCATATTACCCTTGATTCATTGATCTACTCCTCACTACACTCTGTTTAGTCAGTTAATTGAAAACTGGTTGACTAGTTAACTCAGCTATGTGGCAATTCACTCTCGTAACTACCTGAGAGACTAGAATAGGTGGCATTTCACTCCCATAACTATTGGTGTGTGTCCAGATCACTCTAGACCACCACTATGGTTCATTAGTTACTCATGTATCCTATATCTATTGTAAATTATTCACTCTTTGAGTGTGGAATATGGTTAATGAGAATTCTTCCATTCTTTCTCTCTTGCTTCTTCTTTCTCAATTTCTTTTTGAAAATGTGTGTGGTATTTTCTAGCTAGATCTATTCTGTACAGGTTCAACACATGTACAGTTGGGCCTCGGAAATAACACATTTTACGATGCCATTTAGTAATTTTTCACTTACTTTACCCCTTCATTATTCATATTTCTGAATTTGTCCATTTCTACCCTATAAGAGCTTCACATGGCATATGTACACTAAAATGGTTGATTTCCCATGATTTGATGATTACTTAGGGTAGATATTGTTAAGCCCTAATGTTGGCTCATTACCCCTTAATTGGGGCATATTAGATTAGTAATGCTATTTTATTTATGTCGTCTTTAGGCCATTAGTTGTAATTTATATTAGTAATGTTATTTTAATTATGTCGGCTTTAGGCCATTAT
>ML776640.1:719544-760057 GCA_009831015.1 Picea engelmannii
TATATACCAAGGAGACATTTTCATTTTGAATCATCTTGTACTTGAACATTTAAGTGGGGTAAAAGGAGGTTTCCCCATCGAAGAGGCTTATTATCTGAAATTATCTCTTTTTCAAGGCATTGAGTACTTTTTCTGAGGTTTTTATATGCTATATTGATGTTTGGTTCTTAACAGATATTGTGGTTTCCTAACTTACTTGTGAAGTTCAGTAGTTGTTGGCAGTTCTGGTAGTCAAAATTTCCATTTCATTTCTGAACATATGAAGAGGAATATAGAAAATATAAAACATGGGTTTTGTGAAGAATAGGGTCATTTAGGTGACTCATGAGGAAAATCCAAAAAAAGTGCACAAAAGGGTGTGTATGGTTAATATTTCCAAAACTAATCATTGTGGCAATTTCCATCGGTTCTAATCACTAAGTGGTTTAACCAAGTTTCATCCCATATCCACGAATTTGGGAAAATGGATCTCATGGGGAATGATTTTATTATCATCTTAAAACTATCTTATATCAAATCCAATATTTTTTGGTGGATAGATCCACATGTTTAAGATCTAGGATTGGTTGGTTATGAGATCCACTTCTCTAGGATATGATCTCATCTTGATGTAGCCTCTTTCCTTTTATGAATATTGAGCTATATGTATAAATATGAGAGTATATAATTTAGATTATATAGTTATATATTTGGAGGAGAGGTTAGAGCATAGACAAAGAGTTACATATTGAAGAGAAGTATCATTGTAATCCTTGTAATCCTTTGGATGTTGGAATAAAAAGCTTGTTGTTGCATATCAAGAGTTCTTTGTTATAGTATTTCTTAGAAGTATATGCCAAGAGAGGAAAGGCCCCCTCTCTCTGGTATACATTGCCCAAATAGTTTCATTTTTGTTGTGTGTTGTTATTTCAGTAGTTGCTCATTTCATTTCCTGTTCATTTCTTTATGCTCTTTCATTTCTATAAGTGTGTGTTTCCCTACAGAGTTAGGCATTGAAGGATGACTTTTATAGTAATCAAAAAACCATTTGTTTCTTGTGATGTCAATCAAAGGAATGTGATTGATGATCAAAAAAACAATTGATACTCTTGATATCAACAAAAGGAATGTTTTTAATGATTGAAATATAAGTCCAGTGACTAAATTGAATTTTGTATCATTTCATTTTTGCAAGTGTGATCGGTCTAGTGTGGCGTGCATCATAGATATAACTATTCGTTAAACCTAGGAATCCCAAATATAGCTCAGAAGTTATAAGACACGAACCTATAACATAATATCATGTGATTTTAGTTCATGTTCTTGAGTTAGTTTTATTTATAAGTTTTATTAAGCTATAGGAATTAGTTGAGACATGAAGTAGCTAATTGACTATTTTAACAAAGCTCTTATATCTTTGACTCTGATTCATGGAAATGTCTTGTCAAACAAATCACTTTTGAATTCATCTTTCTTATATTAGATTTAGTTTCCTACTCCTACATATATTTTGTTGGCATCTCACAAGCTTACGAACTCCCTGGTAGATAATTTAATGTAAATCAATTTAAGAAATTAAATTCCCTGACATGTACCAACAGGGGTTACAAAGGTTTCAAACAAGGTGAAAATTTTGTTTCAATTAACCTCGTGAAACAGTCTATATTTCCTACATGTATTCTTCCCGAACCTCATTTTCACCCATTGAATGATAGATCTCTATGCTTTAAATATGTCAACAATACATGTCTCTACCCTGGAAAAAAAAAATCCTACAATTTCTACAAAGGAAAGTGCTCTAATATCACTTGTAAGGTACCAAATGTAATATGATGCAGGAGCATCGCAAGGGCGTGCAAGCATAGCCAGCAGCGAGCCAGCACGAAGATAAGAGACAGCTTGAAAAGCGTCGAGCACAATTTTTGAAAATGTTTGAAATATTAATGAAGTCATTAAGTGGAGGCATGCTTGTATTATTGTAAAAGGACCTTGAGTGATCCGCTCTCGTCCATAGTAGATAGGAGCCTTTATGTGTAATGAATGTAGGTAGATAGAATTTAATGCTTAGATTAGATAGTTTTAGAGCGCAAGAGGGGAACGGGATATAGACACCCTCGTAATGTATCATTGTTAACATTATCATTTTCAGTAATAGAGAGCATACAGAGCTGAAGCAGAGAAACTGTGTTTGAAAACACCCATGTACAATGATTTGAATTAATAGAAGGAGCCTTAATTCAGACTCATGGAGTTGTGGTTATTTTCTGTATGCGTATGCTGAATGATATGTTCATGGTCATTTACTCTTTTTGTTTTACACATTTGCTTTTATGCTGTGTCTGAATGATTTCTTGTTAAATGTCTGAAATCTGAGAGAGAGAGAGAGAGTAAGGGAAATGAGTTTCAATTGTTTTTCTATCTAAGCAAGGGTTCTTGAAAGGAGTGCATTGAAAAAGGGTTCAGAGGTTTGTCTCTGAAAGCTCAGATAGGATAGATTTTGTTCTCATTTCCTCAGAAGTGCAGCTAGGCACTAGATCCATACAAGGTGTGCGTAGGCCGAGTAAAGTCTTAGAGTTTGCGAACCTGAGAAATTGTTGAAGGACTATTGTTGCAGGGAGTGCGCAGAGTCGAAGAACTTCAATCCTTTGAAGTAATTGGAGAGTTGTCGCAAGGAGTGTGTGCAGGAGTCTTCTTTAAGACTCCGGGTTGAAGAAAATCTTGGGATGGATACAGTATTCATAGTTGTCGAAGAAAAGCACAGAAGGTTGGTGCCTTAAGGCGTTGAAAGGAGGTGTCGCAAGTTTGTATTGCAGGCGGTTAAGTTCCGTGGAAAAACATTTTGTTTAAGAGTGTAGAAGTTCTTGAAGGGAGAAGAAGATGGTTGAGATTCTCCATAGAGAATTCATGAAGTCTCGCGAGCCATCAAATCTCATGGAGGAGAAAGGAGGTTACGAGGGTCATTTTCTACAAGCGGAAGCTCATGAGAGAGAGGGTCGTAGATTCACTCCAACGAGGACCGTTGGATCTACTCCCGAAATTCCATTTCGGGGTTTCATGGGTGGAAGGACCGAAGCTTCGACATTTGGATTCACGAAATTGCGAAGTTCGAGGTGGGCCCGTGGAAGAGACACATGGACGCGTGTCATCTGTTGAAAGAAGTCAATACCCCATTGACCTCTCGTGTCTCGGGGATTCGTGAGACAAGAACCGGGAGTTCGACATTGAAACTCATGAAGCGGCAAGAAGCGAAAAGTGCTAGAGTTAGGCCTAGTCGGTGGTCATGCGTAGAGGGCGCTTACAAGAGAAGGAGCGTGTCTGTATCGACATTTCAGGTATCATGAGATTTGGAAGCAAGAGTTGTGGGACCCAAAAGGTAGAGGGGACATAAAACTTGAGCTTTGGATATCTTGAGTTCTTGGGTCGCGAAATCACGCTGACCATCGGATCAAAGGGAAGATCAAGAACCGTCGATTGTTGTTTGGGGAGGTGGAACATTAAAGTTCCAGCATTCTTTTCGGAAATCGGCATATCGGTGTTTGGAGGTCTGAAGGCACATCCGCTTGACCACAAGACTCACGAAATTGCGAAGTCAGATCTCCCGAAGTGTGAAGGGAGATTCCACGAGGTTTTCTGTGGGTGCAGATTTCCCAAAAGGGAAATAGAAGAGCCAGTTCGAGAAAGCTCTTCAGGCCAGGGGAGAAGAACGATCCTACTATGTGCGGACTTCCGACATGTGGGTTGGGAGGGCTGCGTCATAATATAATAAGAAGAAATAGAAATATTGCAACAAATACCAATGAAATAGAAAAATATAGAGAGTAACAACACCAACAATGATACCTTTATTGATATAAATCCAAGCTCACATTCCTCTTCGATGGGGAAACCTCCAACAAAGCATAGCTCTATTACAATAATTATCAAGAAAATACTTTCTCGTGCCTTCCACTTCAATTTATACTAATTCTATCTTTTAAATAATATTCTAGAGGAAGATATTTCTAGAATCAAAAGCTTCTATTAATTATTCTTACATTAGACTTCTTCACACTATTAAATAATCCTTATTAACTAATGTTGAATGTCGGCCTTTATTACATGGAAAATATATTATTTTACCTATGTGAGTGGTTGGGGAGGTTATGTCCCTAACAAAATATAAATAGTCCTTACTTCACATAATAAAATCATACTATCATACTTGTTTTCATATATATGACTATAAGAATGCTCCTGTAATTGATCTCATAATCTATTCATAACTATTCTCTACAAATGACAATTGACAAAAGTGACAAATTGAAGAAACATTTGCAGAAAACAATTAACAATAGTGCACCATTGGATAAATGAATCATGAATTTTCTTGCTATTATTCTCCCTCAAATAAATATTCCATCCAAATTTGAGCTTGATAAATAGTTATACAACACTGAATTTGGGTTATCCATCCCCCCACCCCTCTTTCTTGCTACATTAGATTTCTCTTATACATGAAGGATTATTTTTTACCTTCTTAACTATAGATATTTTCAATTACTAATGTTACAGCTTCATCTTTCCATTCTTTTACATTTTTGTTTTTAAAAAAGTAGAGAAAATCAGTGCATAATATTCCTTCCTACTCTAATCCCCTCAGGAAGATGAGAAACTTAAAATCTTTAGAGGTGAAGGGATCTTCTTCTAAAAATGTGGTCCATATGACAACCAAAGATAGAGAAACATATTCATTGATCATATACCTCTCGCATTTACTAATAGACCCAAGTTGGACGTGAAGGAATCGTAGATCTTCCCTTCGGCCTTTTCCATTTTTGAACATGAATAGTTGTCAACCTCTGTTAATTTTGCTCCACCCTTGATACATGGTTCAAACTTGGCTATTCATTTTGATCTAGATAGACCTTAGATTTAACTATGTATCACTTCCATATCTCCAATTGTGTTAAGCCCTAAATAGTGGCACATTATCCCTTAATTGGGGCATATTACATTAGTAATGTTATTTCATTTATGTCGGCTTGGGTCCATTAGTTGTAATTGTACCTCCTAGTCTCATATATATACCAAGAGGACATTTTCATTTGGAATCATATTGTATTGGGAAATTTATGTGGTGTATAAGGAGGTTTCCCCCTCGAAGAGGCTTGTTATCTAAAATTATCTCTTTTTCAAGGCGTTGAGTACTTATTCTGAGGTTTTTTAATGCTATTTTGATATTTGGTTCTTAACATTTGGTATCAAAGCTCAAGGTCTTGGGGTTTTGTTGCTACATATGAGACACCTTGGAATTTTAGCTATAATTTTTTTCTACTATGTTTCAGAAGGAACCCCTTGGAGGATATTTAGTATACGAATCAAGGTACGTTGGGTTAAAATTTCATCTCTTTAGGCCTTATAATTTCCTATATATAGCTTGTTAAGATAGAGTTAGGGACTCATCCTAAATTTATCCATCGCATAATTTTTGTTATAAAATTGTTTTGTAACGTTTCATACCCTTAAATCTAGAGAATATTCACATAAATTATCAAGGTATCTTTGATAACAATTTCATCTTCTAGGTCATCCTAATTTTGTATATACACCCTGTGCAAGATAAGGTATCTGACTAGTCATATTAACTAGTCTCAAACAGGTCTTCCAGGTAAAATAGTGATATATTCTTCAGTGAGTATCAAAATTAAGTGAGACCAGTTGCATTGGATAGTGGACAGTCTATATTATTTCTGGTACAATTTTCAGAATCCAATATCATATATTGTGATCTTGGCACACTTTACAAGTATGCTCTCCTGGAAGGCACAAAAATCAACAAGCTATGGGGAAGTTACCATAACTTCCACTTGGCACATCCAATTTTGATTAGACCTATGGCATTGTAAAGAAGACATATCACAGAACTACAAAAAGAAATTTTCATACCCAAAAGGGACAAAATTTTGGAGATACAGTAGACGAAATATTGTCTAGTAGAACCACCTCGAAATCAAGGTTTAAAAGTGATACTTGGCCAACATGCCACCAAAAAAAGGAACTTCTCCACCAAATAAGCCTCTAGATAGTCCTACTTGGACTACTGATGAGGGTGAAGAAATGTGTAGGGACATAAATTATTTACAAAAGAAGACAGTAACAAAATATTAACTACAAGGGATGATGGATTCAACTAAAGATAAGTTGGAGGCAATAATGGATACTAAGATGGAGGGTTTAAAAATGGAGATGATGGAAGGATTGAAAAAATATTTAATAGAGAGGACACCTAAAAGTGAAAATGTATCCCATGAAATTCATGATGAGGACACAAGGAAGATGAATTAAGAATGGAGAAACTCCAACTTTGGGTTGAAGACCAACCACTTTCCTAAGATCGATATGAGGAAGTTTGATGGAAAGGATCCAATCACATGGATACTTCATATGGAGCAATTATTTGATCTACATGATGTTCCACATACACAAAAGATACAAATTTATTCTTTATATTTAGAACCCAATCAATTTTTTTGGTATCGATGTCTTTGTTCTTGCAAATCACTCGTCACTTGGACAATTTTCATGGAAGAAATGATAGCACACTATGCGGATACAAGGAGCAATACCTTCTTTATCCAATTGCTAATTATCAAGAAAAAGGGTTCAGTTGTAGAGCACATTGAGAACTTCCAAAGATTGAATATAAAGGTAACAGATATTCCAAATGAGCACATGATTGATGTATTCATAGTAACTTTAAAATACAGAATTCAACATGAGGTTCGCCTTTGGGAACCCAAATCATTAGAGAATGAATTCTGGGTGGAAGGAAATGTTGAAATTAAAAATATGGCTATGGCTACTAGAAGGACCGCTCCTAACATCTATCGAGAGAATAATGTTCATTCTTGAAAAACACCTCAACCTACAAGGTTGACACCTAAACAATTGGAGGAGAGAAAAGAAAAAGGTTTATGCTTTAATTGTGATAACAAGTATAGTAAGGGACATAAGTGTGGTGAGAATAAATTATTATACATATATTTTGAAGAGGAAGAAGAACAAGAACAAGAACACGAACCATCTCAAGATGAAAACGTAGAAGATATTTCTTCTGAAGATTTGACTCCCACGAAATGCATTGGTTCGAATTAGCACTCCTCAAACCCTCAATATTGAAGGATATATCAAAAAGAAAAAGGTAATACTCCTAATTGATTCTAGTAGTGCTCAAAATTTTATTCATTATAAATGCACTCCTCAAACCCTCAATATTGAAGGATATATCAAAAAGAAAAAGGTAATACTCCTAATTGATTCTAGTAGTACTCAAAATTTTATTCACTATAAATTAGCCAAAGCTCTGAATTTCTTTATATATCTAGCACCAGAGTTTCAAGTAATGATTGCAGATGGAGGAACTATCGATTGCTCAGGAAAATGAAATAAGATCAATCTTACTATGGGGGAATATGTAATGAATAGTCCAATGATTTTTATACCCATGGGTGGTGTTGATTTCGTACTAGGAATCCAATGGTTACAATCATTAGGAGCAGTGGCTTTTAATTTTGAAGAAATTTTCATGAAATTTTCATTGGAAGGAAAATAAATTGAGTTAAGGGGTATCACAGGGAAACCTAGTAAGGTGATAAGCTCTAATGGCATGAAACAATTATTGAAAAATGGGCATCAGGGTGCAATTGCACAACTATGTTCACTAGATGTTCGAACATCTAAGCCATCTATTCCCTTAGATCTACAAGGGACCATTGATAATAATTCCAAAGTATTTGAAGATATTCCCAAAGGTTTTCAACCCACCCTAAATCATGATCATGCTATTCACCTAATTCCTGGAAGTGTTCCTCCTAACACCGGGCCTTACAGATACCCTTATGCCCATAAGAGTGAAATTGAGCGTATGGTTGAAGAAATTTTAGAGGCTAGAATTATTATACCTAACCAAAGTTCTTACTCTGCATCGGTGGTAATGGTACTCAAGAAAGAGGGCTCATTGTGTATGTGTCTAGATTATAGAGAGCTCAACAAGATCACTATTAAAGATAAGTTTCCCATTACTGTCATTGATGAATTGTTAGATGAACTACATGGAGAAATCTATTTCACAAAGTTGGATATTCGTTAAGGGTATCATCAGATTAGAATGAAGGAAGCAGATATCCCAAAAACAACATTTTGAAATCATGAAGGCCATTATGAATTTTTGGTCATGCCTTTTGGGCTTACAAATGCACCTTCCACATTCCAAGGGTTGATGAATTCCATTTTCAAACCCTTCCTTTGAAAATTTGTGTTAGTATTTGTTGATGATATACTAATCTATAGAAAGTCTTGGGAGGATCATGTGCGACATGTTGACAAGGTGATACAACTACTAAAAGAGTAACAACTATATGCCAAACCATGAAAATGTTTCTTTGGGGAGAAGGAGGTAGATTATTTGGGTCATATTGTATCTCATGAAGGTATCAAGGTAAACCCTAACAATATTAAGGCCATGATGGACTGGTCGATTCCCAAAACATTGAAGAATCTTAGAGGATTTTTTGGTTTGACAGGTTACTACCACAATTTTTTTCAAAACTATGGAAGAATAGCATCACCTTTAACAACATTAAATAAGAAGGATGAATTTTCATGGAATCCTGAGGCAACTCAATCTTTTTAACAACTTAAAGAAGCGATGTGCAAATATCCTGTCTTGACCACACTAGACTTCACAAAAACCTTTATTATGGAATGTGATGCCTCAAAAAATGTCATTGGTTTTGTTCTAATGCAAGAAGGAATGCTCCTTTCTTTTGAAAGTCAACCACTCAATGGAAAGGACTTACACAAACCCATTTATGAGAAGAAAATGATGGCAATACTACATTCATTGAAGAAATGAATCCCTTACCTAATAGCTAGGAACTTCAAGGTCAAAATAGATCATGATAGTCTTAAATACTTCTTGGAATAAATAATATCTTCAGAAGAACAACAAAAATGGGTGACCAAGATGTTGGGTTATGATTTTGAAATCATCTATAACAAAGGGAAGAAAAATATTGTGGCAGATGCAGTCTCAAGAAAGGATGAATATGTCGAGGCATTTCTCTGTTCTATCTCAAGCATCCAACCCGATTGGATAATAAAAGTGAGGGATGAATGGAAGAATGAAGAAAACAGGTGGACTCTCATTCAAAGGTTGCAGAAGGATTCTAGTGCATCAGATACATTTATATGGAAAAATGATTCACTATGGTACAAATATCGCTTATATTTATGTAAGAAATCCCAACTCAAACAAAAGGTACTATTGGAATTGCACACCTCTCTGGTAGGAGGGAACTTGGGATTTATGAAAACCTACCATAAGGTCAAGAAGGAATTTTTTGGGGATGGCCTTAAAATTGATGTTCAAAGGTTTGTGGAATAATTTTTGGTTTGCCAACAAAATAATGTGGAAACAATTAAGACCCCAAGTCTTTTACAACCATTAGCCATCCCAAGTCAACGTTGGAAGGAGGTTTCCATGGATTTCATCATAGGTTTACCGAAGTCTGAAGGAAAGAGTGACATCATGGTGATTGTTGATAGACTGACCAAGTAAACAAATGTTTGTGCACTCTTTCATCCTTTCAAAGCCAGTACAGTTTCCAATGCATTCATGGAGACAGTTCAAAAGATACATGGAAGCACAAATATTATTGTAAGTGATAGAGATCCCATATTCACTAGACATTTTTTGGATACAATTATTTTATTGTTTGGGTACTCAATTGGCTCATAAATCATCCTATCATCCTCAATCCGACCAACAAACTGCAATAGTGAACAAATTTCTGGAAGGTTACCTTCGTTTCTTTGTCTCTGATAAACAAACACAATGGTTCAAATGGTTAAACTTGACAGAATGGTGGTATAACACTTCATTTCATACTGCAACAAAAATGACACCATTCATGGAACTCTATGGATACCACCCTCCTTCCATCACTTATTCTCTAAAAAAAAAATCTAAGGTTCAAGGAGTGGAAGATCACATCGAGCATTAACAACAAGTTCTCAAACTCTTAAAGGATAACCTGACCATCACACAGAATCGCATGAAACAACAAGTAGATCAACATCATAGTGAAAGAATTTTTTAATTAGGGGATTGGGTATTTTTAAGACTACAACCATACAAACATATGTCCCTCAAGCAAGCTAATAAAGATAATAAATTATCACCAAATTACTATGGCCCTTATAAGTTGTTACAAAAGATTGGTACTATGGCATACAAATTGGAGTTGCATGCATCTTCACCGGTACACCCAGTTTTCCATGTTTCATGCTTAAAGAAGGTTATAGGTGACAAGATCCCAGTTCAAACTATATTGGTAGAACTTGAGGAAGGACAAATCATATTGGATCCTAAAGCTATCACTGACACAACGATTCATCAGCTAAGGAATAGATCCATTTCAGAGTATCTCATTAAGTGGAGGAAACTATCTATTGAATATTCCACTTGGGAAGATGAGTCTTGTATACAGAAGCATCAAGAATTACTCAATTGTTGCGAAAAACACTTGTCTGAAGGGGAGGGGCATGTTAAGCCCTAAATAGTGGCACATTACCCATTAATTGGGGCATATTACATTAGTAATGTTATTTTATTTATGTAGGCTTGGGTACATTAGTTGTAATTGTACCTCCTAGTCTCCTATATATACCAAGGATACATTTTCATTTGGAATCATATTGTATTGAGAAATTTGTATGGTGTGTAAGGAGGTTTCCCCCTCGAAGATGCTTATTATCTGAAAGTATCTCCTTTTCAAGGCATTGAGTACTTATTCTGAGGTTTTTTTCTGCTATTTGATATTTGGTTCTTAACAAACTGTAACCTATGTTATCTGAGAATACGTACTATGTTGCTTGAAAAAATAAGTGAATATATTCCTGCATCTAGTATTTTTGAATCCTGATAGTTCCCCCTAGCGAGAGAAACCAAGAGAATGAGTATATATATTATAATTCCATGGCCATGGTAGCTCATGTTCTAACTTATCTTGTTGTTAAACAATGAATTTCCCATGTCTCCTATGTTCCTTTTATAGTCATATAGTGAGATCTTCCTTATAATGTGATGATGAAATGAGAGGTATGTTATCACTATCAAATTTGGAACTTCTCGTTGGAAAGGGTGATTTGGTTATTAATTACCCAAGAGTTATGTAATATTTGAACGTTGTGCTTCGTGTTATCTTCTTCGATCTGCAATCTTTTCTATGTTATTGGTGAATATGTCCTCATTTTTTTTTATCTGTGTTTTTTATCTATATTTGGACATTATCATCCCCCATCATGTTTCATGCATGGTGAAAATATTATGCCCCTATCTCGGGTTGTCGTATTGTTCCCTTGAAACCTGAAAATCTAAGATAGTTATTAGCCTTCGTATCAAAATAATGAAATCCTTCAATATTCAACCTATGTCTCTGATCCAGATTTAGGAGCGGAATGAACTGATTAATAGACTGAATAAAATAAAAAAAAATATATGAAGAACAACACAGATATTCAGTGAACAATATCTTTTATTGAATAAATGAAATAGGCTGAAACTGTAAAACTACATAACTCAAACACTTGCTCGAATGGTGGTACTTATCTCTAAGAAGAGATGTAGCTGCTACGTGCATCCGTCTGAGAAGAATGATTACAATGAGGCTCCATGGGCCTTTTTATTATTACTCCTGAATTCCAAAACACTAGACATCCAAAAACATAATCCTAGGAGGTGAAACGCCAAAATTCGTGTGGGCCCCTATGGGTAAGTTGGTACCTAAAATTCCCAGGGTCATAACTTTTGCATACAAGCTCTGTTTTAGGTGCATGATAGCCCGTTGGAAAGGTATTTCATAGAAATGCACATTTCATCCTCAAAATCTGACTCTGTCTATAGTTTGACTATGGAGAGCCAAAAAAACATTGTTTAGGGCTCTAAAATGGCCCCGGAAGTACAGCAAGATGTGATGACATGAAAACATACAAAATAAGCCAGTTGGATTAGGTGAGAGGCCACCAGTATCCACCTGTATTATTTGTAGGGCTTCAGACAGTCCTAGAAGTATAGAACCCACAATTACAAAGAAGTAAATAAGAACGTGTTGAACTAAAAATGGACAAGAGGAGCGAGTTGGAATAGGTGGGTAACCACCAATATCCACCTGGATCAATCCTCCCCCCTTAGGAAACAATGGTATTCATTGTGTTGAGTTCCCCCATCAAGTGAGGAAAATTCTGTTGGATTTGGCCCCGGGTGAGCCACTTGCCTTGGTGTAGGAGTTGCACTGCCTTGACGACCTGATAAATATGTATCCTCTACTGGCGAGTGCTCTTGACCTGTATGTCCACTCTCTGATCAGTGGATGTGTGTTCCATGTAGTCCAAGTTGATATCTGTTGGTGTCATTTTTTCTGTGATCTCTGAGATTTCCAATAAGGGTGGAAAATACGGTCGAAGGAGGTCCGCATTGAACAATCAGTGCATTCCAAGGAAGGGTGGAGTGTTGATCTCAAAAGAATTTATACCCACATCCTTGGTGATAGTGTAAGGCCCATAGAAAATTGGGTGGAGCTTCTGATGGGGACATGTGAGATGCTCCTTCTGCAAATGTAACTAGACTTTTTTGCCAACCTGAAACTGGTGCGGTACTCTATGTTGATCACGGCGTTGTTTGTACTCAGCATTGGATTTTTGCAGAATCTCCTAGACCTGTTAGCAGATGTGTTGAATCCACTCAATGAATCTGGTGGCTTTGTCGGTCTCAGACTGAACATGGGAATATTTTGTCTGTGTGGTGACAAGAGGTATTGAAACATCAAGGGGACCCAAGGTTTGGAATCCCAACCCCACCTAAAATGGGCTATGATCGGTGCAGCTATGGATAGCCCTGTTGTAATTGTGTTGAAAATAGGGGAGACTCTCATCCTAGGTACATCGATGCTTAGAGTTGTACATGTGTACGATGTGCACAATCATCTGATTGATGACCTTCATTTGGTCGTTTGTTTGGGGATGGAAAGCAATGGATTTAGTGATCTTGGTGTCCAATAGTTACCAAAGACTCGACCAAAATGTTTTGAGGTACTGGTTGTGCCAGTTGGAGATGATGGTCTGTGGTATCCAAAAATGGACCCACACTCGTTCAAAGAAGAGCTTGGCAGTATTTTCTGATGTGATATTATTCTTGCAGGCTATTAGGATGGACATCTTCGAAAACTGATCAACGACCGCAAATACGCAATCATTTCCTTGCTTGGTGGACAGAAGGCCAGACATGTAATCCATTGAGATGGATTTCCAAGGCTTCTCAGGAGTAGAAAGAGGGGTGTATAAGCCTTACTTATGGATGGTTGGCTTGGAAATGGCACAGGAAGTGCAAGATCTAATATACTTTTTGATGTGTTACCGAAGTTTTGGCTAATAAAAATGTTTCTGAAGAACGACCACAGTTTTCTCCATGCTTAAATGTCCTGCCATCCAACTGTAGTGGGATTCTGAATTCATCTCTACATGCTCGCTTTTAGGAACACATAGATGGCCCAGATGGCATAATAGTCAGTCCTGAATGTGAAAATCGATGAAAGTCAAGCTTGTACCCAAGAGCTGATAGGTGGTGGCAAAGTCTGGATCTTGCTGATACAGTTGGGGCCACTAATATGCCTCATGTCCATAGGAATTGAGCACAGTGGTAAGTGCAGCCACAGGAGGTCGACTGAGGTAGTTAGAAACATGATTTGAGATCCATGTCTTATACTTTATGTTGAGATGGAATTGTTGTAGGTAGTTGGACCACTTCTGACGGAAGTCATTGTGCAATTTCCCCTATGTCTTTATGAACTGTAGAGGCTTGTGATTAGTGTGGATGATAGTTTCCTTTCCCAGAATGTAATGTTTCCATTGACGAAAGTCTTGTACATTGGAATACATTTCCTTGTCATAGGTGGGGTATTTTCGGACATCTATTGGCACAGGGATAGACCCAGGGTTCAACACTTAAGAGTGCACCCAAAAAACCCTAGCTACTAGCCCTTTCGGAAACACCTGCAAAGCAGATGAAGTCTTACCCGAGGTAGAAGCAGGGGTGGTTGCAGGACTCAGATGTCTGCAACTTTATTAAGTACATAGATCTGTGATTATAACACATTATCAAAGCACTTAGCAATTATAGTTCACCAGTATTAAACTAGTATCTACTTCGCAGACAAAACCCTAATTACAGAGCATCACAGTATTCAACCAAATCTAGTATGTTTGAGCACTAAGCACATCCACTTAGGTCAGATATTGCATTCATCCATATTATTAAGCATGTAGCATCAACAAATCTATCTATCATTCATCTATATCAAAGAATATAAACAAGTAAACATATAAACACATCAATACATTGCACAAAAGCAACCATAACCCAAGATATACGTGGTTCACCCCCACTCTGGGGCTACGTCCACCAACTCTTCTTTTCTTTATTATCTTCTATCAAGCTTCTTACAGGCACAAATCATCAAAACACTACTCCACATAGGACAGGAGATCTACACTCACTTCGCCAGATCCTCCTTCCCCAAGTATATCTAGGCACAGAGCCTTACACAATCTATGCACAAAGAACTACATATGACTTGCACTTAGCTCTGCAAGTCTTAATCATGTCTTCTTTCACATAGATAGTACTAGAACTTAGCCACTGGTCACTACAATCACATAGATTGCATTCTTCCCCCTTCTCTTACATCGCCTAGCTTATCTATTTGTATATTAAAAAATAGGCCTAAGCATGGGTAAACCCATGGGCCGACATCCCCATACATGTTACATAACCCAAAAACCCAAAAATACCTAAAGAGGGGCCAAGATAGAACGATCTTCGATTCGTCTTGTGCTTCACCTTCGACAGCCTGTCGAACTCCCAAAAATAGGTCAAACATGACCAAGGATCCTCAAAATTTGGTCAAGGGGCAATAGGCCCCCAACACTCACCTGTGACTCATCCCGAGTCACTCTGATTTGGGTAATTCTGCCTCAAAATCATTGAGCTTGGCTCAAGCTGCTTTAACTTGTTGTTGTGCCATGGCCTCCTGCTCAGCAAACTCTTGGATGATTGCTTCATTGACAGGTCCCTCTAAGCGTTGTTCAGCCGCAGTGATGACTTGCTCCAGTTTTTCTCCTCGGCCTTCGATCTTTGAGAACAGTTGACAAGCCTCATCCTGTATAGGTTGGAGCCTCTGAGTCACTTCCATAACTCTGCTCTAAATGGTGTGGACCCATTTTTGAGCAGTGCACTGCTCTTGGGAACACTTCATCCTTTCAACAGCTGACAGGGGCTTCAACTGCGCCTGTATTGTTTATGATTGTTGCTTTGCCTCCTAGAGATATGACTCCAGTGCCTTCAATTCTGGATTCTTATTGAGTCTCTCATAAGTCTAGGCACTATGATCACTTATTTGTTTACATTCCATGGCAAGGGCCTTTATTCTCTCAACTGCGCTTCAGGAAGTTTCTTCTCTTTGATCCCTCACATCCTACGGAGTGTCGGGCACTGTGCAGAGCTCTAAGTCTGCTATTCTTTGTTGTAGTTGTTGGATAGCCTCCATGAGCTGCTTTACTTGATGTTCGACTTGGTCTTCTACCTTTGGCTATAAACTTGTCACAGAGCGAAGTGATATGTTGACTACTTCTTTCACTTCAAGTTGATCTGCGAGCAACTGTTATTTTTCGTGCTGAATTGGTGCTTTCTCCTCTTCAAACTTTGTCTGGAGAGCAACCTTCTCCTACTTTTCAACTCAACATTGTTCTACGAGTACTTCTTGCACTTTCTTCAAGGCCTGGGTGGCTTGTTCTGTTTATTCCTGTGCATGACAAAGGCGATCTTCGGTCGCATCAGCTAGTCTGCAGAGTTGGGTTGGCTCATCTCCCAACTCTGGTTCTTCCAACAGTAGTGGTGCAGTGGACACTACGTGATTGGACTAAAGGGCCTGTTGTACCCCTCAGAGTTCAACTTTGATTATGTCATACATTTATTCCTTCTTGGCTTCATGCTTCTGTAATATGTCCTTCGAAGCATCTGCGACAACTGATATGATGAAGTCAAAGTCATCGGCAGTGAGCACAGTCTGCATCTTAGTCAAGGTGGCTCTGGATTTCTTCTGGGAGGAGGGTTTCATGGGAGAAACATTCCTCTTCTTCAGGGGATCATCCTCATCTCTAGGCAGTGTTACTTTGCCTTGCTTCTGCTCATCTTCTTTACCATTTATCTCTTCTACTTCTTCATCACCCCCTCGATCAAGTGATATTGAAGCCATTTTTTCTGATTCACTGCTTAATTCTTGGACTTTTACGGTCTTCTTACTTCTATTGGGTCTAGGTATGTCATGTTCTTTGTGAGTGGCCTCCGAGCTATCAAGTTCAGGGTCAGGCATCTCTGCAGGATCAGTAGGGATAAGGAGTTCTACTAACCAGTCCTTAGTTATCTCCTCGAGGTCCTCTTCTATGAGCTTGTATTACAACTGAAGCTCCTCCTTATGCTTGTCTTCTCATGCAGTGATATAGATGAAGTGTCGATCTACGTGAAACTTAATGAGGGGTCAGAACCGTTATAGGGTGTTTGGAGTCATGAGAGGTTTGGATTCGATAGCCCTCTTCAGCTGGAGATAATACATATGAAAAACTACGTTCAACTGCCATTGTTTTCCCATAACACTCAAGTACCAGAGCGTGGAGAAATTCACAGCAAGTGGCTCGAATGGCTCAATGTCTGGGAAGGTTGCATCTTTTGACATCTCCCAAGTAATAAATTCTATGAGGATCAGGATCCAACTAAAGTAGAACTTGTAGCCCTGATCCTGAGCTTCGTGACAGTATAACTCTAGCTGGTTGACTAGGTACTTCACCCAATTCATCTGTAGGCCTTCTACACATTTCCCCGCGAGGTCAACGACAAACCTTGTGACCTGCATGGGCCTATTCTTCCTTACTATATTTCCTGCAATTAATTGGCATGCTACATGCACTACGTCATTCTAGATGGAATCTACCTTGTAGCCTCATGTCCCCTTATCAACATCGTCGAAGGTATCCTTGATCTTCTGTGCTAACGCATGATCTGTGGCTTTCCCCGGATAGAAGTCCTACGGGTCAGGTCCTTGCATGCTCAATTTGGTAATCCTATGGATCAGCGTCGGATCGACTGTGATACATAGGTATAGCCATAAGTAGCTTCCATGGTAACATGAGAGAAGGATATTAACACAAGCATTAACCTCCTGGTGCCTTCCAAAGTGTGGGATATTCATTACGTTCAACAGGGTGGATTGCGCGAGGTTCATCGTCCACAGATGGGGGATTATTTTCGAGTTCTTCCCCTTCGTCTTGGTCAAGTATTTATACAGGGTGAGCATTCTATGGTTCTTGTAGTCTCCTAGGTTGAAGTCGTTGAACTTCAATGTTGTGATCTTTTCCTACTACACTCTAACTACACGTATCCCCTTCAAGAGGTACGTAGTAACCATGGTGTAATCAAAATCTCTTGGCATGTTATCACGACTCACCGTGCCGACCAGGGGTGGGATGTAGTTGGGTAAGATGGTCGGGATTAGCTTTGAATTGGCTAGGTCATCTATGTGCTTGGTTCTCTTTTATGTGACGACTCGGGATGGTCCAGATCCGCAAGCAATTGAAGGAGAGGTTTGCACTCCTCTCGTCGAGGATCCTTGAATACTTGTAGACATTACTTTCTCGGCCATGAGATTGATGAGAACTTCTTCGATGAGTTTCTCCACGGAATTGAGCTCATCCGACATACACGCTTAGATCGAATGGACGAATGAGTGTGAAAAGAAATAGAACTGGTGTCTATCTTACTAATCACAGCGCGGTAGCAGTGGGTTCTCTCTGATACAATTCTAAAAAGTGTTCTTGGTGCAACAACCAACTGAATAAGTAGACAGCAATGTAACAGATCTTTCCAATGGACAAGAGACCTTCATTAATTCAGTTATGTCCATTACGGAGTGGTCCCAACGGTCTGATGGTGAGATTTATGGCCATAATTGTTTTTCTACCCATTCTGAGCATCAGTCTAATGGTTATAATGCTTTCAATGGCTATATTGCTTAACCATGGTGAAGTGCCATGTGGCGTTGTTCTGATATCCTAGCGAAGTTCCAGTTTTGAAACTTTTCCTTTTGCAAAGTTCCTTCTGGAACCTTCTGTAACTTTTCGACCTTTTCTCTCTTCTTACTTAGATTTCTAGCCTTCTTTCCAGTGAGCTTCATCTCGGTATTCCTCTTTCCATTATGATTCTTATCTCCTCTTGGCATAGTAACTTCGTGTTGTTGAGATTCTTTCATGGGATGCAGGGGAAATACTTCTTCTCTATCTGGGGCAGGTGTTTCAGTCTCTTGTGAATCTTCCTGTGTTCTTCCAACTTTGACATCTACGGTTCTAAATAGCTTCGATTTGTTCTCATGTTCTTCAATCAAGTGTGTGATCTGCCTAGTCATGAAATATTTCAATTATTGCTTCTTCTGCTCTAAGACTTCTTCTTCTTTCCTTCTGGCCTAATCTTTTCTGGTCCAAGGTTTTCCTAGTAACATAGAAAATGGGTCGTTGTTCTCAATAAATTTAACAACCTCAAAATCTTCTTTTGTTGAAGTTCCATGAGCATTCATAAATATTTGGGTAAGTCTTTCACATAGGGTTATCATCTTTCCTCTAAGTAATCTTATTCCTCCTAATGAAGGAATCATAGAAGGCTTTCCTAAAATTTCCCAAGTTCTTTCTATCATTATATTCATATGTGTTTCCTCATCCAGAATACAGTCAATCTCGAAGTCTCCTATTCTTACTTCTCTTTGCTCTTTCTCTTTTAAGATCTCTAATAAATTAGTATCTCAATGGTTATCCAGGGTTTCTTTCATCTGTAATAGTACAGTCTCTGATTCCTTCTTGGGTTCTTCCATGGTCTCAAATTCTTGACCTATCTTAGGGTCTACTTGTTCCATATTCATTCTTTCAAGCTTAGCAATCATTCTAAGGCAATCCAAAACTTCGTGATCCATAGCTTTACAACAAAGACAACTAGTTATTCTACCAGGTCATTCCTTAGCAAGATGTCTCGGTCTTCTGCAACTGTAACAAAGAGTTAATCTTCTCTTTCTCTTAAATGATCCCCAACCTTTCATGTACTGCGCACTAGGATCACAGTATATAGCCTGCAAAAAAATTATTTCTAGGGTCCTGCATCCATTTATTATTCCAAGCATTGTTTCTATGCATAGGAATAACATATCTTTCATTATTCTTATTAGATCTACTTATATCAAATCTTTTTTCTTCTAGTTGCACCCTCGTTTTCAGGCTAGGACAAAATTTATCAAACATACCTAGCTCCATATTCTTGAAACAAAATTTTCTACTTATCTTACTTTTGGCAGAGAAAAAAACTTCCAGATCTAAAAAATTTCACTATTCTTACCTCTCTTAGAGCAAAAAGCGTTCAGATCTTACCTCCTTTCTTCAGATATGCCTCCTTCCTTAGCATAGAGCTTCGCAAGTCAAGCAGCGGATATACGCACATAGCTTTCTTTATTTTTTCTTCAGATCGGACTTATTTTCTTAGCACAGAGCTTCAGAATACAAGTAGAGTACTCTGCACTAGGGAAGCAGATCTACGCATGGAGCTTTCACAGTTTCAGGTCAGATCTTCGCACAGAGATTCTTCTTCCTCAGTTCCCAGCAATCACAGTTTCAGATCAGTTCTTCAAAAAAATCTCCTTTTTCCTCAGTTCCCATCAATCACAGTCTCAGGTCAGATCTTCACACAAAGCTTCTTTTTCCTCAATTCCCAGCAATCATAGTTTTAGGTCCCAGCAACGGAACCATTTTTTGGCACAGGAGAAGACCTAGGGTTCAACGCTCAAGAGTGTACCAACAAAACCCTAACTATCGGCCCTTTCGACAACACCTACGAAGCAGATGAAGCCTCACCCGAGGTAGAAGCAGGGGTGGTTGCATGACTCAGATGTATACAACCTTAGCTGGGACACGGATATGTGATTATAACACCTTGTCAAAGCACTTAGCAATTATAGTTCATCAATATTAAACCAGTATCTACTTCGGAGACAAAACCCTAATTACAGAGAATCACAGTATTCAACCAGATCTAGTATGTTCAAGCACTAAGCACATCCACTTAGGTCATATCTAGCATTCATCCATATTATTAATCGCGTAGCATCAACAGATCTATCTATCATTCATCTATAGCAAAGAATCTAAACAAGTAAACATATAAACACATCAATACATTGCACAAAGCAACCATAACACAAGATATATGTGGTTCACCCCCACCCTAGGGCTATGTCCACCAACTCTTCTTCTCTTTATTATTTTTTGTCAAGCTTCTTACAGGCACAAAGCATCAGAACACTACTTCGCATAGGATAGGAGATCTACGCGCACTTCACCAGATCCTCCTTCCCCAAGTAGATCTAGGCACAAAGCCTTACATAGTCTGCACACAAATCACTACAGATGACTTGCACTTAGCTCTACAAGTCTTAATCATGTCTTCTTGCGCATAGCTAGTACTAGCACTCAGCCATCGGTCACTACAATCACATAGATTGCATTCTTCCCCCTTCTCTTAAATCGCCTAGCTTATCTATTTATATATTACAAAATAGTCCTAATCATGGGTAAACCCATGGACCAACATCCCCATACCCATTACATAACCCAAAAATCCCTAAAGAGGGGCCGAGATCCCGCGATCTCTACTTTGTCTTGCGCTCCGCCTTCGACAGCCTGTCAAAGTCCCAAAAATAGGTCAAACATGACCAAGGATCCTCAAAAATTGGTCAAGGTCCAACCACGGTATCTAAGAGTGTCTCACTGTGGTATTCCATTGGATGACCGTGTTGAGTGAGAACTATGCCTACAACATAGTCAGATGCATCAGTCTCAGTATTGAATGGTTGTTGCATGTCGAGCAGGGAGAGTATTGGAGCTGAGCTCAAGCAATGCTTAAAATAATCAAATGATCGTTGTTGTTCCTTCCCCCACACTAAATTTTCCCTACCACCACCCTTGGTCACCTGGCTAAGGGCCCATGTAATATGGGAGAATCCCAACAAGAACCGTTGGTACAATTTGGTCAATCCCAAGAAGCTCTGAAGCTCGGTTAGTGTGGTCAGGGCTAGCCAGTCATGGATGATTTGGATCTTAGTTGGATTAACATGTACCCCATGCTCATCAACAATGTATCCCAAGTATTGGACCATGTTCATTCCAAAAGAGCATTTTTCCAAGTTGGCATATAGCTTGTGCTACCGCAGAGTGCTCAAAACCTGTTGAATATGTCGCATGTGATCCTCCCAGTTTATGTTGAAGATGAGGATGTCATCCAAATAAACCACCACAAAAGAGTTGGTGAAGGGTCTCAATATGTCATCCATCAACCTCATGAAAGTGGTTGGTGCATTTTTTAATCCAAAGGGAATGACCATCCATTCAAAGGGACCTTTATATTTGAAGGTTGTCTTCCATAAATCAGTTGGTTCAATGGGAACCTAGTGGTAGTTAGACTTTAGGTCAATCTTGTTGAAGAACGTTTCCCCCTTGAGTTGGTCAAGAAGGTCATCAATCCGCGGAATTGGGTACTAGTTCCTGACTATGATTTTTTTTAAGGCTCTGTAATCAATGTAGAGTCGCCAAGTCTCGTCCTTCTTCTGCACCACTATAATCGGGATTCCCCAAGGGGAGGAGATGGGTCTAATGTGCCCCTTTTGAAGAATCTCTTGGATATAACGCCCAATTTCATCATTTTCCATCAATGAGCGATGATAGATAGGTCCATTAGGTAGAGGTGCACTGGGGGTCAGATCAATTGGATGCTTGACTTGGCAGTGCGTCAATGCCCTAGTGGGTGAGGAGAAGATGTCTCAGTATTCTTCCACAATCCCATCCACTTTATTCTACTGCAAAGAGAGGATCTGTGTAGAGGCCACGGATGTGGCGATGACCTTCTACTTATTGTGAGCACGGATCACAAAGAAGACGAACTTCCCAGTCTGTGAAATGACCGTACTTCATTGCTTAGCAGAGATTAAATAAATTACAGTGGGTGGCGCTACCTCTAGTATCATGTACAATTGTCTACCCAAAGTAATAATAAAACTGTGGGGTCTAGACTCATACAAAGCATGACACTTTCAAAAATATGGTTTTCCTAAAATAACATCGAAAAATTCAAGGGGATAAATATCACACAATACCTCATCTTTGAAAGGCTTGATGTCATAGGGCAGACGGCACTGTTGGCTGACATGGAGATATCTTCCTTGGCGACGCCAGCCAATGGTATAGGGTTGCAGGTGTGGTTTCATTGGCAGGTCCATCCTCTTGATGACTTCTTCTGAAATCAAGTTCTTCTAACTACCGTTATCGATAAAGAAATGAAGTGAAGCCCCCTTTACCCACATATGTGAGTGAAAGAGGTGTTCCCCTTCCTCTGGTTCTTCTGGTTCGCTTGGCCAAAATTTGGTAGTAGCGACAATGGAACTAGGTTCAACATCAATAATCCTCTTCCCTCCTTCAATATTATATTCAGAATCAGAATTGACCTTTGACTCGATAGCCTTCAGTTCGGCCACGAGTGACTGCTTGGAGCGACATTCTTCAGTATTGTGCCAAGGGCTTTTATGGTACTCACACCATTTTCTTGTGTCCTTCTTCATCTTCTCATTTCCCTTCTTTTTTTGTGGCTTGGAATGGTTGTTCTTAGAGTGGCCATCTCGGATCATTCCCTTTTTTTGTGGGTTGGGGCTGCCTTTTCCCTGCTTTGGCTGTGAGGAGTTTGCAGATCCAAAGTCTCGCCTCTTTTGCTTAAATTTATGATCAATCTTGATAGCGTATCTATAATCCATGCCCAATGAGATGATTTCTAGAAAATAAATTTATGTTTGAATGTATCTATGCAAAAATCCCTGGTGTATGAGCACCAGATGTCGCTCAGAGTCTTTGATACCCAATTTGGTGCGCAGGGTATGGAAAATATTGGTGAAATATGGTATTGTCTAGTCCATTTCTTGACATAGGGTGGTCCATCTGGTGCACTGGTCCTCATATCTTCCAAGAGGGTATTATTGTTCTTGAATGGCGTCTCAGAAGGAATCCCATGTAGGGGCCACCACAAATATTGTATATTCATCTATGGCCCTTTGTTCAGAGTAAGTATCCCACCAGTCCTTATCATGGGGGACGGCCTTGAGGAGTGAAAAATTAATCTTTTTTCTATCGGAAAAATTATGGATTGAAAAAATACCCTTCGAATAGATCAACCATTTATCTATAGCATCCACATCTATCAGTCCTTCAAATAATGGAATATCAAAATTTACTTGTACCTTGAAGGGGGTTGCATGGCCGCTTGATGAAGATGCTTCTCCTGTGGGAATTCATCGAAGGATCTGCGCAAAGTTGTCCATGATTTCATTCCTTTGTTGCATGAGGGATTCCTCGAGAAAAATTTTAATAGGATCTCCTGCTCCATCATCTTTGTTTTCATCCCCCATGGGTTGTTTTCGGTCTCGACGCAACCGATCTTGCAACGGCTCAATTAGTTCGAGTCACAACTTCTTGTACCTAGATCTTGTGGGGGACATGCATGGAGAAAAAACAATGAAGAGAAAACCGCTCTGATACCACTGATCCAGATTTATGATTGGAATGAACTAAATAATAGACTGAATATAATAAACACAATGATATGAATAATAACACAAATATCTAGTGAACAATATCTTCTATTGAATAAATAAAATAGGTTGAAACTGTAAAACTGCAGAACTGAAACACTTGCTCGAATGGTGGTAACTGTCTCTGAGAAGAGATGTGGATGCTATGAACATTCGTCTAAGAAAAATAACTACAATGAGGCTCCAGAGGCCTTTTTGATATTACTGTTGAATGCCAAAACCCTAGACAACCAAAAACCTAACCCTAGGAGGTGAAACGTCAAAAGTCATGTGGGCCCCTATGGGTAAGTTGGTACCTCAACTTCTCAGGGTCATAAATTTTGCATATGACCTTTGTTTTAGGCGCTTGATATCCCATTGAAAAGGTATTTCATAGAAATACACATTACGCCATCAAACTCTAACTCTGTCTACGGTTTGACTATGGCGAGCCAAAAAAACATTGTCTAGGGCTCCAAAACGGCCTTAGAAGTACAACAAGATGTGCTGACATGAAAATATACAAAATAATCCAATTGGATTAGGTGAGAGGCCACCAGTATCCACCTAGAAGATGTGTATGGATTTAGATATCCCCAGAAGTGTAGAACCCACAATTACAAAGAAGTATATAAGAATGTGTTGAACTAAAAACGGACAAGAGGAGCCAATTGGAATAGGTGGGTGGCCACCAGTATCCACCTGGATCAGTCTCTTCATAAATCCTTGTACTATATTATTCATTTTTTAGTTTGTAGTGATTTCATTCATGCAAAATGACAGTCTGAATGATCTGCATATCTGAAAATATTTCATCACTTATCATCAGAGGGTGATTTTTTGGAACCACTTGCATTGTAAACAAGTTTATGGAATCTTATACATTCTGTGGGACCTCAAATGAGGCTACTATGCGTTGAGGATGGATCAACACATTTTGTGGGGATTACATTCATTTGTTGTAGGGTTTGTAGGGTTTGTAGGCTATGGGTTTTCAAGGTTGCATGATTTTTTTTATTACTTTGGTCGAAAAAAACCACATGATTTCTCTTGCATGAGATCTCTCACATGGACTGCACCTTGTGAGTTTGCAGTTATGTTGTCAATTTAGATTGGGCATTACCTCCAGCAATAGGATCCCACCAATTTTCAAACAACAAAGCTTTGTGGTTCTTCTAAGCACAAATATTTGCAATGCAGGTTTGATCTAGAATTTAGTCATGGATAACATTCGCACAGGTAAATTCGCAAAGATGAGGCTCACAAAGGACTAGATATATTATGGTGGGGTCTACAAAGGTGAAGTTCAAAGAGGTAGGGCATGAACGGTATGCAGCTCATGGGTTTACGAGGAATTACAGATTGTATTTTCTTGACAACCCCCACAAGGCTTGATGCCAGCAATATTTTTCCTCGTAGACTATAGCTCATGGGTTGTCAGAAAGTGTGTGTTTGTATTTTACAGTGCTTCCACAAAATGATTTCACCCACACTCCCGCAACCACGAACCAATGAGAATGGTTTGTGATGTTTACATGGTTCCTTTGGGCCTGCATGGAACTTAGAGCATTTAGTGTACGCGATTATCTTCCCATCATTGTCTTTTATTTAAAACTTTGATTCGCAACACCTATATTCCCATATCCAATCCATTGTTTCATTCATATTTACCTTGTGGATGAATGATGTAGTCTCTAAAGATTTTCTTTGCTATCATACTTATTTTATTGTTGTTTCAATTTTCTCCTTATCCTACATAGATAAAAAAAAAGACATTATAAATGCAAGTTCCATGAAACCTTGTAACTTGAATTTCTATTTATCACGGTATTTAACAAGTGACAGCTTGATAGATTAAAATTGATTGAAGTCAAATTTCTAGGATACCAACAATATAAAATTTCCTCTATTTTATTTTGTTAAGCACTCATTATTTCACTCTGACCCTCTACTACTATATATGTGCATCATGTAATACCCATCATATGTAATGATATTAGTGAGGATACCCATGAAAGAAACTATGCGGTCTTATCATACCAATCCTTTACATCACAAAGGTGAATATAGGGATTATTCAACACGGGAAGAAAATATATATTTGTGAGATGTGTCCCTCTTCCAAAATATTACACATATAAAATATCAATTAAATACCCCCCCCCCCCTTTCTTTTAATTACCTAGAATATTATGGGTGACGCAGTGAATTATGTGATCGTAAGGGATAGTATAACATCTTCCTTTGTGTAGATTTAGTTGGTGGTAAGTTATTAGGGAAATTTAATCTATAATAATTCAAACTTAGGAATTATTCAACAACCTTGTATGCGGGTGGAAGAGGATGATTCCATCAGGCCGAGAGAATCATGTTTCAACCAAAAGGATTATAAATTCCAAACTTTCAATCACCAAATTCCATTATCATGAAATGAGGATATTTCCATATTTTCCAGATGAAGGGTTTCAGAAGCCATCTTTGGGTTTTCTTAATACCAATTAGGTTGATATTTGTTTTCCCCATTGCTTTACTTGATGTTGACAATTCCCTGGATTGATTAAAATATATTGGTTTTCTAAATTAACTCTAAGAGGACATGTGCCATCATAAATTTCAATGTCACTTCCTCAACTTCAAATATCCAATAACTCATTTGGTGGTCGATTAATGATATATTTGAAGTACCAAAACACCACTCAATCATAAATAGGGTTTCAGTGGGATATTTTACAAGGATTACTTCCTAGAGTGAGGGGGAGAATATCAAGACAACACTCAGTAATGCATAGTCAACAAAGGATGCCTCAAGAGTTAGTATTCACCAACTACATAGACTCATATATAGGTAGGTCATGGAAGGCTAGGCAAGGTGGTATTTTAAGTAGGTTAGGCTTTTATATTTAGAATTGGTAGGAGCTCCATTTATTTTTTTCTCATAAGAGAATAAAATAAAAGGAGGGTTGTTGTGGTCACAACTAATGGTGACACACTAGAAGAACCAATTATCTCTGTCATTGAATATTTAGGGCCTTAACTTCAAATATGAATACGAAGACAAGTTCATAAAATCACAGCCAACTTTTACATAATTATGGGTAACACATTAATGTCAAATCCTTTAAAATATATATGAGGTACCCTCGGGAATTTTATCTAAGATATCATTTTCAGTGAGAAAAATAATGAGGTAAATTCTTCAATCAAAAAGTGTGATTTTTATCAGCTTCGGTTCAACTGTGGATCTTTATATTTTAGTTTTAATCAAACATATACATAAGTGTGTTCCTTGTCTCTTTGTTCCTATCATTTCTTCACTTCCAATGAGCATACATAGCCCCAAAGAAGAATCTTTGGTATCATATAACAATAGCCTCGTTACTAGCGAGGGTCCATGATATCCCCAATGGGTTTACTTATACTTCCAAAATTATTAATAGTGCTTTCAACTTCCCTTTCATTTCAAAATATGTTCACCCTTTTAGATTTGTATATAAGAATCACATGCATAATTACATATATGGCAAGCGTGTTAGAAAAATAGGATTGGAGAGAAACAAAATAAAACAAATGAAGAAATAAAACACAGAAGATACACAATACAATAGAGACAGAGATATATGTGGTTTACCCATTGTGGGATACGTCCACCAAAGAAATTTCTAGCTCCTTCCTTTTTATTATCCATCAAAATGAAGGGATACAACTTACAGCACACTCATTGTAACTTCCTCTTATTTCTCTCACAATATCCTCTCTCATAATACAATATTATCCATCACATACAACCGCAATACAATTCCCTCATAAAATAGGGTTTCCTTCTAGGGAAAAAAAACTTAACATAACTTCTATCATCGGATCTGCGACCTTATAGTGAATAGTCCATATTGACTACGAAATCAAAATATTTGAATTGATAAAAAAAAAAAAAAAAATGGCCCCCTCATGTCTGAGGGCGTCATGCATTGTGTATCCTGCAGTTTCTTTGACCTGCATATGAATTAGGAAGATAATCAGACTCCACAATCAATAATCTCCCACTTGGATACCGATCACAACAACTCCACTGCTATTGTACCTACTGGACTATGATCCACCATTGGACCTGGCAAATTTCTCATCTTCGCCTTCATGCTAGAAGGCCAACTGAAACTAAGCAAGAACTCAATTTCTCCTTGGTCACTATTGTTGTTAACATGTCTGCGGGATTCTAGCTAGTATGTATCTTTTCCAACTTCAAATGTCCATTTTCTAAGACGAAACATATGAAATGGTACCTGAGTTGTATATGCTTAGTCTTAGAATGGAAGGATGAGTTATTTGCAAGATGAATGGCACTCTCGTTGTCACAGTACAACCTGTTATTTTCTTTCTTCTTTCCCAATTCCTCCATAAACCTTTGTAACCAAATCATTTCTTTACTAGTCTTTGTAGCAACAACATACTTTCCTTCCGTTGTTGAAAGTGCAACAACCTTTTTGAAATTTTCAAATCCAACTTACAGTTGTTCCACCTACAGTAAAAACATACACTGTAGTGTTCCTCCTACTATATTTATCATCTGTCGTATCTGAATAAACATATCCATGTAGAATAGTTTTTGAACCTCCAAGACATAATGCATGAGTAGCAGTACCTCTCAAATACCTCAGAATCCACTTTACTGCCTCCCAATTTTCTTTACCTAGATTTTCCATATACATGCACTCCCACTGCATGTGCAATATATGGCCTTGTGCACACCATAGAATACATCAAGCTTCCAATTGTTGATGAATAAGGGACCCTCGACATGTATTATATCTCCTCCTGTCACTTGGGACACATTTCCTTGGTTAATTTGAAATGGTTAGACAAAGGTGTACTAATTTGTTTTTCATTTTTCTTTCTAAACCTCTCCAACACCTTCTCTATGTACTCACCCTGAGACAATTTCAATTTGTGATTTTTCATGTCTATTTTTATTCTCATACCAAGGATTTTCTTTACAACACCCAAATCCTTCATCGCAAATGAATTAGCTAATTTCTTTTTGAGTACATTTATATATTTCATGTTAGAACCTGCAACAAGCATGTAATCTACATACAGTAGCAAGATAATATAGCTTCCATTTTCTATCCTTTTAAAATAAAAACAATGATCAGAATGACATCTACTATAACCTTGTTCTGTAATAAACTTGACAAACTTCAAATACCACTGCCTTAGAGCTTGATTTGTTCCATACAATCTCTTATTCAACCTGCATACCAAATTCTCCTTTCCTTTGACCTCATACCCATGTGGTTGCTGCATATAAATATCTTCCTCCAAATCCCCATGGAGAAAAGTTGTTTTTACATCTAACTGTTCAAGATGCAAATATTCTACTACCACGAGACTTAAAATAGTCCTAATTGAAGTCATTTTAACAACAGGAGAAAATATTTCATCAAAATCTATACTTTTCTTTTGTGCAAACCCCTTTACAACAAGTCTATCATTGTACCACTTTTTTCCTCCATCTTCTTCCTTCAACCTATAACTCATTTATTCTACAATGATCTTTTTCTTGTAGGCAACTGAACCAAGTCCCGAGTCTCTTTCTTTACCAAGGAATCCATTTCCTCTTTCATGCCTTGCTCCCACTTCTTTTTAGTGTCTATGTCAGTGTTTGATGGAAACCTTCACAAGAGATCTAGCTAAAGCATGCACAAACAAAGCTTATCAAGAAAAGAAAGAGAGATACACAATGAAGAATGAGAATCAATAAATATTATGATCTTATCAATGAGTGAGTGATATTCACTCATATAGGCAATGACATCCTATAATTAGGAATTCATGCATAATAGTGATGGTCTAAGATAAGAAAGTCTAAAATAGAACTAGTCAGTTAACTCCCACTGAACTAGTGTGCCGAAAATAGAAATTTCTCCAACACCCCCCCTGAACATCACTATGGAATAAAAAATGAGTTCCGACTACTAGGCCATTTCAGATACTCATGTACAATGCAACTAATGAACACTGAATAAAAACGAGGAAAGAGGGAAAACCACGTGGGAAAAAAACCCCCCTTTAAAAGACGATGTATCAAAAGAATAAAATGGAAGTTGCTAGGCAATTGTGTTCTTTACTCCAAGACGATCCCGCAAAGTTTGAAACTTCTGCTCACTAAAAGTCTTTGTCAATATGTAGAAATCTTTATGGATCGGATGAAGTCATTTGGAGACTTGTCGGGCCTTGTACCTCTTGATCCTATGGACCCATCTGCACCTGAAAATATTCCTTTCTGGTGGAAGTGGAACCAGATTCCAAGTTTGTTTCTGTAGGAGTGATTCATACTCCTTCTGCATGGCTGATTTCCATAATGGATTTCCCACAACCCTATTGTAGTTATGTGGATCAGTAGATAGAACCATATATCAATGCATGGGCATTGCAAGTTCTAAAGCTGAAAATACATGAGAAGGTTCCTCATGCTGAGATCGAGTCATCCTAGAATCCAATGGATTCCCTACAAGGTTGTTTGTTGCCTGAAGTGTGGTCTGTGCCTTCTTGGGCATCTGCTGAAGCTTCATTGTTGGCTTCTTATCTGGCTGTACTACCTTCTTTTTTCCATGTACAGAATATGAGTGTATGGAATCATATATTATGTCTGAAACTTATGGAAGCACAAGAGTATATGCATGTTGCACTAGAGGTGCATGCAAATTACTCTCCTTATGTGTAAGTAGAAAAGATTATTCATCATCAGAAAACTTAGTGAATTTATACAACCTTGACTTTTGATCCACCTAACCAATTGAAATAATGAAATTACCATGCATGTCAATTACTAAAACTAAATCCGATGTAAATTCAACCTTTTTACCTTTCTGAGTGATCTGATAAACTAAGAGCAAATTCATAGAAAGATTTGGAACATGTAAAACATTCCCAAAACTTCCATTGTGAATTTTCACTCTCCCTTCTCCTGCTACTGCTACTGGAGTATCATCCCCCATGAGAATAGGGGGTCTTGAGCATGGACTCAAAGAAGAGAAAACTTCCTCTTTCGCTACCATATGATGGGACGCACTAGAATCTATAATCCATGAATCAGATGAGGACTTAATTGCAACCATAGCATGATGATTACCTTTCCTAGGAGCATAATCTTCTTCCTTCTGCTTCTTGACTCCCTCTGGAATGAATTTTTCAAGGTTGTTCTTCTAAATTTCATGTGCCATAAGATTGTTATGTTTCTTCATGCATGTGGATTCTTCATGATTCGGTTTATTGCATTAAGTGCATTGATCTCCCTTCTTCTTCTTCTTGGAATCTGAAGAGTCTTTGGAACCTGAAGAATCATTAAAGGGTTTGGAATATCTCTCCTTCCCATTCTGTTTGGATGACTCTTTTCCATCATGCATGGTGAGTGCATGTGCTTTGGGATCTTTCATGAGGCCCATCTATATGAGTTTTGTCTGCTCTTGTGTAAGAGACTCAATGAACTGAGCCAACATAGGCATTTTCCAATTTGTTCCAAAAATACATCTGCCAGAATGGAAATTGGAGACATATACAGCGTATTCTGGTCCTAGCTTGGCCAAGATTGTTAGAATAAATTGTTTCTCTTGTGTAGACGTGTCAATACCACATTCACCCAAGCTCAATATCAAAGACTTAAATTTAGTAAAGAAATCATGTATATTATCAAAACTTTTAGGGTCTAAGGTATTCAACTCTACCTCAAGCATATGACCTCGCTTCTCATCTTGCTTTCCAAAGAGTCCTTCCAGGGTGGTCCAGATCTCATTTGGAGTCTTGCATGCAGCAAAATGAAACCATAAATCAGTGGATATTAACTCAATAAGTAGTCTTGTGGCCTCATCCTAATGGTTCTTCCATCTCATCTTCTCAATCTCTAATGTAGTTTCTATTTCTGTCGACATCTTCAAATTATACAGTCCTTTCCTTCTGAGTTGGAATTCTGCCTTGGGCTTCCAATCAAAATAAATGTATGGTGTGAGGATTACCACCAAGTTTGAATGTATAATAGTTTTCCTATCCATCTCTCCTACTATTTCTAAGAACCCCTAAAAATTTACTCTCAATCTGCAAGTGAAAAATTAAGAAATCACACAGAAAGGGCACTTTAAGTGAAAATTCGTATCAATTTCAGGATACAATCTTCTGACTTACTTTCTGCACAAATGGTGAGGAATCTCGCCAAACGATTGAAAACCCACTTGCAGAATGGGTCAATTTACTTCTCACGTGATTTGTTTCCTCAAAAACTTAATATTTTGGGAGCAATCATTGTAGAAAGGTATGACCACAGATTCGTATGAGTTTTAGGAGGCTATGTTCTAGCTTACTTTCTCAGCAATCAGTGAGGAATCTCTCCCAACGGTTGAAAACCCACTTGCAGAATGGGTCTATTTACTTCTCATGCGAGTCATTTCCTCAAAAACTTAATATTTTTGGAGCAATCATTGTAGAAAGGTACGACCACGGATTCGTATCAGTTTCAGGAGGCTATCTTCTAGATTACTTTCTGAGAAAACGATGAGGAATCTCTTCAAACGATTGAAAAATCACTTGTATAATGGGTCGATTTACTTCCCCCAAGAGTCGTTTCCTCAAAACATTAATATTTTTGGAGAAATCACAACTGAAAGGTATGACCACGGATTTAACTCGTTGAAACTCTGATTTTCCTTATTCTTTGGCTTGTATGGCTTGCTTCAAGAAGTGTAGCTCTGATACCATATCAGTGTTTCATGGAAATCTGCACAGGAGATCTAGCTAAAGCATGCACAAATAAATCTTATCAAGAAAAGGAAGAGAGATACACAATGAAGAATGAGAATCAATGCATATTATGATCTTATCAATGACTGAGTGATCTTCACTCATATAGGAAATGACATCCTATAATTAGGAATGCATGCATAATAGTGATGGTATAAGATTAGAAAGTCTAAAATAGAACTAGTCAGTTAACTCTCACTGAACTAGTGTTACTCCCACTGAACTAGTGTGCCGAAAATAGAAATTTCTTCAACAGTCTACCTGCATCGCCTCTTCATAAATTTATGGTTCACCAAAATCATTCAACAATAAATAATACAATGAAGGAGAGTATTTTTCAGGGGGTCTACCTAACCTGGTAGATATTCTGACAACACTTGCAAGCGTTTGAGGTACCTTCTTCTCCTGTTGTTGTACATTTTGATTTTATGATACCTTTGGAATTTCATTTTATTGATTTCATCAAGCACCATGTATTCTGGTTTTTCTTTTTCCTATTTCTTTCCCTACAACTGATATTTGTAAATAACCTTGTCATTGAATATGACATCTCTAATACTAATGATTTTTTTATTTTCATAATCCCATAAACGATAACCAAAATCATTAACACCGTATCCAATAAAGGTACACTTCTTGGATTTTGCTTCAAGCTTTGTTTTATTTTCTTTATCAAAATGGGCAAATGTTTCACAACCAAAAGTCTTCAGAAATGAATAGTTTACCTTTTTACCTTTCCTTGCCTCCTATGGAATGCCACCATCGAAATAGCTTGAAGGTCCTTTGTTTATTAAGTAAACAACAATATCTACATCATCTACCCAAAATTGTAAGGGCAACCTAGCATGCAATCTCATACTCCTTACACATACCACGATTGTCTTGTTCATCATTTCTGACACGCCATTTTCTCTTCATTTTCCTTGAACTATCTTCTCTCTAAGAATCCCATGGTATGAACAATAATCATCAAACTCCTTGTTGAAATATTCACCTCCATTATTTGATTTGACACACTTTAATTTATTTCCTATCTCATTTTCAACCAAAGCTTTCCATTTCTTAAAAGTGTCAAAAACATCATATTTTTGTCAAATGCAATAAACCCAAGTTTTTCTAGTTGTATCATCAATAAAAGTATCATAATAACGAGATCCAACAAGAAATGATACCTAAGTTGGTCCCCATACATATGTATGCACAATATACAACTTCTCACTCTTATTTTCTTTTTCGACTCTAAGAAATATGACTCTCTTCTATTTTCCATAAACACAGTGCTCATAGAAATCCAAATCAACTTGCTTAATATCTGGCAACAAATTCCTTTTGTGAATTATCTGCATCCCCTTCTCACTCATGTGTCCAAGCCTATGATGCCATTGTGTTGTATCCACTCCTATAGAAGCTAAAGAGATAGAAGAGACAACATTAACAATACATAAATCCAATGTACTTATCTTCTACCTTTTTTCCATTTCTAATGATCATTTAGTAACCTTCCACTCCTTATCTGTAAATATATATATGCATCCTTCACTTGCCAACTACCCTATTGAAATTATATTTCTTCTTAGATATGGTATATGTATAACCTAATTTAGTAACCATTGGTCTCCATTCTTTTGCTTTATTTTTAACTTGCCCATTCCAACAATTTGACATGCTTCATCGTCACCCAATTAAATCTGTCCAAAATCACCTTGAACATAATGTTGAAAATATTTCCTATGGGGTGTCGCATGAAATGAAGCCCCTGAATCTACTACCCAAGATTCAGTAATATTATCTAAAGAAAGAATCAAATCATCCTGTAACACATCAGTTGTTACATTTTCTTCCTGATTTTTCTTTTGTTGCCCATCTCTTTGTTTATTTGGAGCTTTGTAGTCTTTCTTCAGATTTCTTTTCTTCCCATAATTCCATCACTCTATCTTTCCTAGTATGGATTTGGATCTACCCTTCCTATAATTCTCGTGGTTCCCTGAGCCTTTCCTCTATCCTTTTATCTTCCCCTTTTCTCCAGATTCAATGCATTACTTGATGTCTCACTTGTGTTTTTCCGTCGCATTTCCTTGCTAAGGATAGAACTAACAACATCATTAAATTTTAGAGCGCTTGAACTAGAGACAGAGTTACTTACAACCATGACCAAGCCATCCCATATTTATAGCAATGAGAACAAGATTAGAAAATCCATAACCTCATCATCAAAGTCCACTTTTACAGAACTTAGTTGATTAGTAACCGTATTAAATTCATTTAAATGATCGGCAACAGACCCACCTTCTGACATCTTTATATTAAATAATCGCTTCATTAGAAATACCTTATTTGAGGACGAGGGTTTTTTATATAGTTCAGTCGATGCCTCCATAAGATCCTTCGTTGTCTTTTCTTTTGAAATATTGAAAGCCATCAATGTTGCTAGGAACAGTTGTATTGTTCCTAATGAATTTCTGTCAAGAACCTCCCATTATTTTTCCTTCATGGTCATCGACTTCTTTGATATTCCACCCAATCGTAGGAATATATCCTCATGATACAAATAATCTTCCATTTTCATCTTCCATAGTTGGTAGTTTTGGTCGTTAAATTTCTCGACCTTAAATTTTCCATCTTCCGTCATTTCCCCCACTCGAATCAAGAACCCTATTTTCCTGTGAGTTACCTTTGGCTCCGATACTAGTTGTTAGAAAAACAGGATCATGAAGCAACAAAATAAAGCGAATGTAGAAGTAAAACATAGAAGATACACAATACAATATAGACACAGATATATGTGGTTGACCCAGTGTGGGCTACATCCACTAGAGAAATTGTTAGGTCCTTCTTTTTCATTATCCAGCAAAATGAAGGGATACAACCTACAGCACACCCATTGTAACTTCCTCTTCTTCCTCTCACAGTCTCCTCTCTCATAACACAATATTTGCCATAACATACAGCCGTAATAAAATTCCCTCATAAAAGAGGGTTTCCTTCTAGGGAAAAAAACCCTATCATAACTTCTACCATCATATATGCGACCTTATAATGAATGGTCCATATTGACTACAAAATTACAAAATTTGAATTGCAAAAAAAAAAGAAATAAATTGGGGGGGCACGAATTGTGTAGCTTGGAGTTTCTTTGACCTGCATATGAATTAGGAAGATAATAAATCTCCACAACCAACAAAGCGGGGTGATACGAGATTGTATTTGAATTGATTTAAATTCCAATGTTAATATCACTTCTATGAAAATAATCAAAACAATAAGGTCCTAACATAACCATAGGTCTAGGCCGAAATACCTCTTCATCTTGATGAGTTGTCCCATATTTATAATTCAAGTTACCCACAATTAGAAAGGTATCCAACAATCCACCAAGGCTACCTCCCATCTTGATGTGAAGTCTACTATGAAAACCATCATAATATTCATCAACATCATGCATTTCAAACAAGTCACTACTTACTTAGTAAGATCCAATGTGAACCTGTGATATCTTTGAAATAAAATAACTTCCCTCCTGATAGGCAATTGTCATGGGATTTACTTTATCCCATGAGAAAGATTTATGAGGTAGAATATTAGTCTGTTTATGGGAAAAAATATTGTTCTCCCTCTCACCTTTATATAAGTCACCTAGCATCTCGCAAGGGTTCAACATTGCAGAGACTACTAGAATAGAATCACAGGTAGCTTTGAGTAGAATTGCACCACCATGACAGTTAAGATAGATAAAAATATAGTTAGGAGAGGCAAGAGATTCTAGCGCCTTTCTAGGGAATGGATCATTTTGGAAAACAAGGTTGTCAAAAGGTAGTTTGTCTTCCTTAAGTATATTAATGAGTGTTTCATATCGTGTATTGTTAACATCCATATAATGAATGGTTTGGCAGTGCAAATCATCCTCCTGAACCATGCCTTCCTGTTCAGGGTAATACAAACACCACTTCCATGAAGGTGCAATAAATTGAGTGTTTTCTTCTTCTCTCAAGTTTCACTAATTGGAAATGTTGTTTTTCTTCATGAAAATGAGAGGATGAGAGGTACCTTCGATAGCATACTCATATTTGGGGTATAAGGGAAACTTGCAACAATTGCTAAGTCTAGAAGGTTGCATGTATAATTCAATAAGATGAAGAGAACCTTCTTGTTCATTGTCATTTGGACCATCCGTGGTTGGAATAGCACTAGGATTATCAATAACATAAATCAAGTCCAATTTTCCTTTTTCTGAAAGAGATGTGGTGTTTTGCAACTCCGATTTTCTTTCATTCTTGTCTTGCTCCCTCATAAGGTCTGTATGTAAAACATCATCCACAACCCATTGATGTTTTTTTATATATAGTTTAAGAAAAGCACAAATCATTAGGGTTTGGAAAACAAGGGGGATCAAGGATGATTCTAGATAGATAGGGAGCATAATGGTTAAAGGAGGTGGTTTCGAGAGAATGTTTTGGCATTCCTTTAGTGATATCAATGGGAAATGACTCCATATTACCAACAGGGGTATCTAAATTAGACTCTATATGCGTCGCTGAGATTGGTGAAGGGTTTATAGGGTCATGAGAACTTCTTTTAGGGTCCTTAATAATTTCCCCTTCCACTTATTAGAAATTCCAAGATAGATCAGTATAATGAGAACCTGACGTAACCATCGGTGTGACCCAAATTGTCTCATAATCAATTGAAGAATATTCCTCCATGTCATATCTAGGGTAATATGACCTGAATTGATCTTCACAAGAAGCATCTTCTTCAATACTATGGAAAAGAAGGGAAACAAAGGGATGAGAAGATGCATAAACTTCCTCTGGAAAAACATGTTCCCAAAAACTTGTATCCCCCAATGTGAAGAACAATCCAAACATATGTTTTTCAACCATACCATCAACATATCTAGCATCCTCATGTATATTGGCATCAAGACATGATTCATGTTCTTCATTTACTAGTTGGTATTTCTCTTTAAAGAGGGTGATTAGATGTGGGAGAAAATCACCAACAAGAGGAATATATTATAAATGAAACCTATATATAAGGTGTTTGAATCTTAAGGAAAAGTCATTCAGAGATTCATCATTTTTCTTCCTTGGTTTGATTATTTCATCACATAACTCATCATAATTACAGTTTTCAAAGGCATGCAAAAAATCACACCTAAATTGTTCCCATATATGGGTGGAAGCGACTGGAAAAGTCTCACACCATCCTTTTACCCGGCCTTCAAAAGTAAGAGTGAAAACTCTCCATATGATACCCTCAAGATAAATGTCATGAGAGAAACAGTTCAAACATAACTGAGTGATATGTTTGGATGCATATGTTTCTCCCTCACCGTCGAATTTAATTCATGACCAGAGATTGATTAGATTTCTTGGAGTGGTACAAGGTACAAGACCATAAATGAATATCCATAAATGGATTTGGGAAGGAGACATAGATGATAATTAAAGATTTAACAAAACCAAATCCATGGGCTCAGCTTGTCTTCTTCCCTCCTAGTTCCATTTTATTGATGTGGTAGAAAATACCGACATCGACATGAGGGGGAGTTGCTCGATGGTAGGCCCCAGTTAGACCCACTCTCGTTTGAATATCAATATCCATCGATATATAGGCCCAGTTGTCACTAACTAAATGAATTTCTCTCATAAGAGAGGCTTTTCATCTTAGCGAGACTAAATCCTAAATGTAAAACTACTCTAATATGTTATGCAATCCTAAAACAATGCACAGTTGTTGTCTTATTCTAATAATAGAAAATCAATTATTGGTATACAATTCAATCTGCAAAATAGAAATAGTTTGTATTTCACATAATCAAATTATATTAGCATACTTGTTTTCATATATATTACCATAAGCATGTTCCTATAATTGAACTCACAATAGCATACTTGTTTTCATATATATTACCATAAGCATGTTCCTATAATTGAACTCACAATCCATTGATAACTATTCTCTAGAAATGACAATGGATAGAAGTGAGAAATTGAAGAAACATTTGTGAAAAACAATTAACAATAGTGCACCATTGGATAAATGAATCATGAATTTACTTGCTATTATTCTCCCTCAAAGAAACATTTCATTCTCATAAATACAATAACAATCAGAGAGCTTTCTCATCCGCACTGATCCTAATAAATAGTTATCAACACTCAATTTTGGTTCTTCGTTCCCCCTTATTTCATGTTACGTTAGATTTCTCTTATACATGAAGGAGGAGTGTTGACCTTTCTAATTGCATACATTTTTAGTTACTAACATTACAGCTTCCCTGTCTTCCCATTCTTTTTACATTTTCATTTTTCAAAAAGTATAGAAACATCATGACATATTATTCCTTCCTACTCTCATCCCCTCAGGAAGATGAGAAACTTAAAATATTTGGCACTGAAGGGATATTTTTATAAAAAATTGGTCCAAATGAAAACAATCGTTGTGATTCTTCCGAGAACGAGGATTTGTGGTGTGGGTTTGTGGGCATGATATGGACTTTAGGTGTGGCTAACCTCCACATAGGTAAATCCACAAAGATGAGGCTCGCAAAAAACTGGATCTGTTACGATGGGGTCCATGAAGGTGAAGTTCAGAGAGGTAGGGCTCGAATGGTCTACGGCTCGCGGGTTTGAGGGGAATTACATATTGGAGTTTCTTGACATCCCCTGCAAGGCTTGATGCCGGCAATGTTTGTGTCCTCGTAAACTATGGCTCGTAGGTTGCAGGAAAGTGTGTATCCATATTTTACAGTTCTTCCACAAAACGACTGCAAAATGGTCTATGATGTTTACGTGATTCCTCTCCGCTTGCAGGGAACTCAGATCATTTAGTTTACATGTTCATCTTTCCATCATGGGTTGTTCTTCCAAACTTTGATCTGCAACATCTGTCTTCCCATCTCCTATTCAGTGGTCATGCATATTTATCTTGCAGGTGAAGGACGTAGTCTCTGATGAGCTTTTGATATATCATACTTATTTTCCCACCATTTCAAGTTTCTCCTTCTTCTGTGTAGATAAAAAAGACATTATCAACACAAGTTCCATGAAACCTTGAAACCTGAATTTCTATTTATCAAGGTATTTAACATGTAACAACTTGATAGGTTAAAATCCACTGAAGTCAAATTTGCAGGATACCAACAATATAACCTTTCTTCTGTTTTATTTTTTTTTAGACACTCAATCTTTCACTCTAACCCTCTACCATTGTATATGTGAAATTGTGTAATAACCATTAGATGTAATGAGATCAGTGAGGATACCTGGGAAAGAAACTATTTGGTCTTATCATATTGATCCTTTACAAGACCTAGAACTTTCCAGTTAAAATTTTAATGTTAAAATTTTCTTAATACAAACTAAATGTCTGTTAACTAATTACAGGACCTAGAACTTTCCAGTTCTTTACCAGCATTAAATTGCARCGGAATTTAATCAGAGATTGAATCAATACCTGGATCCATTTGTGCAGGGCTCTGACTACTTCAGACTCTAGAACAGTGAAGTCTCTGCTGCATTTTCAGAACCCTCTATTCCTCTGCTACGTTTTTCAGAAACCTCTTGAAGAACCCTTTGCACAGAACAGAAATGAAGACCCTCTACACAGAACAGAAATCGGATTTCTCTCTCTTACCCTGCTGCCATATGCACTTTCAGATCATAAGAGATGAGTATTCTGAAGGTTCATTTATGGGAAGAGAGAGGACCGGTTTCCCCAAGACCGTTATTCTCCACCTGTCCATCAGAGTAGGAGATTCAAGACCATTCCTGAAACCGTTACCAAGAGCTCCGTAAAAACTGTAATGGCTGCCAGCACATCCGTCTCTTCATATGGGTCATTAAAAACTAATTTAAGAAATTAGTCTTACATTCTCCCACTTGGCACATATGATAACTTAATGTTAGAGTTTAACAGAGTAGACATTAGGTGCGCCATAAGTCATATTCATCTTGGTT
>ML776640.1:764126-776278 GCA_009831015.1 Picea engelmannii
ACTCCAATTAAATAATCTTTCAAAAATTTGGTGCACCTTTGGGCCAACCTAATATTCTTGTGACTAAATAATTGCGATTTGCAGAGTTATTATTTTAATACCAGGGGAAACAAGTACTAAATTTTGATAATTTGACTTAATATATACGAGTCTTTCCGGTTGGACCACTTTGGTGGCTACCAAACCGTATCTTAATCTAGACCTTAAATCAATGTAACGACTCTGCATGTTGATTCAACAGTAATGTGTTTAAACAGAGTAACAGAAAACATTATGTCATCATACTTATAGCAAAAGAAAGTATTCAATATAACAGAGTAACAGTTAATTTCGTCTGTCTATGATTTGCACACTGTATACCCTAAATTCATACACTGGCTTTAAACTGGTCTATCAAATGCACTCACAAAACTTATATACGATTTCTCAGAATGCATTTGTCAGATAAAAAATTAATGGAAAGAGAAGAGAAAGTTCTCTACGCACGCTCTGATACCACATGTTAAAATTTTCTTAATACAAACTAAATGTTTGTTAACTAATTACAGGACCTAGAACTTTCCAGTTCTTTACCAGCATTAAATTGCAGCGGAATTTAATCAGATATTGAATCAATACCTAGATCCATTTGTGCAGGGCTCTGACTACTTCAGACTCTAGAACATTGAAGTCTCTGTTGTGATTTCAGAACCCTATGTTCCTCTGCTACGTTTTTCAGAAACCTCTTGAAGAACCCTTTGCACAAAACAGAAATGAAGACCCTCTACACAGAACAGAAATCGGATTTCTCTCTCTTACCCTGCTGCCATACTCACTTTCAGATCATAAGAGATGGGTATTCTGAAGGTTCATTTATGGGCAGAGAGAGGACCGGTTTCCCCAAGACCGTTATTCTCCACCTGTCCATCAGAGTAGGAGATTCGAGACCATTCCTGAAACCGTTACCAAGAGCTCCGTAAAAACTGTAACGGCTGCCAACACATCCGTCTCTTCATATGGGTCATTAAAAACTAATTTAAGAAATTAGTCTTACACATCTGTCTTCCCATCTCCTATTCAGTGGTCATGCATATTTAGCTTGTAGGTGAAGGACGTAGTCTCTGATGAGCTTTCGATATATCATACTTATTTTCCCACCATTTCAAGTTTCTCCTTCTTCTGTGTAGATAAAAAAGACATTATCAACACAAGTTCCATGAAACCTTGAAACATGAATTTCTATTTATCAAGGTATTTAACATGTGACAACTTGATAGGTTAAAATCAACTGAAGTCAAATTTGCAAGATACCAACAATATAACCTTTCTTCTATTTTATTTTTTGGGGGGCACTCAATCTTTCACTCTAACCCTATACCATTGTATATGTGAAATTGTGTAATAACCATCAGATGTAATGAGATCAGTGAGGATACCTGGGAAAGAAACTATTTGGTCTTATCATATTGATCCTTTACATCACAAAGGTGAGTATCAGGATTGTTTTGCACAGGAAGAAAATATAGATTTATGAGATGTCTCTGTGTTCCAACATATTTCACATATAAAAGATAAATTAAATCCCCCCACCTTTATATTTATTACCTAGAATATTATGGGTGAGTAAGTGAATTATGTGATCATAAGGGATATTCCAACATCTTCCTTTCTGTAGATTTAGCGGGTGGGAGCCAATCAAGACAATTTATTCGATAGTCATTCAAAATTAGGCACTCTTCAACAACCTCATATGCGGGCGAAAGAGGATGAGTCTATCATGATAAGAGAATCATGTTTCAATTAGAAGGATTATAAATTCCAAACTTTGAATCACTAAATTTCGCGATCCTAAAATGAGGAGATTTCCATATTTTCCAGATGAAGGGTTTGAGAAGCCATCTTTGGGTTTTCTTAATATCAATTGGGTTGATATTTGTTTTCCCCATTGCTTTACTTGATGTTGAAAATTCCTTGGATTGATTAAAATATATTGATTGTTGAATTAACTCTAAGAGGATGTATGTCATCATAAATGTCAATGCCACTTCCTCAACTTCAGATATCCAATAAGTCATCTAGTGGTCGATTAATGCTATCTTCGGAGTACCTAAACACCACCCAATATTAAATAGGGTTTCATCAAGAGATTTATCAATGAGCACTTCCTAGAGTGAGGGGAAGAATATCAAGACAAGACTCAGTAGTGCATAGCCAATAAAGGACTCCTCGAGAGTTAGTATGCACCAACTACTTACACTCATATCTATGTAGGTCATGGAAAGCTAAGAGAGGTGGTATTGTAGGTTAGGAATATTTAGAATTGGTAGGGGATCCATTTATTTTGTCTCATAAGAGCAAAAAATAAAAGGAAGGTTTTTGTGGTCACAATACTGCCCAAAACTGATCATTTATTAGATCAGTGATAGCATGCTAAGTATTTCACCAAGTTGGACCTCAAATTGGAATATCTCTAGGTATGCATTAAACAAAAACACACTTGAAAAACCACCTTCAATATAAGGCAAGTTTTGTATGAATTGTTGGTCATCCCTTTTGGTTTATGTAATGCATCAACAACATTTATGCAATTGATTAATGATGTATTGCATCCCTATTTAGATTCATTTATAATTTGGTGTATATGGATGAAATGTTTATTTATAGCTCTACCTGGAAAGAGAACATATTTCATATTATGAAATTGTTAGAGACTCTGAAAAAACATCAATTGTTGGCTAACCTTAATAAATGTGAGTTTCCTCAATAGTCATTGGTATATTTGGGATACATTATTGGTAAATGGAAAGTCAAGATAGATCCCATGAAGATGGAGGCCATCATAAAGTAGCCAATTTATACTAATGTCACTCAATTTAGGAGCTTTGTTGGGGTATCATAGTATATATGAAAGTTCATGGCATCATTTTCAACAGTAGTTGTGCCACTCCATGCCATAACAACCAATGGTAAGATTTTCTAGTGGGGAAAGAATCAGTAGAAATATTTTGATGCGCTAAAATGAAAGATCAGTATAACACTAATTCTTGAATTGCATAATTTTCATAAGCCTTTTTAATTGGAGATGAATGCAATTGAATATGTTACAGGAGTGATATTGATGCAAGGAGGTAAACTTATATGTTATCATTCTAAAATGTTTCACGGGGGAGTTTTATACTACCCTACATAGGATAAGGAACTTTATGCCCTAGTTCAAGTCATTAATAAGTGGAAACATTATTTAATGGGAAAGGGAATTATTATCCACATGGATCACTAGCCACTACAGTATTTTCAAGCCCAAAGTAAGCTACAACAAACTAGACATTACAAGTGGATGGGGTTTTTGCAACAGTTTCATCTAATCATCAAAATAAGAAGGACAACACTAATATGTTGACAAACATGTTTTTGATGCCACTCACATCCAAGATTACAACTTTGGGAACTCTTATGCACATGAAGTCTTTCACCCATGATACATACAAAGAGGCATACACAGAAGATGAGGACTTTAAAAAAGTGTTTCAACAACTATAGGGCCAAATTTGTGTAGAAGAAGGTGACAGTAATGTTCACTATCATCTTCAAAATGGATTGCCCTACAAGATAGAAAACCTATGTGTCCCTAAAGGTGAAATATTTCAACTTATTAGAAATACTCACACCTAAAAAGTTGCAGGACATTTTGGTGTTGGAAAGACAATTTTTAACTTACAAAAGCACATGTATTGGTGAAAAATGCAAGAAGATGTAGCTCGATATATTAGAGGATGCATAATTTGTTGTACTATCAAACCTAGTGATAGAAAGAAAGGCTTATAGCATCCCTTACTTATACCTATTAGCACCATAAGTCACCTATGGATTGTGGCAGAGGTAAGCCCAGTACCCATTAGGTTATATGTCACAGTTAACGGATTTAAAGAGGTCAAATGGGGCAGACTCAAGAGAATATCGTTTTAACTCAGAAAACTGGTGCAATATGCACAAGCAAATGAGGTCTTGATAAAATTCAACCAGTAATTTGTAGTAAGGGTGAGTAGGAGGAATAAATTGAGGAGAATATGTAAAGGTTTTCTCTGGACATCAGGTCGTCCAGCAGCCTAAGGAGGAAAAACTCTGAAAACAAGATCCTCTTGAATTCGAAGTTTTAGGAAACTGAAAATGCTATAACTGCACTGCAATCAAACATCCATTACAACATAGTCACCACAATCCATGTGAATCCTTCAATCATGAACATTCAATATCATAGACTAATAATATGGAAATAGAAGCTGACTTTCATTAAACAAGAAATTTCAAATCAATTTACATAACCAGAAAACCAGAGCTTCATTAAAATATTACAATACGGGGGCTTAGCTCAACCATCGACCATAACAAAATATCAAAACTGAATACATATACTTAGAATTGTTGCAACCACCAGGAGTGTGATCATACCACCGCATTAACATTTCCAGTTGGCACCTCCTCTCTCAGATGCGAGCCAGGCATAGTTATGTGCTTTACAGGAAAATATGTTCATAATTGACAGTCTATCTTTACGGCCACTCTCTGCATGTTTTCCATTTACGACGTGATACGAGGTATCAATTGTCGCCCCACTTTCAAGAACTATCTGCATTGAGATCAGAACAGTCTGCACTCTGAACTTCACCATCTGGAGTTGTGTTGGACGCTTGTGGGGAGGACTTGGCAGGAAGATGCGGATGTTGATGATAGGGAGCTGATGAGATGACTGGGACTTTGTGGGCGCCAAAATGTCATATCGTCACCCGACTTAGGATAAAAACATTTGATGGGTTTTTTTATCCCTCTTATTTCATTTTTTCTTCGTCAGAATGCCACTTCCTAGGGAAAACACCCCCCCAATCAATAATGTGTGCTAACATTAGGCTCTTATGGGGGATGGTATGCTCCATGTGAGCTACTAAGAACTTGTAGCTTCAATCGCTTTATTGTTGGGTTGTGGAGTCATTTATTAAAAGCATAAACAAAAGGAAAATTGATATTTACAATGACATGGGAAGCCATTCATAGCTTAAACAAAAAACTTCTTCAGAAAATGCTTGTTTACAAGGCCTCCAAAATCTTCATCACCCTCCAAATTATGCAACCTATAATTATTATTTGGAAACTTCCCAAAGATATTGAAGGGGCCGATCCACAAGGATTCAAACTTGCCATGTTTTCCTTTGCCTTGCTTGGGTGCATCCCATTTTAGCACTAGATCTCCAAGATGGAAATCCTCCTTTCTTACCTTTCTGTCAAAATACTACTTGATATTCTATTGATGGTCATGTTCTCTATCCAGTAGCTGCTCTCTAGTCTCCAGCACGTCTACCAGTTGTTGTATTATTCTGATCATATCATTAGGCTCTCCTTGGTAGTCCTGGAAGAATTTTTCCATGGGTAAGGCCAGCTGAGAAGGAAAGATGACTTCAACTCCATATATAAGATGAAAAGGAGAGATTCTAAGAGATATCTTTGTTGTCACCTTGTCAACCCACAAAGAAAATTTGAGCTTTGAATCTTATGCTTTCTTATTATCCTCTAACAATATTTTGATGATCTTTATAATTCTCTTGTTTGAGGACTCTGCCAATCCATTCCCTTGGGGGTAGTAAGGAGTTGAGTGTCAATGCAATCCCAAACTTCTCACAGAATTGAATTAATGGTTTCGCCTTGAAGGATGCAGCATTATCAGTGACAATTCTTTTTGGACAACCAAATCTTGCCATAATATCTTCAATAAAACCAATGATTACTTTGTGGGAACAAGTCCTTGTGGGGATGGCTTCTATCCACTTGGTAAAGTAATCTGTGGCAATAAATATCCACCTGTGATGAACACTTGAAGTAGGATGAATTTCCCCAATAAAATCTAAGCCCCACTGTTGAAAGGGTCCGGAGGCTACCATAGGCTTCAAAGGCAGGGACTTGAATTGTTGTTTTCCTGAGAATTTTTTACACTTGACACAAGCCCTGATTTTAGCACAAACATCAGTGAATAGGCTAGGCCAGAAATAGATAGCTCTAAGAATTTTGTAGGCTGTCGTTCTCCAGAAGTGATGTCCCCCACACAAACTGTCATGAAAATCATACATGATCTTTTGTGCTTTTTGTGGCTCTAAACATCTCAACAGAACTCTTAGAGGATCTTTCCAATATAAAACTTGATCAATGAGACAATACTTAATTTATTTGAGATTTAAATCTCGTATCTTGATTTTTTCCATGCCATCAGGAGGCTGCAACTTCTATAGAAAGAAAATGATGTCCCTTTACCAAGAACATCCTACTAATGGAGGGATTACTTGAGAACTTGTATTAGACAACTCAGCCTGCTAATTTTCTAGCAAGTGTTGATGAAATTCACCCCCAAGGCTTTGCAATTAGATTCAGCCAACATCCTGGCTAAACCTTGACCCTTAACCAATTTGGCGGGCCTTATCTCTAATTCAAATTCAAGGATTTTAGCAATCCACTTGCTCCTTCTCTCATCTATGTCAAGTTGAATGAGAATCTCCTTCATAGAAGCTGAAGGGACATATACAATGACCTTTGAATGCAAACCATAGACCCTGAAGGATTTGAGGGCTTTAACTAGAGCATAGGCCTATTTTTCCATGATTTCATATTTCATCTCTGCATCTCTCAATGCCCTACTGAAAAAAGCAATGGGTTGTTCAAACCCTTCATCATTCTTTTGCAACAAAACATTTTCCACTGTTTCAAATGAAGCAAAGGAGAAAATCATAAAATCTTTGGAGTAATTAGGACTGATGAGCACAGGTTCTTCGGTCACAATCTTCTTTATTTGATCGAAGGAACTACAAGATTCAACAGTCCATTTGATTTTGTTTCCTTTCCTCAACATGATTGTAATGTCCTTCACTAGTTCAACAAAATTAGAAACAAACCTTCTCAAAAAATTAATCTTCCCCAAGAAAGACTGAACTTATTTCTTGGATATAGGGAGTGCTAAGGTTTGGATGGATTCCACCCTGCTGGGATCAATGTTTACTCCCCCGGCTGATACTATGTGCCCCAATAATTTTCCCTCATTCATAGAAAACAATGATTTCTTGGGATTCATGGAGATACCAAATTTTCTGCATTTTTGGAAGACCTTTCTCAAATGATGAAAATGTTATTTATTGGTCCTGGAGAAAACTGTAATGTCATCCAGACAAATTACTACAAATTTATCCCTTTCCCCAATAAAGGCGATGTCCATAGCGCACTGGAAATTTTCTCCTACGTTCATCAATCCAAAGGGCATCTTGGCATACATGAATGTACCACATGGAGTGGTCAATCTTGTCTTGTCTCTATCCTCAGGTAAGATAGAAATCCGATTGTAGCCAGAAAATCCATCAATCTTGGACATACTAGATGCACCTGTCACCCTTTGCAATATGTGCTCCATTTTTGGCAATGGGTAATTATCTTTCTTGGAGCTTCTGTTTAGGTTCCTAAAATCAACACAAAGTCTGATTTCTCCCTTCTTCTTTCTCACTCGGACCAAGATGGCCACCCATTCAGAATACCTCAAAGGAACGATAATCTGGCCATCTAAAATATTTTTTACCTCTTTCTCCATGATAGGCAGCAGCATAGGGTTGATCTATCTCATTTTCTGCCTAAATGGCTTGGCCTCTTCCTGTAGTGGGATCTTATGCTCAATGATGATTGTGTCGTATGTTCTGAGATCCTCATAAGTCCAGGTAAACACATCAGCAAACTCCTTTAATAGCCCACCATATTCGGCCCTTTGTTCCCTTGACAAACTGCTCGACAACTTGACAAATGTTGGATCTTTCTTTGTACTAATGTTGCATTTAGTTACATCATCATCATCAGCCGATCCTTTAACTTTCATTGCCACATCATTTCTGTCAAATAGTATTTCCAAAGGAACTAGTCCCTTCGGAATGTGATTGCTAGGAAACTAAACAATATGGTGATTAGCGATTTTTTTCAGGAAAACATCAGTATGAGGATTACTTTCAGAATCCTGATCTTGATCAATATGTAGTGCAGAAAACTCATCAACAGTCTCAAGGAATATTTTGATCTCAAGATCATCCTCAAATACTTTCCAATGCTTGAAATTGTTAGGTATAGAGGGTCTGTAATTTACTTCTACATCATACCTGATCTTTGGTGGCAAAGGGACTCTGAAATTGCTTGTTGAAATAGCCAAAGAATCAGCAATGATGTTTTCTTCTCTTGGAATAAATGAAATGTTGAAATCTAGGAAAAAATTGCCAATAAGGTCCCACACTTCATTTCTATAACTTCTTAGCCTAGGGTGCTTAGCTTGGTAAATATTTATGACTTGATGGGCAATTAACTCATCTCCCCAAATACTGATATCTCTTCAATTATCATGTCATTTACAGCCCTCAAACCTAAGATGAGAGCTTCATACTCAGCCACATTATTGGTAGCTCTAAATTCTAACTTGTAAGACAGAGCTATAGTCTCTTGAGCAGGTGAAACAAGAACCACTCCAACACCAGCTCCTTCCTTAGAAGAGGCTCCATCAAATAAAATTTTCCACACAAAGGTGATAGGAGGGGAATTTTCAAAAAAATTAATAGGCCGCTTTTTTATTTCCAGAGGAGGTTCAAGAGCGTCAATGAGTTGCAGCAAACTAGATCCCAAATTTGTGTCAAGAGAAAATATAGGATGGTTTGTGGGGTTTGCTTCATCACTAATAATGTAGTCCAACTGAGCTTCCCTGTAAAGTCTCATATTCTCACCCCCAAACATTGGAATGGTAGAATAGGTGAAGTCCATCTGCAAAGTTCCCCCTAGTATTTTTATCCAAGATCTAGATAGAAGCATCCTGAACTTAGGGGGAATGTCAGCTACCACAATGTCCATGATCACGCTTTTCATTGGCATCTGGAACAGAGATACGGCCAAGTATTTTATAACCCCAATAAACTTTACCTTCTTGGAGTCGAAAGAATACAGGTTGTGGTAGGCTTTTGTAATATCCAGACCGATCTCTTCCATGACAATCTTAGGAATAATATTGTGAGATGTCATTGAATCCATCAAATAGTTGTGCAACACCTTGTCATGTATGTTTGGTGAAGTATAGAAGGGAGGGGATGAATCATCTCTATATTCTACCAAAGGACCTAGGATGACTGCAGGCTTCTCATCTTGGAGGTTTACTAAATCTATGGAATGAGACGAAGATTCGGGCTGCAACATTTTGGAGAGGCACCTTTTGAAGTATTCATGCTTGACCATCTCTGAAATGGGTACATGGATTCTAAACTTTTTTATTTCATGCTCAAAGCTGGAAGAGGAGGGGGGCTTTAGAATTTCTCTCACTTCTGGAATAGGACTTTTGACCACTGGTGGGGGGGTCTATGCCTTATTTTCCTTGCTTCGGTCTGCATATCTTTAGCAGGTTTTTATGCTCTAGTAGGTCGATCAGGGATGCTTGATTTCCCTTGTTTTTTTTTGGACCTCATATTATATTTGTTTGGAGTGTGGCTGTTTTTTTCCCCTTTACTCATCTCATTTAGTTGGTTGTCCATTAGAGACTCCTTGGATGAAAATTGAGTTAAATGGGGAAATGAGGAGGTATCCCCAAGACAATGGATTTCAAGATCAACCTCCTCTTCTTCTTATTCTTCATCAGTGACAAGGTTATTTTGGAGAGGGGATTGAATTCTTTGATCATCCCTATCCTGACCTCTTTGATCTCTTGGAAGTATCTGACGAGAATTATTAGGTGTCCTAAAGGTACCTCTGTTATCAAAGTTTTGAGTACTTCTATAGGCCTGTCTTGCTTCAAGTTTTACCTTCTCCATATCATCAAAAAGAGATTTTACTAATTTGATAAGCTCATCATCTTAAGGGTGGACAACAGAGGAAGAGGTTGAAGTTTCAGACCTCCCCCTTCTTATGTCCCTATCAGCCTTACTCCTAATCTCATCAAATGCCATCAAATTGGATTCTAATTCAATGGATGCATCTTGCATATAAGCCAAGGAGGTATCTATCCTTTATCTTAACAGGAAGAAGAAATTAGGGTCAAAAGAAATACAATAATTAATCTTTACAGAGGTTTATGTAGGCTTAACCTCAGTGGGAATTTTTCTATACATTTTATTAAATCTCTTTGAGAAGTCAGAAACGGATTCCCCTTCCTTTTTCTTTAGTGATCCAAACTATGTAATATAGTAAAGGAAATCCTTTCTATCCTCCCAATTCTTTAAGAAGTCTTCATCTAGGGCTTCAATCCCATCGATAGATCCAGGAGGCAAGGCCCTAAACCACTTCCTAGCCTCGCCCTCAAGGATATGAACAAAAATACTCATCCATACATCTGCATCCATGATGACATGACAATCTATAAAACTGTAAAAGGCTTCAAGGTGTTCCTCTGTAGTTATGTCTCCCTCGCATGTGAACTTGGGAAACTGCTTAAGGTAGCCATCCACTGGGAGGGAATTCATAGGTTGAGGCAAAACAAGAGAGGCATACCTAGAAGCTATTATAACTTCCATCCTAGTTCTGGGGGGATTAGCTCCTACCATTGGAGTTTGAACATGAGGAGAACCATAAGGAGATGGAGTTCGTACATGCAAGACTGGGTCTCTGCTTCTGGGAGAAAAAGGAAAAGGTTGAGCATTAGGAGATAAAGATGAGGGGCTAGAGGTAACAGAGGTTTCCCCTTCTATAACTGCATCAACTATAATAGGAGGAGGAGTAGGAAATTCTTCTAAGGTCAAATATCTCTCCTTACACTTCACAACTTCGGGGAAGAAAGGGGTGTCAAAGATCTCTCCTTCCAAACCAAGAATAGGAGGGGAGAAATCGGCAGGAAAACTCCCCAAATTTAAATTTCTTGAAACTCCAGCAGTTTGTATAATAGGAGAATCAGAAACAGTTACTGGCGTTTGTAAAGAGGGATTATGAAAATTATCAGAAAAAATTGGTACAGCTGTGGAGGTACCTTTTTGAGAGGTCTTTCCCTTTCTGATAATTCCTCTGGGTCAGCTTCAAATGCTACTAGCAGAAGCAGTGAAGTGGACCTCGTGTGTCTGCCTTTAGGATCCAAAACTGAACTAGTGGATTCGAAACAGTGGAGTCGCCAGCTGAAGGTTGAAATCTTCAATGTTACTGATGTCTGATGCACCTTCAGAATAAGTAGCTTGTTTTCATTCTTACCCAGGGAAATGTCTTCAATTCCTTCCCTGGCAATGGTGCTATAAATGTTAGCACCATAAGTCACCTCTGGATTGTGGTAGAAGTAAGCCCAGTACCCATCAGGTGATATTCCACGATTAATGGATTTAAAGAGGTCAAATGGGGCAGACTCAAGAGAATATCATTTTAACTCAGAAAACTGGTGCAGTATGCACAAGCAAATGAGGTCTTGATCAACTTCAGCCAGTAAGTTGTAGTAAGGGTGAGTAGGAGGAAGAAATTGAGGAGAAGATGTAAAGGTCTTCTTTGGACATCAAGTCTTCCAGCAACCTAAGGAGGAAAAAATATGAAAACAAGATTCTCTTGAATTCGAAGTTTCAGGAAACTAAAAACGTTATAACTTCATTGCAATCAAACATCCATTACAACACAGTCTCCACAATCCATGTGAATCCTTCAATCATGAACATTCAGTATCAGACACAAATAAGATGGAAATAGAAGTTGACTTTCATTAAACAAGAAGTCTCAAATCAAGTTACATAACCAGAGAACCAGAGCTTCATTAAAACATTACAATACGGGAGCTTAGCTCAACCATTGACCATAACAAAATATCAAAATTGCATACATATACTCTGAATTGTTGCAATCACCAGGAGTGTTATCAGACCACTGCATTAACATTTCCAGTCGACGCCTCCTCTGTCATATGCGAGCCAGGCACAATTATGTGATTTACAGGGAAATTTGTCCATAATTGACAGCCTGCCTTTACGAGTGCTCTCTACATGTTTTCCATTTACGGGGTGAGACAAGGTCTCAATTTCCACCCCACTTTCATGAATAGTCTTCATTAGGATTAGGACGGGTTGCACTCTGAACTTCACCATATAGATCTTTGTTGGACACTTGAAGGGAGGAATTGGTAGGTAGACGTGGACAATGATGATAGAGAGCTGACGATATGGATGGGATAG
>ML776640.1:776486-799619 GCA_009831015.1 Picea engelmannii
CCCCCCCGATTAATAATCTATGTTAACACTACCCATTTGACCTTGTGAAATCATTTCCATGGATTTTGTGGGTGGTTTTCCAACAACCAGGAAGGGACATGACTATATGTTTGTGATAGTTGATAGGTTCAGTAAGATGTGCATTCTTATGCCTTGTAAAGAGACCATCAAAGAACAAGAAACAACGAACATGTTCTTTGAACAATTCTAAATGCACTTTGGGATACCAAGGATCATCATCTCAGATAGGGGTACCGAATTTCTTAGTGCCTTTTGGACTACACTTTCGGAAAAGATGGAAACCAAGTTGAAAATATCCACATCGTTCCATCCACAAATAGATGGATAGAAATAAGTATTCAATTGTGGATTTGGTTCAACTTTTGAGGGGTTACAATCAGAAGAATCCAAAGACCTGGAATGAAAATCTAATCCATATTCAACACTCTTATATTAGACCAATCCATACTTCTATCAGTAAGTCCTTTTTCAAAACTTGCTTTGGGTATTTGTAACTTTCCTTTGACACTGGATGTTGTGTAGGGATGGAAAATAAGAGTGAGGGAATATTGTTGGGCCATTGTTTTGACACATTTTACATTGTTAGTTACCTTCTTTAACTATCCTTACCGCATCCATATACCTAGTTATTATCCCTATTACCATATGTTTTCATGTTTTTGAAGTTAAATGCCTTTAACAAGATTTAAGAGTTAAAAATTGTATATTTTATGAATTTATAAGTCTGTATTAGAATAGATTGGGTTTCTAGAACATATCTTACTAATGATGATTTTCTCAGTTCTATTCTTAGCAGTTCACTTATGGTACCCGAAATTATTCGTTGGCATACTTTCGCATCTCCGATTGAAATTCAGCCAAAAAAAAATGACGATCTAGATGCCAACATGTGTGTGTCCCTTGGTTCACACCCAGGTCCAACATGGAATTCTCTAGCCGTGGTCAAGGTTTGTCAGTAAAAAACATGCCAAATTAGTAGCAGTGAACTTTCAATGTGTTTCCCAAGATAATGAGGACAAATCTCAAAATTATGGAACATGGGTTTTGTGCTGAAAGGCCTAATTTGAGTAATCTAGTTGTGGATTCTTCAAAAGGTGAAGGATCTTAGAGATATGGGAAAATATCTAATATGGGTTTTCCCATATTTGTTTTTACGACTAGTTTCCAAAAGGGCTTAATTTGTAAAACCGGATTTGATTTGTAGATATGGGTTTGAGGGATTGGATCTTATCATCTCCATTGAGTTATATATATATGTGCAACTGGCATAGGAGAGAAGGGGGGTAGAAAAGAGAACTATTGTTATGCTAATCAGTGTATTGTTGTAATTTGATCTATATTTCATTAACGTTAAATCATCCTTATTCATTATTGTGTTCATTGTGAGCATGTGAAATTGTAAGTATATAGCTCGTTATCGGCTGGCAAGGGCCCACCAACATGTGATGTATATTTATTTGTATGATATGTTATTAATTTAGTTTGTAATTTTAGTTTGATTTTGCAAAATAGAGGATTGGTTGTGCTCTATAGTTAGAATCTCTATCTAGTTTGAATTGTTTTATAAATAGTAGACATGTAGCATGTTAACACTTATTTTAATTCTCCTTTTATATATGTTTGATCACGATTCTCAACGAGTTTTATATTTTATTCATTATGTCTCTCTTAAGCTAATGCAATATCAAGGATTTTGGTGTGTTATAGTTATTGGAACTCTTTGAAATATGAACTCATCACTATGTAAGTATAGAAAGATTTAGGTGGAAGAGAGTACCTCAAACCCTGATAAAGAGCATCTCTTAATAAGACAATAACTAGTTTTTGTATGATTATTTTGTTATTTCGTTTTGAGTGAATGCATATGTTAAGATGAATGGAAAGAATCTTTGAGTCACAGTTGCATAGAGACAAGTAATTTGAATGCAAAAGTGTAGTTTCACCACTAAATACTTGTCACACTTGACATAGCAAATTGCATCTTTAGTTTACAGGTTTCATATTTTTCCTTTCTAAGCTAATAATTCCAAGATTCGATCAGTAACATTTTGCAAGAGTTCAACTCTTTTGTTCACGGATTTGAGTGGTAGATTGAATTGTATGCATTCTCATAAAAGTTAAATTGCAGTAATTAGAACTCATTCAGTTTGATAATTTAATCATCTTTCAAGTGCATGAACACTTGGCCCTCAAGCGAAATATTGCACTACATGCCATTAATGAAACCTCAAACTAATGAACTAATCATTGTTCATAGGTTTAATTTTCAGTCTTGAGTATCTTGGTTCACTCATACACTAAAGTCTTAAGTATTCATTGATTAAACATGATCTCATAAGAAGTCATATATATGTATAGATTATAGCTCTTGACATAGAATGCAGCACCCTTGTCCATCTTGATATAAATCTATGAATGCAATATTAAGGTATTTGAGATTTACTTTTGAATTCCTTGGATTGCTTTGTGATTTGGATTGATAGGTCATTTGATTTTATATACTACACCTTGAAGTGTGTTTTTTTCGCATTAGTTGTTAGCATAGGCTAGAATAGGATTTGATCATGCATTCTTGTGCCTGTACCTTGAAGTATATGAACTCTCGGATTGATGATTTAATGTCAAGGATTTATGCATATAAATAACCTGTCATTTCTAGCATCGTTGTCGGGGAGGAGCTAAAGGGATTAGAGAACTTATAGTTTGTTATTTTGCGCATAATTTGGTTGCACCTGCATTTAAGACTTGGAGGAGGAGAAACAGTAAGATGCAAAGGCGCCCTCACTTCAATATTTTTGAAAGGGTTCTATCCCACTGCATTGATGTTTATCCAAGCCCTTGTCATGTTGGTTATGTTGATACTGAGAGGGGGGTGAATCAGTATCAAGTACAATTTAAAAACCTTTTTCAACTTATACTTAAACCATTCAATTATATCCAATGAGCAATGAACAATAGTATAATAGTTACACCAATACACCACAATACACCATGCACAATATATGAGAAATAATCAATAGTTTTTGTTCAAGGGAAGTAATGACTTCCAAAGGTAGTTGCAGCTTCCAAATGTAGAGGAAGGGATAAACCTCCAAGAGAAAGATACAATCCTCCAATATCAAGAGAGATTTGAACTTTCCATCCTTTCCCCTTCCTTCCACCCAAGAATATATGAGAGATAATAAAACTTTACATTAAATCATCACCATCAACCAATCATCACATAAAACTTGATAATTCTTCCTGAGACTTCTTCAATTTCTGAAATTATTCAATTCTTGGAGTAATATGATCCTATAGATAATATTACTCAATTTATTCTCTGAAACTCCTCCAATTTTCACTCCTTGAATCCTCCCCAAAAAGAGGTTATAGAAAGAATGCTAGACTTTATTCAATTCTGGTCTATTCAGAAGACGCAACTTGTACAGCATGCCTTGCGCTCAATATTTAACATCCGATTCTGAAACTCACACACAAGAAACTACAGTCTGTACTCTTTCCAATGGAAGTGGTCCCACTTCATTTGGATTTTTTCTGAAGAAGTTATGACTATTTTACCTGGAACACTTGTTTATTGACTAGCTTCAGGAATGGTCACAAACTCTATCTTCCACAAAGTGTATCTCTATAATTATAGTGAATCAAGAGATGAAATTTTTACCGAAGGTACCTTGATATGTCTTCTCAATACCATAGCAATTTCACCATCTGAAACGTTCTATAAAAAAAGTTATAGCAAAAATGGTAAGATGACCTGAAAATAGCATACCTTAGAACACATCACCAAAAGACTTTATCCTCCCTTGAAATCCGGCCTTCTTTTACTTTTTATTTCCTTTGAAATTCCACTTTTATCAAATGAATGTATAATGATTTTTATTTATACCATTTATGTCTCTTCCCTTTAACATTAGGTCTGACCTGACACTTTCTTATTTTGTAATTCTTTTCTTTAATTATCTTCAGGGCCTACATGTACTTCCTTCTTCAATTGACTTTGTCATCTTCAAAAATTCATCTCTCCTCAACCATGAGGATCCACGTGACATGTCACATACCACCGGAAACAACACGATGTATAATATACATCCATGAGTGTTTTATCTTCATGTGCATTTTCCTTCATGTCCAAATATCTTCATCAATCTTGCGGTCCAAAACCCATGACTAGGGTTGACATCAATGACAATAACCAATCTTCCAACAATCTCCCCCTTTGTCATTGATAGCAACACTCATGCTCCCCCTATCATCATGATCCCAATTTCTCTCCCCCTTTGACATCAATGGCAAAGGTTAGGGCTGCTCCCCCTGAGTTTAATGGAAAATTGTAACTCTCTTCTTTGGGGCTTCTCCCACTAAACATGTGGCACTCAATAATACTTCATCCTTATTTTTGGTCTTTGGGACTTTTTCTTCCTTAGAATCCTTTTGTGTGGCTTATGTCTTCTCTCTATTCTTCATGTCTAGGATGTATATGTTGTTCGGTTTTCTTGTTGCAGTTGCAACCAATCTTCCTGAGTTATTTTCTCTGATTTTACATTTTAGGGAATCAAACGTAAGAGTGTATCCTTGATCACACATTTTACTAACACTGAGAATATTATGATTCAAGTCTTCAACCAATAGAACATTATTTTCTTTTACATTTTTTCTTCCAAGATCTACTACACCTTCTCCAAGTATTTTGGCAGATGAGTCATCTCCAAATGCAACATTGCCACTCTTTCTCTTCAAGTTGATGAATTTGTCCGGTCATGTGTGAAGAACATCCATTGTCTATGTACCATTCATCTTCTTATTTACATTCTTCAGCGGTCAATGCTATTCGACAATCTTCATTGTTTGGAATCTCTTTCCTTCTCCATACTATGGTTGGCATAGGAACATCTTCATTCATGTATTTTCAATCTCATGCTTTGTGACCAAGATAATTACATTTGTAGCATGTAATATTTTTGTCCATCAATGGGGAAAATGAATTATAACTTTTGTTGACAAATCCATGATTATTTCCATATCTTCTATTTACACCATTCATGTTTCTTGCATATGTGTTCCTTTCATTGATTATGCAATTAATTGCCTTGTGTCCAAAATTTCCACAAGTATAACAATGCCCAAGAAAGAAATTTTGATACCTTGGAGTAAGTGGGCTTCTTTGTGATGTAGTCCATCTGGGTTCATGATCTATTATTCTGTAGTTTCCTTCATACTCATTAAAGCTTCTTTGATTTCTGAAGGTAGGAGGTCTTCTTGGATATTCATCTCTTTTGTAATCATTCCTTCCTTCTGGTATCCTGGTCCACTTCTCATCAACTGTCTATGTAGCTCTTTCTTCAACCTTCTTATTGGTATTTGCATCTTCTATGTATGAAGTTTCACCCATGCATCCAAGATGTGTTAAGTCTTTTGGCACTTGAGAGCTTCTTAAGTTCTTCCTCAATGAGACAACTTATTGTTCAAGTTTCTCACAATCTTCTTCCTTCTTCATCATTTGGACATTCCTTACTTCTCCTATTTTTCTTTCTTCTTCGAGTAGAGTTTTCAAGGAAATGGTTTCTTCTCTTAGTTTCTCAAAGTCTTCTAATTGTTTCTTCAATATTACAACTGTATTTTCACAAATACCCAATTCACTTCTTAGTTTTCTTTGCGTGCCTTTGAGCTTGCTATTTTCAATCTCAACATGCTTCAATTTTTCAAGATTCTCATCTTCTTGTTGAATAATTTTTTCTTCATGATTTTCTTCTTATTCATTGGAATTTTCTTCTTCAGTGTCATTTCTCTCAATCCTTGGATGAGGACATTCAAATTCAACATGACCTACTCCTTCACAATTAAAGAAAAAGAACTGACCTATATTTTCTTCTTTGAAATCTAAGATGTTGTAATTTGCTTCAACTTCTTCTTATTCTTCTTCTTCTTCTTCTTCTTCTTCTTCTTCTTCTTCTTCTTCTACGTCTTCCCTTACATAAAGGTCTTGTATCTTATCCCAAATCTCTTTTGATGATGCACATGATCCCACCTTGGATTTCACTGAATCTGTCAATCCATCCAGGATGGTATCTATTGCCAATTTGTTGTTCCTTTTTGCTTCCTTATGAGCTGCAATATTTGGTTTCTTCAAAGCATTGTATCCTAAAGCAACTGAGAACCAAACATTTTCCCCAAGAGCTTTCAAGTAAGTTTCCATTCTATTACTCCAATATTCAAAATTGCTTCCATCAAATGGTGGAATCCCATTTGGAATTTTGTCTTCCATTTCCTCTTAGGATCTTCCTTCCAGTAGTTAAATTGTACTGAAGGTAACCTGCTCTGATACCAATTGTTGATACTGAGAAGGGGGTGAATCAGTATCAAGTACAATTTAAAAACATTTTTCAACTTATACTTAAACCATTCAATTATATCCAATGAGCAATGAACAATAGTATAAAATTTACACCAATACACCCCATAATACACCATGCACAATATATGAGAAATAATCAATAGTTTTTGTTCAAGGGAAGTAATGACTTCCAAAGGTAGCTATAGCTTCCAAATGTAGAGGGAGGGATAAACCTCCAAGAGGAAGATACAATCCTCCAATATCAATAGAGATTTTAAATCTCCATCCTTTCCCCTTCCTTCCACCCAAGAATATATGAGAGATAATAAAAATTTACATTAAATCATCACCATCAACCAATCATCACATAGAACCTGATAATGCTTCCTGAGACTTCTTCAATTTCTGCAATTCTTCAATTCTTGGAGTACTCTGATCCTGTATATAATATTACTCAATGTATTCTCTGAAACTCCTCCAATTTTCACTCCTTGAATCCTCCCCAAAAAGAGGTTATAGAAATAATGGTAGACTTTATTCAATTCTAGTCTATTCAAAAGACCAAACTTGTACAACATGCCCTGCGCTCAATATTTAACATCTGATTCTGAAAATCTCACACAAGAAACTAAAGTTCGTACTCTTTCCAATGGAATTGTTCTCACTTCATTTGGATTCTGTATGAATAAGTTATGTCTATTTTACCTGAAACACATGTTTATTGACTAGCTTCAGGACTGGTCAAAAACCCTATCTTCCACAGAGTGTATCTCCATAATTATAGTGAATCAAGAGATGAAATTTGTACCAGAGGTACCTTGATATGTCTTCTCAACACCATAGAGATTTCACCATTTGAATCATTCTAGAAAAAAAGTTATAGCAAAAATGGTAAGATGACCTGAAAATAACATACCTTAGAACACATCACCAAAAGACTGCATCCTCCCTTGAAATCAGGTCTTCTTTTACTTCCTATTTCCTCTGAAATTCCACTTTTATCAAATGAATGTATAATGATGTTTATTTATACCATTTATGTCAGTTCCTTTTAACATTAGGGTCGACCTGACACTTTCATATTTTGTAATTCTTTTCTTTAATTATCTTCAGGGCCTACATGTACTTCCTTCTTCAATTTACTTTGTCATCTTCAAAAATTCATTTCTCCTCAACCATGAGGATCCATGTGACGTGCCAGATCCCTTTTTAGTTTCCATCAATGTGAAAATAAAAGGGGATGTTAGTCTTGGTGCAGTATATTTCCCTGCAACCAAATCAATCTCCAACATCAGCCTATAGCTTTTGGTTTCAGTTTGCATCCTGCATTCCACCAATAAGTTCAGAATCCTCCAGAATTTCCACAATTTGCAAGTTTTCAAGCATAGGTAAAAGTTAAATTTTTCATCTAAATTTATTCAATAGGCACTAACATTCTTTGACAGCATTAGAATTTTTTCCATTTTTTGAAACAACAACTTGTTTCTCGCTCTTAAATGATCTTTGTTCTTCTAGTATCGGAATTGTATAGAGGCAGTTTTTTCATTTTTCATGGTTAAGTGAAGTTTGAATGGCAGCAAGCACTAGCGTACTCAACATCCAAGTGTTCCAGAAGCCTATTGCAAGTTGAAACACATTTCATACAGATTCGATCAGGCCTAAGGGTTCCAAACATTCACATCAGAACTCTTCATAAGAAACGTTCACAACTTTGGGACATGGTCATTTTTGCAGTGGTCTCCAAAGTTTCGTTCTTCCTACACATAGTTCAGAGCCAAATCACAATTGTAAGTATAAATGAATGATAAATCTAAGGTAAGAATGTGTTTTTGGAATCTTTCTAATTTGTTAAGGATAAAGGAAATATATTAGTAAACACAACTACTCTTAGCTTGTTCTTTCCTATGCTTATACTTATAACTATTTCCTACATCATCATCTACCATCCTATATCCTTATACAATTCCAGTTCAAGCCTATTTATCTTACTAAATCCATGCATCATTTCCTTGTTACTACAAACACATTTATACCCATTATCCATTACTATCTCATTATTACCCATTAAAACCATGACTCAATCCTTATAAATCCATTTGATGCATTCAATCTATCTATCCATACGACTGATGTGATCACCATTTTTAATACTCATCTCAAATCACTGTAAAGTATTTGAAATGAGTTACATAACCTGTCATATTCAAATCCATTCAACATTATAATTGTTGTATCCTTCATTTCAAACCTGCCAACTAATAAATGTGAAGTGTGAAGAATGGGATTTCATATCTCTATTCAGTATATGTGTGAGCAAAGATGGTGGATGGCAGACATGAGCCTATGGAAATTCAAGTGTTATATAGACTTCATGAATACAATTCATGCAAATATATGATCAGGGTTGCAGGGTAGCATTCGTTCTTTGCAAAATTTCAAAGGTACAATGATCAAGTTACATTTAAAATTGCATAACATCAAGAGGCAGTTGGGCAGGAGGGGCTTGATTTCACATGTATTATCATGGTACTTGGGAAGACTATTGGTAAGAATGAAAATAACAATTCATTTTTTGATGAGTTAAAGAACATATACATTTTTACTAGGAACAAATAAGGCCTAGGAAGTTGTAGGAACGGTTCAAAGTATTAAAATCAGGGTAATTGATACACCTGGGCTTCTACCTTCTTTTATTAATCGACGCCACAATGAGAAGGTTATGAAATTAGTCAAGTGTTTATCAAGAACACACCCCCAAATATTGTTTTTCATTTTGATAGAATGGATATGTAGAGTAGGGATTATGGAGATCTACCATTATTGCGAACTATTACAAAAACTTTTGGCTCAGATACTTGGTTTAATGCCATTATAGTTCTAACCCGTGTGACATTTTCACCACCATATGGGCCAAATGGGACTCTTCTAATCTATGAGATGTTTGTAGCATAGCACAACAATGTGGTTCATTCACCAAGCAATAGGTTGTCAAAGAGTTGGCTTAGGTTGATGGATATTTGGTATGGATTGTTGGTTGTCATTGATGTCAACTATTGGAGAGTGATATTGTAGATTGATGTCAACCCTTAGAGAAATTTCGGTAGCGAATTCCGGTAGAAAAAAGGTTTGGGTAATGGACCCAAGGTTGTTTCATATATAATGGTATGAGTTTTAATATATTTTAAGGTAATAGTATTCTATATGGATAGTACATGTCATTCCATTTATGGTGGTATGTGGAATGTCACATAACACCTCACAATTAGAGAGTTATAGCCATGAGAAGTTGGAGAACCCAGGTTTGGGTCATGGACCCAAGTTTGTTTGATGGATAATGGTATGAGTTTTGATATATTTGAAGGAAATACTATCCTAGATGGATAGTACATGTCATTTCATTTTTGGTGGTATGTGGAACGTCACATAACTCCTCACGGTTTGAGAGTTATGGCCTTACGAAGTTGGAGGACCCTCATATGTTGGTTTGAAGCCCCAAAAGATCAAAGAAGTCAAAGAGATTGCAAAGAATAAATTATTATTTAAGTGATAAAGTAAAATGAAAAATTCAAGAAGGATTATTTAAATAATAAAGTGAAGTGACAAAATCAAAGAAGATTACTTAAATGATAAAGTGAGGTGACAAAGTCAAGGAGGAATATTTAAATGATAAAGTAATGGAGAACTTTCTAATTATGGAAAGTGGTTAACCCTAAAAATGAGGAAAATAGGTTAAGTGACCTAGAAATGGGTTAATTGACCTATAAATAGGTTAAGTGACCTAGAAATGTGTTAAGTGACCTAGAATATGCTTCTAAGGAAGATATTTGGAGAGTATAAATAAGAGGCAAGGCTCTCTCATTTGATATCACACTTGAGCATATTGAATATCTATAGGTGATTGAGGTAACCAAAGGATATCTAAGCTAAATTTCAGAGGGAAGGTGAAGAAAAGAACGTCTGAATTCAAGGGAGGATAAATTATTTTGATGATGATTTCTAAGGTATGTTATTTACAGATCATCTCACCATTTTCGCAATAATTTTTTTTCTAGAATGATTCAAACCGTGAAATTGATAGGACATTGAGGAAACATATCCAAGTATCCGTGGTAAACAATTATTCTTGTGGGCCATTGAATTTTTGGAGTTACACTCTGTGGAAAATAGGGTTTGTGGCTAGTCCTGAAACTAGTCTAAAACGGGTGTTTTGGGTAACAACGTCATAAATTCTTCATAACAGATCCAAATTAAGTAACACCAAATGTTTTGTTTAGAGTACAGTTTGTAGTATGTTGTGTAACATTTTAAGATATATTTAACAAATATTCTATGTGGGGAACGCTCTACAAGGTCTCTCTCTAGAATAAGCCAGAATTCAGCAAGGTATGTCATTTTTTCTACAACTCCTTTTTTGAGAGGGTCCAAGTAGTGACACTTGGAAGAATTGCATAAAACACATTGAAGAACATTGTTTATCATTTTCAAAGATTTATTCATTATAGGTACATAGTTATGATTATTTCAAGTCAGGGTTGTTGACTAATCCAAAACTAGTCATGTGAGACTAAAGTAAAGTTTGATGAAAATTCTAGTCTCTTGTTGTTAAAGTTAAGGAAGGTTTGCAGGTATGTGATCATATACACCAACTCTATTACAGAGTTACAAATCGGATTTGGATGATGAAATTGATGAGGGCTTTTGGTTAAGGTACATGTTGGGTACATGGTTGAGACAAGTAGTTGATGAGTTGGCACATACATGAGGTGTATAATTGATGATGTTGGTACATCTTGATGAGTAGTTGATACATGATTGGTACATACTTGGTACATGGTTGGAGGCACTTTTTAGTAGTATTTTTGACACGTGGTTTATGGATGATGTAGCATACTTGTATTGGTATATTATTAGAAGCACATATTGATCTTGGTGATGATTATGAGTTGTTGTGTTATGGTTGGTTGATGCACATCTTTGAGAGTTTTCTTGGTGATTGATCTTGGTGAGTAGATATGATTTGGTTGATAAGATTGATGAGACGGTTTGTTGTGATAGGTTGTTTGGACAGGTTGTTGTTACAGGTTATTTGTACAGGTTTGGTGCATGGTTGATGCACTTGTTCATGGTACAGGTTTTGTACAGGTTTGGTGCATGGTTGATGCACTTTTTCATGGTACAGGTTTTGTACAGGTTGATGCATGGTTGATGCACTTGTTTATGATATAGGTTGATTGGTACAGGTTTATAGCAGTATATCTCATAGTGATAGTGTGGCAGTGGTTCCATCATTCTACTTATACTTCAGGACAGTTGGACGGGGCAAGGACAGGTGGTTGTAGCCACCTTCCGATTTTATCCGTAGATCATAGGGGGTTGTAGCCTCCTTCTAGTTGTATCCAGAGAATAGGGGAGTTGGATCTTCCCTCAAGTTGTAGCCTGAGAAACAAGGGGGTTGGAGACTCTTTCAAGTTGCAGCTGGAAAACAAAGGAAGTTGGTGCTTCCAATGAATGTAATTCTTCAAGACATATAATAAAAAGCATTATGTGGCTTTCTCCCACTTTGGGTTTCCATGTAAAACACTGGTGTAATGTGTATGTGTATGATTATTCATTTTTTCATTGCTTATTTACTTTGGAGTTATTGGATGATAATGCTACATTGATATAACACTTCGATTGTATGGTTAAAAAAGATTAAATTTCTCTATTACTGATTCACCCCCCCCCCACTCTCAGTAATCCAACAATTGATATCAAAGCCAGTTCCTTCAGGAAACAATTTAACCACTAGAAGGAAATCATGGATTATTCTGAGAATGGATTACTAATATTTAATGATCGAAATGGTTTTAAGTATGAGATGTGGAGCATAAGGACAGAAGTATTTTTACAGGCATAGGGACATTATATTTGGCTATAAGTTGTTACAGGATATGATAGTTCAAAAAGGGAAAAGACTGTAGCCAAGAAGGAATTGAGGAAGAATAAAAAAATAGCAATGAATTTCATCTGGGAAGGATTACCTAATTCAGTAAGAGAAAAGGTTGGTAAATTTTCATCAGGAAAAGAACTTTGGGATAAGTTACATGATATATATTCTTCACCCATCACAAATTCAGAAAATGTCAAAGAAGATGAAGATACAAATCAAGAAGAATTATGTTCACTGGGTCAAGCAGATTCAGAAGATGAAGAGTACATAATCACCAGAGGTATGTTGTTTTGTTCTAATTGTGAAAAATGTGGACATCTTGAAATAGAATTCCATGAATGAAATGAGATAGAAAAACTAATTGAAAAGGAAGATAATTATGAAGAAGAATTGATTAGTGTTTTAGATGAACTAAGAGAAGAAAACAAATCACTCAAGAAATAATTGATGAAACAAAAGAAAAGTGATCACATTTTTGAAGAATCCCAACATGTCATCGAGAACTTAAGAACTTAGCTAGAAGAAGCCAGAAAGATCGAAGAAAATATTGAATATSAAAAGAAGTGTTTGGAAACCAACATAGAAGCATAGAAGGAAAAAGAAAAAATGAGAGAATATATTGATAGATCATCTTAATGAAAGAACTAATGATCTAAACCAGCTTGAGGTAGAGTTTGGTCAAGAAGAGAAAGGACTTGAAGAAGAAATAATCACATTAAAAATTCATCTTGAAGAAGCGAAAAGAACAAAAGAAGTCATGAAGTCTCAGATAATGAAGAAAGAAGAAGAGGTTGAGAAGATTGAAGAAGAAATTGTCACATTGAGAAGTAAAATTGTCAAGATCAACAAGAACGTTGAAGAGACAGAAACATCCATATCGGTTATAGAGAATGAAGAGAAGCACTCTAGGTTGCTAGAAAATAAGAATGAAGAAAATAGAAAGATTTATGCAAAAGTATTCAAAGGAAGGAATGGTCAACCAGAATCTAAGAAAACTATTGGAGATACATATTCAAGAAGACCATCCATGTTCAAGACACAAAGAAGCTTCAATCATGATCATGATCAGTCAAGGAAAAAATTCAGAAGGACTACACCACAAATAAGATCATTCACTCCCAGGTATGAAAATTTATTTTATGGTCCTTGTTTTTATTGTACTAACTTTGGACAAAGGTTGCAGATTGCAGGGATTATAAAAGAAATGTTCAAACAAGAAGTGCCTATGTGGTTGATGTAACATTGAGTGTTACAAATGTCATAACTATGTGTAAATGTGTTGACCTGCACAAAATAGATCTAGCTAAACAATGATACACACATTTGCAGAGAGAATTGGAAAAGAAGAAGAAGGAGAGAAAGAATGGAAAGAATTATCATTAACCATTGTGAATAATGAATAATTTACACATGATATACTCTGTATATCTCAATGAGTTCGACTTGAGGTGAACCAAGTCGCCATAGTGGTGGTCTAGAGTGATTTGGACACACACCAGTAGTTACAGGAGTGAACTTCCACCTATTCTAGTCTCTCAGGCAGTTACGGGAGTGAACTGCCACCTAGTTGAGTTAACTAGTCAACTAGTCTTCAGTTAACTGACTGAACATAAAGTATTAAGGAGTTAACTTAAGGAATCAAGGCTAATGCACCACTTTGGTGATGATACCAAGGTAAGGTCGAATTAGCATGGTGATGATCCCAATGTTGCATGGTGATGATCCCAATGCAACATCTAAACTCAACTCAACTAGTCAAACTGAAGTGTGAACTGAAAGAGTATATTCTCCAGGTGGAATATTCTCTCCTAAAATATAGGAGATTAGATAATGAATAATAAACAAATAAAAACCTTAGGAAAAAGAAATCCTAGGTGTGTATGAAGTAACTCCAACACCCCCCCTAAACATCACTATGGTGAAAATAAAGATTGGGTCTCGGCAATGAGGCCATGTTAGGTACCCAAGTACAAAAGATACACTGAAAATAAAGTGAGGAAAGAGGGAAAACCTCATGGGAAAAACATCCCCCTCAAGGTACAATGTATGTAAAAATAAGAACTACAGTTGCTAGGCAACTGTGTCCTTCACTCCAAGATGACCTCACAAAGAATGGAATTTCTACTCAGTGAAGGTCTTGGTGAAAATGTTGGCCATCTGTTCTACTGAAGGACAGAACTATAAGTCAATGATCCCCTCATGTACTAAGTCCCAGATGTAGTGCATGTGGATCTCGATGTGCTTCGTCCGCTGCCTCTGAAATGGATCTCTATAGAACTTCAGAGTGCTCTGGTTGTCACACTAGATGACGATCGGTCGATGAAACTAAATGCCCAACTCAGTGAGAAAATGTTGTAGCCACATAGCCTGAATGGTTATGTTAACTACCCCTTATGTACTCTGCCTAGTCTAAAGATAGAGCAATGGCAGCTTGCTTCTTGCTCGACCAACAGATAGGCCCGAAACCAAGACTGAGTGAGTAACCAGATGTGGACTTGCGATCAATGTTATGGAAAGCCCAATCAAAATCAGTAAACCCAATGAGATCTAATGTAGAGTCTACTGCATAATGAATCAAAAAGGTGATGGTGCCCTGTACGTATCGAAGGATACGCTTTGCAGCTTTCCAATGTAGCTCATGCGGCTCCTGCATGAACCTAGAAACTATGCCAACTGCATATGAGAGGTCTGGTCTGGAGTCTGTGAGATGAAACAAGATCTCCACTAGTTGTTTGTACAGTGTGTTGTCAACCAGTGGAGTCTCCCCACCATCCTCAAGTTTGACTCCTGATAGGAAAGGAGTCAGAGCAAACTTGCAATCTGTCATGTGAAATCTCTCAAGGAGATATCGTTCATACTTGGCTTGAGACAGTTTGATGCCTGATGCATCCTGACTGATCTCAAGTCCAAGGAAGAAGTGTAGCGGACCCATGTCCATCATCAAAAACCTGTCATGAAGAATCCTCTTGACTACAGCTATTGCTGAAGTCGAGCAACCGGTGATCAATAAATCATCGACATACAAAACTAAAAGTAAAAGTGAATCAGTTGTCCTGAGCATGTATACATTCGGGTCTAATTTACAACGTACAAAGTTCTATGACAACAGGTAGGAGTCCATCTTGGCATACCATGCCCTCGGAGCCTGCTTGAGGCCATAAAGTGACTTCTTCAGTCGACATACCAAAGATGAGTCCTACATAAATCCTTGGGGCTGCTCCATGTAGATCTCCTCAGAGAGATCACTGTGAAGAAATGAATTTTTCACGTCCATCTGATAGACTTCCCATCCCTTGGTTGCCACAATGGCAAGGGCTAATCGAATTGAATCCATCTTCGCTACTGGAGTGAAGGTCTCATCATAGTCAATACCATGAACCTGCTGAAAGCCTTTGGCGACAAGAATGGCTTTGTATCTGCTGATCTGTCCATCTGCTACACTCTTGGTCCTGTAGACCCATCTTCATCTGACAAGTTTCCTCCCAGAAGGAAGGGGAACCAGATCCCAAGTCTGGTTCTCGAGGAGGGAGTTGTACTCCTCCTGCATGGCAGATTCCCAAAAGGGATTTCCAGCAGCCTCACCATAAGACTGTGGATCTAAAGACTGAACCAAGAAAAGATGCCTAGAAGGCAATGGTTCAATGGCAGTGAGTGCAATAGGAGGCTCCTCAAAATCAGATCGAGTCCTCCTAGTATCGGTTGGATCACCAACGAGATCCCCTGCATCCTGAAGAGTAGTATGTTCCCACTTGGGCCTCTGCTCTGGCTCTGCAACTGCATCTGGATGCTCTGAATCTGCATCTAACTGTACTGAATCTGAATCTGAATCATCTGAGTCCTCTTAATGAGAACTCTTGTCTGAAGAAGAGTCAGCATGTGCATGCTCATCATCTCATACAGGTGGAAGAGTGAAGGTGTCTACATGGGACTGTTGAGGTACATGCGAGACACTTTCCTTGAATTGGACACTACTCTCAATGATGAGTCAGCCTAAGGAAATATCAATAAGCTGATATACCTTCACACCATTGGGGTATCCAACAAAAATGCACTCAGTGCTCTGTGGATCAAGTGCCTTCCTCTTTTCAGAGGGAATATGGGCCCATGCACGTGAACCAAAAATGCAAAAGTGGGCCACTTCCAGTTTGAGGCCGCTCCAAGCCTCATAGGGGGTATTATCCTTGATAGATCTATGAGGAGATCTATTTTGGATGTATGTTGCATAGTTAATTGCTTCGGCCCATAGTCTCTGTGGTAGTGACTTTGCATGCAACATGCAAGATGCCATCTCCTTTAGAGATCTGTTTTTCGCTCGGCTACTCCGTTTTGTTGTGGAGTGTAGGGAATTGTATGTTGCAACTGAATCCCTGCCTCATGGAAAATATTATGAATCTCATGATTCACATACTCTCCCCCGTTATCAGTTCAGAGGAATTTTATCTTCTTTCCAGACTGTGTCTCAACCAAAGCTTTGAAATCTTTGAGGTGTTGAAAGACCTTGGATTTTTTCCTGAGAAAGTAGATCTAAGTAGAACGTGATAAATCATCAACAAAAATGAGAAAAAACCTCACTTTTCTGATCGATGGATGCAAAAAAGGACCCATGAGGTCACTATGGATCAGATCTAAAGGTGCGGAAGCTCGTTGAGACTTTCCTTTGTCGAATTTCTCTTGAGGGTGTTTTCCGAGAACACATCCCTCACATACTCCCTTGGAGAAATGGATGTCTGGTAGACCATCAACTAATATGTGCTTTCTAAGATGTTGCATGTATCTGAAATTCAAATGTCCAAACCTTTCATGCCATATCCTACTACTTTCATCACCATGAGTAAGCAGTAAAGCATAATCAAGTTCAATGAATTCAGAAAATGTATACAATCTAGACTGATGATTTACCTCACTGGTAGCAACCTTGGAGTTGGTTTGCATGTTGTAGATGTCCACGGAATTTGGTGTGAATATGACTCTCTTTCCGGTGTCGGAATTCATCATTTGATACACAGAGAGAAGGTTGACAGAAAGCTTGGTAACATGCAACACATTCTCGAAGCTTCCATTGGTGAGTTCAATCCTTCCTTTGCCGGTGAATTCAACAGAAGATTTGTCCCCCATCAGAATAGGAGGACCTTTGCATGCATCCAAAGAATAATAGACTGCTTCTGAGGCAGCCATGTGATGTGATGCTCCTAAATCTATGATCCAATCATTGGGAGAGGAGTTGATTGCAATCAAGGCATGGCTAGAATTGCCTTTCTTATAATTCAGATCTTCTGGCTTCTTCTTCTTTGCACCCCCGGGGATGCGATCTACAAGGTTGTTTTACTGAAGTATCTAAGACATCATATCTATTTGTTTTTGCATGCATGTGGATTATGAATGGAATCCTTTGTGACAGTATGTGCATTTCTCTCCTTTTCTTCCCTTTTCTCCTTTGAATCCGAAGGCATCGGTGAAGGGTTTTGTGTACCCTTCCTTCTTCATATGTGGATGAGATCTCCTCTTATCTTTATCTTTAGATTTCTGATATTTTTGGCTGCCATCATGCACAGTGAGTGCATGATCCCTTGGGCCTTTGATTTCACCCATGTTGATGAGCTTGGTTTTCTCTTGTGTCAGGGATTCGATAAAGTCCTCAAGAGAAGGCATCTTCCAGGTGGATCCAGAGGTGAATCTGACAGTATGGAATGTGGATACAAATACAGAGAATTCAGATCCAATATTGGAGAGAATGGTGAGAACCATTTGTTTCTCCTCCTTCGATTTATCAACCCCGCAAGCTTTGAGTTGCGACAGTAAATCCTTGAATTTTGTAAAGAAATCTTGGATATTCTCAAAGATTTTTGGATCCAATGTGAGCAGCTCCACCTCCAGCATGTGTCCCCTCATCTCATCATGTTTTCCAAATATCCCTTCCAAGATGGTCCAGGCTTCATTGGGAGTCTTACAGGAAGATATATGAAAAAGGAGATCGGGAGAAATAAGACTGCAAATTGTTCCAAGTACCTCATCCATGCAATTTAAGTACTTGGATTTTTCTATGGTTGATGTCGGTTTTGTATCTTCATTCATGGTTAACCTATACAACCCTCTAGATTGGAGATGTATGGCTATTTTCTCCTTCCATTCAAAATAGTTGTAAGGTGTAAGAATGAATTCTTTTTGGAATTCCATCTTTCCGATGTCTTCAATCTTCGGTACCTGCAAAAAAAATTGGTGTAGCTTTGCTTAGAACTTTGTTGGCTCTGATACCATGTAAATGTGTTGACCTACACAAAATAGATCTAGCTAAACAATGATACACACATTTGCAGAGAGAATTGTAAAAGAAGAAGAAGGAGAGAAAGAATGGAAAGAATTCTCATTAACTGTTGTGAATAATGAATAATTTACACATGATATACTCTCTATATCTCAATGAGTTCGACTTGAGGTGAACCAAGTCACCATAGTGGTGGTCTAGAGTGATCTGGACACACACCAGCAGTTACGGGAGTGAACTTCCACCTATTCTAGTCTCTCAGGCAGTTACGGGAGTGAACTTCCACCTAGTTGAGTTAACTAGTCAACTAGTCTTCAATTAACTGACTGAACAGAAAGTATTGAGGAGTTAACTTAAGGAATCAAGTCTAATGTGCCACTTTGGTGATGATACCAAGGTAAGGTCGAATTATCATGGTGATGATCCCAATGTTGCATGGTGATGATCCCAATGCAACATCTAAACTCAACTCAACTAGTCAAACTGAAGTGTGAACTGAAAGAGAATATTCTCCAGGTGGAATATTCTCTCCTAAAATACAGGAGACTGGATAATCACTAATAAACAAATAAAAATCTTAGGAAAAATAAATCCTAGGTGTGTGTGAAGTAACTCCAACACTATGGACACATAGCCAGTGAATGTAGAAGCATGATAGATACTTCCGTGAAAGAGAATATTGATATCAGATATAAGAAAGTATGGATAAGAAAATAGGAAGAACATATGAACAAAGACCTGGTACCAAAGATCACAAGATTGGAAATAAAACGAGATGAAGAAAATTCTACAGAGAAAAAGAAAGATGTCAGATACAGAAAGGTTTGGAAAATAACTGAAAGGAAGGAAGGACATGTAAATAAGGAACAGGTTCAAGAGATTGTACTTTCAAGCATTGTAGTGAAAGATGAATCCACAGACAGAAAGAAATAAGTCAGAGCTCAGAGAGATAATGAATCTACCAATGAAGATGATGATGAATACACATCAGAGCAGGAATTGTTCTGATCCATTGGGCTTAGAGACTCCCAAGTAATATGAATATTAGATAGGGGGAGTCTATGCGATAGTTGTGACAGACCAAAGAACCATCCTTCAAGAAGCTTGCAAAGTTTGAGAAGACGAATTCAGAGCAATCAGTTAAAAGAAGTATAGTTTGATAGATTAATCAAGACTTCATGATAGTATAGTGATAAATGGGTTAGCATTATGGACAGTTACGCAAGTAGAGTCTTGGATAGTATGGAGAGAGATGGATTTGTAAGAACATTTAGCAGGTTTGGACAGATATATGATAGTGGACGAGAGCATGGATTCATAGATTGGTTCAAATACAAAGGACCATTATCATAATGGATGATAATTACACGGGAAATGGCTTGAACAATGTTAATGGATTCCAAATTGACAGATATTTTTTGGACACATGCAGTGCATACATCAGTTCACATTCAAAACAAAGTAATGCTCAGAAACAACAATGACAAAACTCCCTATGAACTATGGAAAGGAAGCGTAGACAAAAACCTCTACATCAAGATATGTCAAAGAAACGAAAGAAATTTTATTTCTCAAACTAAGTGTATCAGAGAAATGCTAAAGAGGTTCGGAATGGAAGATTGCAAACTAGTTACCACTCCTATGCAAGCCAGTTGCAAGTTGAGCAAAGATAATGATTCAAAATCTACAAACCAAAGGAAATACAGGTCAATGATTGGTAGCTTACTATATGTGACAACATCCAGACCAGATGTAATTCAGGTAGTTGGACAGGTGGCGCAATTTCAAGCAGCACCAAAGGAATCGCATGTACTAGCAGTGAAGAGGATTTTCAGATATCTCAAAGGAACATAAGGGTTTGGATTATGGTATCCAAAAGGAAAGGATCTATCACTTATTTCCTACACAGATGCAGATTGGGTAGGTTGCATTGATGACTGACGAAGCACCAATGGAGCAGTGTTCTACTTAGGTGAGTGTTTAGTATCATGGATAAGAAAGAAACAATCATCAGTATCTTTATCTACAGCCGAGGCAAAGTATATTGCAGCAGCATCATGTTGTACACAGGTTCTATGGATGAAACAAACTCTGAAAGATATATAGGTTGAGTATGATGATACCATTCCAATCTATTGTGATAATACAAGCACCATCAGTATCTCAAAGAATTCGATGATGCACTCAAAGATGAAGCACATTCCAATCAAGTATCACTTTCTATAGGAACAGGTTGTAGAAAAGAACATTAGAGTTGAATATGTGGGCACAAAAGAACAAGTGGCATAGATATTTACAAAATCGTTTCCACGAGAATCCCTTGAGTATCTTCGCCAGAAACTAGGAGTAATTTATACTCCAAAATGAATGCTTTTGAATGATTATATTATATGTCTTAGATGTACATGAGGAATCACCATAAATAGGACAAAGGGGGAGAGTTTTATCAGATGCAAAGGTAAATTCTTGTAAAGAGAGAGCATAGAGACATATTTCCAAGGGGAGTGATTGTCACAAGGGGAAAATGAGCGATATGACTTTAGAGTGATACCCTTTGTCAAAGGGGGATATACTATTCATATGAAGGGAAAGAGAGTAATCAAAGGATTATAAACACAAAGAAAAATCAAAGGCACGTAGACAAGGGGAGTAGCCCCAAGGAGAGTTCAGTCAGGGGGAACAGCCCCAAAGGGATATACCCTTTGCCATTGATGTCAAATGGGGAGAGATAGAAACATTGATAAAGAGTATAAGCATGAATGTTATCTTGACTAAGTGTTTCCATCAATCCCAAAGGGGGATATTGTTAGACAGTTGGATTAGGTTGATGGATAGTTGGTATGGATTGTTGGTTGTCATTGATGTCAACTATTGGAGAATGATATTGTAGATTAATGTCAAACCTTAGTGATTGATGTCAACCCTTGGAGAAAGTTCGGTAGTGAATTATGGTAGCACAAAGGTTTGGGTAATGGACCCAAGGTTGTTTCATGTATAATGGTATGATTTTTAATATATTTTAAGGTAATACTATTCTATATGGATAGTACATGTCATCCCATTTCTGGTGGTATGTGGAATGTCACATAACTCCTCACGGTTAGAGAGTTATGGCCATGAGAAGTTGGAGAACCCAGATTTGGGTAATGGACCCAAGTTTGTTTGATGGATAATGGTATGTGTTTTGATATATTTGAAGGCAATACTATTTTATATGGATATTACATGTCATGTCATTTCTGGTGGTATGTGGAACGTCACATAACTCCTCACGGTTCGAGAGTTATGGCCTTACGAACTTGGAGGACCCTCATATGTTGGCTTGAAGCCCCAGAAGGTCAAAGAAGTCAAAGAGCTTGCAAAGAATAAATTATTATTTAAATGATAAAGTAAAGTGACAAAGTCAAGAAATATTATTTAAATAATAAAGTGAAGTGAAAATATCAAAGAAGATTATTTAAATGATAAAGTGAGGTGACAAAGTCAAGGAGGAATATTTAAATGATAAAGTAATGGAGAACTTTCTAATTATGGAAAGTGGTTAAGCCTAAAAATGAGGAAAATAGGTTAAGTGACCTAGAAATGAGTTAAGTGACCTAGAAGATGCTTCTAAGGAAGATATTTGGAGAGTATAAATAAGAGGCAAGGCCCTCTCATTTGATATCACACTTGAGAATATTGAATATCTATAGGTGACGGAGGTAACCAAAGGATATCTAAGTTGAATTCCAGAGGGAAGGTGAAGAAAATAAGGCTGGAATTCAAGGGAGGATAAATTCTTTTGATGATGTTTTCTAAGGTATGTTATTTACAGGCCATCTCACCATTTTCGTAATAACTTTTTTTCTAGAATGATTCAGACCGTAAAATTGATAGGACATTGAGGAAACATATCCAAGTATATCTGATAAAAAAATTCAGCTTGTGGGTCGTTGTATTTTCAGATTGATTCAACAAATATTTCATGCGGGGCACGCTCTACAAGGTCGCTCTCTAGAATAATTCAGAATTCAGCAAGGTATGTCATTTTTGCTATAACTCCTTTTATGAGAGGTTCCAAGTAGTGACACTTGGAGGAATTGCATAAAACACATTGAAGAACATTGTGTATCATTTTCAAATCTTTATTCATTACAGGTACATAGTTATGATTATTTCAAGTCAGGGTTGTTGACTAATCCAAAACTAGTCATGTGAGACTAAAGTAAAGTTTGATGAAAATTTTAGTCTCTTGTTGTTAAAGTTAAGAAAGGTTTGCAGGTATGTGATCATATACACCAGCTCTATTACAGAGTTACAAATCAGATTTGGATGATGAAATTGATGAGGGATTTTGGTTAAGGTACATGTTGGGTACATGGTTGAGACAAGTAGTCGATGAGTTGGCACATACATGACGTGTATAGTTGATGATGTTGGTACATATTGATGAGTCATAGTTGATGAGTAGTTGATACATGATTGGTACATACTTGGTACATGGTTGGAGGCACGTTTTAGTAGTATTGTTGACACATGGTTTATGGATGATGTAGCATACTTGTATTGGTATATTATTAGAAGCACATATTGATCTTGGTGATG
>ML776640.1:827476-893922 GCA_009831015.1 Picea engelmannii
TTAGTTAAGATCTACTTGGTCTAATATGTCGTTAGGTAAAAGTGTGTTTCTTTAGTATGAATTAGTATGCATTTGTAGTTAGGAAATCTGACGGTCATGATATGTTCCCGACATAGAGTGATCTGACGGTTCATACTCTCCTCAATTTTAACGGCCATTGATCCGCGTCTTAACACCCGATTGGTCCATGATCTCTATTTAAAGAGCATGGAGAGTCATTTGTCGAAGATCGATAGTGAGAAACTCTCTTGTAAAATCTCTCTGTAATATTTTTCTTTGCATTAATAAACTGCTCCAAGTGGCCGCGTTGGTTGGGGCCGTGGATGTTTCCCCGTAGGGGTTTTACCACGTGAAAACATCAGTGTGTTGATGTTTGATCTGGTTATCTGAGTGGTTATTGAAGGTGTTCATCCTCTGGTGGAATACCTGTGTTGTCGAACAGGTTAAGTACCTTAACCCTAATTAGGTGTGGAACGACGGACGAGATTCCGTCGGGGAATATACAATCATACCCGACCATTAGATTGGTAAGAGAAAGTAGGGTGTTAAACGCCTTACATTTTTGGTTTCTATGTGCCCTCGTGGGAAGCAAAGAAATCGGGATCGTAGATCCCTAAGGGTCCATGAGAATATCTGGACCGTTGATTTTTCCACACCCAGGGAGTCGTGGAAGAACGCACGGGTAGGAGCCAATCTGAGCCGTCAGATCTAGGCTGGAAAAACCCGACAGTCGTTGGATCCGCCAGGAGTTACCCGAGGGTTAAAACTCCAGTGTATAGGGGTGAAAACCTCGGGACATATCTGAGCCGTCCGATTGACGAAGGCCACATGTCGTAAGATCTTCCATTTTGGAAAATCGGGAATCGCGGAATTGGGATTCCTGTTGACAAGAGTTCGATATTTTCCATGATGAGAACCCCGGGATAAATCAGTGTCGTCCGATTGACAGAGGCCACGTGTCACGAGATTACCCATTTCAAGAAATTGAGAATCGCGAGATCGGGAGTCCTGGCGACAAGGGATCGGGACTTTCCATGGTGGAAACCCTGGAGCAGTCATAGACCGTCTGATTTAAGGAGGCAACGTGTCGAGAGATTACCAATTTCGGGAAATCGGGGATCGGGGATTCAGGAGTTCTGTTGACAAAAAACTCGGGCTCTCGCCTTGATAAATCCCGACCCATAATGACGATACGATAGCATGTGGCTAAGTCCCGATGAACGGACGACATTCCTTCAGGTAATGTCAAAGTCTGTAACTACCGTCCGATGTGAGGGAGCGACGTCAACTTTAAGTCGGGGCGCGAAGACGCCTTAGGGTAAGTGGTGAGCAGATCTGAACGGCCAAAGTCCACCTGCTCAGATCTATGGCTGAGGCTTCATTCCAGAGTCCCCTTGTCGTTCTGCCTTTAGCGGTGAGGGGGGGGGTTCGGAATTGAATGCGCAACTCTCGAACGGTTGAGATTAATTCATCATGATCAACGGCGCTCAGGTGGATTCCGGACCCCCTTTCCATTCTTCCTTTAATGGGGGGGGGGGGGGGGCNGGGGGGGGGGGGGGGGTCCGGAATAGTGTGGCGTGTGAAGTGGGGCCCCCTCCTGTCTTGTCGACTATCGTGTCTCACTTTCCTCTCTGCCACCTGTACTCCACTTAACCGTGCAACGGGGCCTATTCTCATTGGTTGTTCTCTAGCCCTGTTGGGATTCGTCCCTATTGGCCGGTCGCTAGCCCCATCGAGGTTCGCCGGTTGCAAACCCGAACGGTTTGACATTAACGTAGCGTCGAGATGCAAAATTAAAAAGACACTGTGTTTATTTGAAATGTGATCGTGACCCGCGGTCACATGGGAACGGAGAGAGAAAGAATGAGCCAGCTTACGCTAGGCCTCCATGGATATTTAGGGGTTCTGATTCGGCAGAAGACCAGAAAAATCCTATTTAGGTAGTGAGGATGTGACAAAGTGGTATCAGAGCATGGTTACAACACTTGGCCTGCTTGGGCTCAGACACGAGCCGCGTTAGAAGATATTGTTATCTGTGTTTCTCTTTAAGGAGAAGGACTGCAGAATGAAACTATAGTTTGGAAATTTCTATAACCCCCTCTGTTAAAATGGTAACTACTCTCATAAGAGTAGGGGTGCACTGATCATTATTACTGATAAGATCTGAGTGAAATATAATAGAGGTGGAACAAATTGTGCTATGAAGCTGCACAAGCCGGACAAGGGACATGAACTGAGTTGTTCTGTTTTAGTGTAACGATGGCTACCTACTAAAGCAGGTACAGTCTCTTGCGATTAAGATGGTTGGTTAGGTAAGGATTAACACCCAAAGGAAGAACCCCTTCATGATTTAGGAAATCTAGTAAGGACTGGTAGGATCCTTAGAAAGTTATGACCATTGTTTTATTAAGAAACTAAACCCTGAACATATAATTCCTCATGAATGAGAGGACTAGTGAAAATATGTAAGGTCAGATTTACCTAACCTATAATGGTTAGAATCGACAGTGAGGATAACTTGTTTGAGGAGTCCTTTGGGACTGTTGCTAATTCCCAAGAGTGACCCTTGTTGGTTGTTTCCATAAAGAGAGGGTAACACCCGTATGAGTTAGGACTATGAGATTATTCCTATAAGTAACTTAAAAATCTCAGAAGATATAGCAGGAGAAATCCTTCAGAAAAGAATTTTGAAGATTGGATGGGATCTAGAGTCAAGATCCATTTAGAAAGAACCAAAACGTTTCAGGTTGTTAGATCTCGGGAAATAGCACATTGGTTAGTTGCGAGGAAATACCAGAATTTCGCAAGACCAAAAGGCTTGGGAGAAGCAATGAGAAATTCGCGAAAATATCACAACCGTTGATCAAGGAGCGAATTGGACCATTGATCATCCAAAGAGAATTTCACAATTCTGAAGATCGAAGGATTCGAGGTTCTCCATAATAGAAGTCCTGAGGTCGTGAAATGCGAAATCGTGACATGATCACAACCGTCGGTTGGAGAACCGTTGGTGATCGTTAGACCTAATTAATCAGTGGGGAAGATAAGGCTGATAACCTCTCATCACTCATAAGCTCAGGAGGAATAATATCCGTTAGATCGAAATCAATGAAGAGTCGTTGATCTAGAGCTTCGAGGTTTCGTCTATGGAGAAAATGGAAGCGTAGACTTCCCAAAGTCGCGCCAAGTAAATCACCGAGTTAATCAGAACCGATGATTGCCGGAGAGATCTGGACCGTGGGATCCAGACTTGTCGGGCCCGCATAGAATAGAAGTTTGGGAAATGGTGGAGCGTTGTCCACGGATTCGCCGAAATACGGGATCCTGACGCGTGTCTAAAAATTGACCCCAGATTCCGAGTGAAGGGTCATGTAGATGAAAGAGCCGAGAAAAACCTTAACCTTGGTCTTTTGGGTTTTCGGATTTCGAGAATCAAGAAAACATAATTCCTTGCAACGGGAATTCTGAAATCGCGAAATGCGAAGCGCCTTTTAAATTCGGATCGTGGTCACCGCCGGTGGTCACGTGAGGAGGGGGTGTAAGCCAGTATGATGAATAGTGCATGAGTTTAATGCACCGAGGAGCTTCCTATTAAGAAGCCTAATACTCATACCAGTGAGGTATGAATGATATATAGAACGTGCAAGTAATGCACATGTATGATGTAAGAGTATACATATACTAAAGGCCAAACATGATGGCCCTGATGAGTGAAATGTGAGGCAAGACTTACACTTGCCAAAATTGAATGAATACCATGGATGCATGGTTGACTCCATTCTGAAGAGTCGTGAAGAATCTGTCTTGAAGGATAGATTAAAGGGAATGTACTCCATATCCCCAGGAAAATCCAGTACAATTAAAGGAAAGAGTAAACAAGCAAGGATGTTCTGTTGTCATGATAAGAGGCAAAATTTTATGCCTTTGCAGATCACATGAGAAGGATGGTGAACAATCCTGAGATGACTAATTTTAAAAATGGAAATGTATGTAGGCTATGAAAGATAACTACGATAGCTACATGAAGGCTTTGGATTATGAAAGCGGTTAAGTACATCATAGATGTAAGTTAACAAAGATGCATGTTTATATTCCTTAAGGGGAATATTTGGTAGACCACAAAAAGGAAAACTCGAGGTTGAGGCCATCACAGTGGTGATGGATCTGCAACGAGGAAGTTGCATGCTGAAGGAGTTCCCGGTGGAGGAACTGTATAAGGTCTCTGTTAGAGGAACCGAGTCACAACCCTGATAATTGTTGAAGGATTGGACAATGGGATGCAAGGCATGTCCATGTATAAGAATCATGGATTACATTTTTGGAAGAATCATGTAAGTAATAGAAGACTAATAACCGAATATTGACCATTCTGATAACCTAATGGAAGTGTGTAGAATGCACACGTTCCTGGTTCATTATGAGCAGATAGTTGCTATTAAAGCATGTTGCAGTATCCTAAGAGTTAAGATGAGCCTAACCCAGGGCTTCTCAGAAAGAGTAGTTGTGGAAACCAGTATGGTTGGTAAGAGGCCAGTAAACCCTTGAGTATGATTAACTGAATAATTGGGTATGTTTAATTGATACAGCTTGGTTGAAGATGTGATTAAGGAAAGGCAGTGAGACCTTAGAGATAACTTGACTGGGCTGAAAATCCCCAAGCAATGAAGAAAGAATTGGAAGAAGGGGAGAGCCCTCAATTCCTTCCTTGACTGTGCATCACGCTTCTATGGGATGAGAAAGCCAATACATTGATGAAAAAAAATTATTTGACGCCATAGTAATGATGGTTGTAATGTTGTGAAAACAATTGAGAACTATTGTGTTACACTCATGAAAAACATTAAGGATAATGGGATGAAGTGCATACAGTTTGTAAGTTCCTATTTGGAAAGAGAAACATTCTAGTTGTTTATGTGACTTCAGGATTTATTCCGGTTGGATGTAACCCAAACTTTTGCCACCAATCTGTTAACCAGTCAGGTTCAGGGAAAATGATAAAAGATACAGAAAATTTAATCATGCAATAATAGTACATGTATCTATCTATCCAAAGACAGAGGTTATACCACATTGTTTTGTATTGTGAATAATTTATGTCAAACAATCTTTCTTCAGGATTCTGATTTGGCCAAGATTGCAGAGTTCTTATTCTATTGATTTGGAAGAAATTCCAAGCTGGAGTTTCTTGCCATGTTTGGGTTTGCTGGTCAAACCATTCTCTATTAGCGGATCTAATTCTGCTAAGGTCACCCATTTCAACTAATTTTTGTCTGGAAGCAATTGTTGAAGCATGATGCATTCTTCCAATAATGTGCTGGGGCGGAATTACATGGATACTAGTATTCCTTGAGAATCCTGGCAATCTGAATTCAATTCCTTCTGAAGATCTTAGTTGCCATTCTGGTATCCAGTTTTCTTTATAGACTTCCCATGAGGTATTGTCATCTAGGTAATGAGTAACTGGACCATTTCTATGATCATCCCAAGTATTTATAATCACCATGCCTTTTCTATAGTAGGCGATCTGAGCATGTGATTCAGAAATAAAGGGTAGTTCCACCCTTTTAGGAGGATGGCCTTCAATACTTGGCAGAGTGATAAAATACCCTGGTTCTCCTGAAGAGCCTTTGTAAGAACCATGGGGTTCGAATGCAGATAAAAAGGGTGTGCCAAGAACGCAGTCTACTGGTAATTCAGAAATTAGATATTTCATCCCTAAAGCATATTCTCCAAACAATAGGATGCCTTTAGGAATTTCAAAATTGAAAGCAGTGTTTACATTTCCTAGTCCAATAGAAGAACCACAACTAGGAAGCCAATATTTAGCAGGGATCGAATATTTATTTATCAGATTCATATCAGATCCAGTGTCTAAAAGTGCATCTAACATGAACACTTCTCTGTTTATTTCTAATTTGATCTTGACATAATATTTTTGATATCTGATGGGCATAATCTTCATACCTGTGAGCCCTTGCATTTGGGCTGCTGTTTGCCCTTGTATTATTGACTTTGGATTTTCAAAAGGAGCATCTTCTAAGGGTGGAGGAATAGAATCTAATCTTTCTTTTAGTTCTTTGATTTCCTGTCTAGCCCAAGAATCAATCTTGAAGCTATATTCAACTTCTTCCTCCATTCTTTTGAGTTTTTCTTTTAATCCAAAGATCTCCTTCTTTAGTAAAAGTACCTCTTTGGCTAAATCAGTTACAGAGGTATTCTGCAGCTTTGCCTCTCTGTTAAATTTGATAAAAGTCTTTGTATTCTTATCAAAAGAGGCATCAATGAACAAATGTTCTCTTTTGGGAGGTTCAACATTCTTATTCCTTTGTTCAGTCTTAACAGTTTTTACAAAAGTATCAAGAAGAGATTTTTTCATATCACCTTCAGGTAGGGCCTTGATCTGGGCCAGCATCTGCGTCTCTTGATCTCCTGTATTTTGGAACATACATACTTTTAGCTTTTGCTTGATTTCTGGCTCTGATTCAGAATCAAAACTCTCTGTACTACTTTTGCAAGAACAAAAATTTGGATTTTTGCAATTGCAATCCTGATTGATTAATATTTCTTCTTCTGAGTTGTATTGAAACTCAGAAGTACTGTCAGAATTGGAGCAACACCCTTCTTGAAGAAGATGAACTTCTTCTCTTTTGAATGAATTGTAAGGGCATTGATTAGTTTCATGATCATTGGCTCCACATCTGTTACAATGTGTTCTTAGAGCCAACTGTCTTTTTTCTTGAGCCTCTTTTGCCTTTTGTTCTGAAAGTTTTCCTTTGGACTATCTAGAGGCTATGTTTTCTGGGCAGTTATAAGCCAAATGTCCTGATTTTCCACATATCCAGCAACGAGCTTGCTGTCTAGCCTGATGAGTATGAGTTTTCAGTTTGATATCTTCAGGCTCATAGTAATGTGTCCTAGGCCGATATCTATATCTGTATTTGGGTTTTTTCCCCTTTTCTTCTCTGGATTCCCTTTTCTTTTTCTTTCTCTTTCTGGCTGGATTTGTTATATATAAACCATATTTTTCACAAATAGATTTTTGATCAAGGAGATAGGTGGACTTTGATACAGAGTTTTGAACTTTCATACTGGTGCAAAGGCCAATTAAGGCCTTGGTAATTAGGGAGTAAATTTCTCCCCATGTGTACATCTCATAAGGAAGTTTAAATACTTCCTGTATTTTCAAGTATTCAACAAATTTACTTGGTATTGCTGCCAAGTATACCAGTTTCCAGATGAGGTTTTGATTGTCCTGAACCTCAAATATTCTCTGTGCCCATTCTGTATGAAATTCTTCATATTCGGACATCTTCCTGCATTTCATATTCATGAGAATTATCTCATGTTTATCAACAATTTCAGATTCTGTACCACACCAATTGCAGTAGTAAGAGCACCAATCATATTGTTCTGGGGAGATCCATCAGTATGATACACAATATCTCCCTGTTCATCTCTAAGGACTTCAACCTCCATCTTGGTAATCATTACAGGGGAAGAAATTACTTCCCACCATTTACTGAGAGTGCTTGTAAAGCACTGGATGATAGTTTTGCATGCCTCTATTTCTGTTTTTCCCTTCATGCACATAATCTTGTAAGAGACATACATCCTATCTATCATTTGTCTAATTTGTGCTATAGACAAACTGTCAATGTTCCACTCCTGGAACCAGTCTTTAACAAATGTCTGTGTTTCTGTTAATCTACCTTTCCCTATTAAATCTGGGGCTGATGGTCTGGTGGTATGGTGTGGGATATTTTCATAAGTAGGATTTTGAACAATCACAAGGGAGTGACTGTCTCGTGAAGAAGATTCTGTTTATTCTTCTCTTGGGAAATGATGTGGGAATTTTTTCTGAATTACTGTCTCTGAAGGTTTATATACAGGAGATAGTATAGATATTTGTGAGCTTGGAAGGATGAATGAGTCGGGGATGGGCTTATCAGGATTGCTATCCTTTTGTTTTATTTCTGTCAGTGTTTTTCCCATCTTGGAGAAAGCATGTCCCGATCCTTCCATTATCTCTTCATGGTTTCTTGTGGACTCTCTGGATTTATAAGAGATTTCACTCAGAGTAGAATCCATCTTGTCTTTTACTTCTGTGACTTTATCTTGGATTTGATCAACAGACTGTACGATAGTGTTTGTAGATACTTGTAGATCTACAATTTGACTTTTTCGAGCATAGTCATTAGTCACAAAGGTGTGGGTGGACATACCTCTCAAGGCAGTGTTGGTCCAGTTAATTTGTTCAGAGACTGACCGGACTCTTTTATCAATTCTTGATAGCTGGATGGCTTCTTCAGAAAGCAACAAGGGAACTGCTTTGACTTGTTTGTTGTTGTCTTCTAAGACAATTCCTTTAAAGGGTGGAAATGTAGAGTTAGATTCTACAGTATGCCCATCAATGCCTTTCCACTTATGCTTAGGAGAAATTTCAGAGGTTCCTCCCATCATTTGTACTACAACCTTTTGATTTAATTTCATCCATTCAAAGAAGGAAATCCATAAGTCATTGTTAGCTATATACTTCTTTCATTCTTTAGGAAGTTTAAGTTTTTCAGAGTCTGACACAACTGTGTTAAATTCATTTGTCTCAGATTTGTAAATAAATTCCAGTTAAGCATCATTTTGATCCATTCTTCATTAATAGACCCCTTCTGACATCCTCTCATGACTGTATGAAATTTATGGATTTCATCTACAGAGGGTTTTGAAATGTCATTGGGTAAGGGATTAGAAAATCTACAGTCTGGTATAACTTTATCACATTGTTCTATGTACCCTAACCCATATCTTGGAGTACCAAGAGGTCTCATACCCTTATATATGTCTTGGATTCTAGGATCTAATGTTTCTATAGTGGGCATGTAATGAATCATTAAACAGTAAGCAAGTTCAGAAGTAAAAACAATATTGTCTATAGTGTTATTTACAGCGCAGTAGCAAACAGAAGAATCCATAATAATAGATTTTACTATTTATGCACAGGAAAGTAGGGCGTTTAGTCTTATGTCTTCTCAAAAGAAGATTAGACAGGCTCCTGGCCGACTGCTCAGGCAGAAACTAGTAATCTATGTCAGGAGGTCGTAGTAGTGGAAACTCTGCCTTTAAAGAGCCCGAGACTACTTATACGGCCTCAGAGGTGTGTCACAAGAATGGAAACCCTACCTTTAAAGGGCCCAAGACTCTTGATACGACACTGAATTCCTTTGGCACACAGAAAAGAAATCACACAGACTATATATAAAAGAGCGAATAGTTTTATCAGATCGAAGAGTCTGATATCATACTCGGGGCAAAATGAAGGAGTATGATACCATTTGTAAGTTGATCTCCTCAAACAGCTCGTCAGAGGCCTCCTCTGTCAGAGATGTGAAGCTTGACTAAATGAACTCTGGTCTCATGCACTATTTCCTCTCACCATCTGGTCTTTTGGTTTCTGCTACTCTCGACAAAACCAATATCATCGGGTTAACCGCTTTACTCTGTCCGAATTATGAACCCCACCACCTGGACTCCACTAGGCTCTTGCAGTTTTATGTGAACCCTATAGCCGGCTTTCCACGATCCTCCGCACCTACCATTGCCCTATAGCGGCCTCTTGCCTTCGCGGGACTTACTACCAGTGCTTGGCCATCGTTTTATACCAGACTACCAATGAACCTTATTATCTGGATGAGTGAACTGTATCAGACAGTACCAAGGAACATCGACTGCAAATACAGGCAAATAAGCAAGATCATAATGAGCGCATGTTAAAGAGACAATGAGCAAAACTTCAGAGATAAACACATATATGCGGAAGACTTTTTTTATATTAAATCAGAGCATAACCCACGGGTATTACAAACTTTGTGCCAGATGCATAGACTGAGAGCAGTATGCTCTTCGCTCACCAAACTTAATTACAGACTCTGGACTCAAGAAAGACACGAAGCTTCAGACAGAATGGAAGCTTAGAGACTCAGACTGACTTACTCCAACTCCTCTCTCCGAATGAACTCTCCTCCTTCCTTTATACAAATTTGTGAAGGAAGAGTCATTATGAAGAAAAGACTCGAATAGACAAGTGGCCCTATGTGTCTGCCACTGAATCTTTACTTTTAAGATTTGGCGGTAGCAATCATGCAAGATCCTCCGACCAAATCATAAATTTATTTCATATCTACCAAAAGCAAATAAAACAATAGATCTGACGGGGTAGTCGTGCAAGATTCCCCGACCAGAAGACAGACTAATATGACATAAAGGAGAGTACCTGGTATACTTGACAGACTAATATGACAAAATATTCTCTATTGTAAATATCAATTGTTCTTGGTATACCTGTATGAGAATTTCTGTCAAATAATTTCAATATAAACACAGCTCTGAAGACAGATCTCTTGTAAGCAAATGTCTCTCTCATCATTTCTTCCACTATGCGCTCATATTGCCATACAAAATATATGCAGCGAAATCCATGAAGAAAAACACGTCAATGTCACAACTATGATTTATGCGTAATCAAAGAACTAGATTTGATGTTATTTAGTTCACAATTCTAATGTGACATCATAAAACAACAGAACTATAAAATAAAGAACGTCAGTTCTACAATAACTCCAAGTTAAAAAGGAAATGTATATGACAGCGTTCTGGAATCTTTGCTCAAGCAAAAGGCCTTCAGCCAATCACAGTATCCAACTTATAATGGCACAAGAGAAAAGGTGGCATGCTTTTGGGAGTGGGTGTCATAGAAAATTTTAAGGTGAAACTTGATTGCTGCTTTCTAGACTTAAGCCTCCTATTAGTAACCAGGATGAACATTCAATAAACCAATTAGAAAAGAAAAAAAGATTTTGGAAAAACCTCAGTCTTCAATTTGGCAGAAGTTACAAAGGCTTGCATTCAAGTATAAAAGATACATGATTTAATTATGTCGTCGAGTATATGATTCAATTCAAATTCCCAGATTGTGTCTAACATTTTCCTAAGACTTGTGCACAGAAGGTGTAAAAGGTGGTGGTACAGAATCTTTATTTTTCTTTCAATTGGACCAAGATATAACGATGATTTCTCAATTCTCGAAGGAATTGCTTCAACATCAACATAATGGAAAACAACAAGCTTCCAAATTTTATGCTCAAAATTGTATCTCTGTGCAGTTCATCAATATTTGTATCACTTACAAGCCCAAATAGCACTGTCACCCTCAAACTCCTTAATAATGCTATTTGCCTAAAAATGATGGAGAAGATCACAACATTTGATAGATAATAAGCACAGGAAGAAGGTGACTCTTTTTGCTAGAAACATCCAAAACCAAATTAGGACGAAATTTAAAAAGCAGACTGAGTGACATGTAACAAGAAGCATTTTCTTCCCAAAAGTTGCAACTATTTTTGCCAAAAAAATTATTTCGGTACTTTCATTTTCCACTGCAACTATGGGTTTTACTGAAAATTTGAAGCATCTACAACAAAGAACTCTGCTTGCTGATTGAAAATAACAATTATTTCAACCCAAATCCTGGACCAAATGTTCTATAACATATCTCAAGGTTCAAGCAGATTACATGAATCATAACCACGGCTGCATATAGATGTCAAATGCTAGAAACAATACTTCAAAACATTTCATTTCTCCAGATTACATGGATGATAATCAGGGCAAAAGATGGGTGTGAATAAGAGACACGAGGCTTTAAATTAATTATTTTCCAAGCACCTGGTAGAGGACCGCCATAATAGAAGTTTTAAAACAGTGATGACAGGAACTTTGCATAATGAAAAAATATTCTTACAAGAATGTTGTAATTTGAGATCGTGGTATTCACATAAGTAAAGGAAAGACAAAAGTGAGATGAAAGAAACAAGTAAAATATGAACAGATGAGACCATGATACAAGTGAGGTGAAAGAATTACATAAAATATGTGCCACCACAGGCATAACAAACAAAATTACAAACTGAATATTTTATTTTCCATTGAAAGTTCTTTTATATTACATTGCAAATCCCCACTTGATATGAGTACAGCAAATTCCATCGCACCACTTGCGGAAACAACTGGATTTACAGGGGAATCCCAATGTGTATCTAGCTTTGATATTCACTAACAATTGAAAGCGCAACATCCAAATCTTAGCCAGCCTGGTTTTTTCTTTCGTCCAACAAGACAAGTTAACCAAACTCCCCTAGGAGATGAGAGAATCCAGTTCTCCCTTTCTTATGTACCTACTGCCTTGGCATTAGCACCTAATTTGTCTCATCAGTAGAAACAGGCTACCTCCAAAACAGTGAAATAAGTGATTGTTTAACCTGGTAACCAGAAATTAACAATATTCAGATAACTCAGTATGTTGTATTCATATTGTGAAAAGATGCAGTTGATTAAATATATCCAATAATTTGTTCTAACAAGAGAATTCCTGTGCAGAAAACATCTGCATGTTAAAGGTGATGCACCTACGTAGAAAACATCTGCATGTTAAAGGTGATGCAGTCCAGCGATGATGTTTAATGCAGATGACATTCAAAATGAAGTGCCCTACACCAGTGCTATTAACTGGATCACATAAGAGAACTAAACAACCTAGTACCATGAGTGAATCAATTTTCATGGAGACAAAGAAAATAAAGAGGTTGATTTCTAGTGCATCCAATGTTTTCTATAGCATAAATTATTGTGCTCCAGTTGAAAATGAAATGTGATTACTAATTAGCAATCGTTCCACTGAAATTCAGCAAGATCGTCAATTAAAAGAACAAAAGAAAAACCTCTCCTGGAAGAATCAAGAAAAAAAATGAACCCATGTTCAAATTTTGACTCATATAATGCAGCAACCACCATGCACCATCTATGTATTAACAAATTTTTAAGTAATAAAAAATTGCAACACATTATGAGGAGATACATCTAATAAAAGCTGCCAATAATGTGTTGTAAGAAAAGAAGTCTAGGGAGAGTCCAGAAAACATATAAACATTAAAGGCAATGCAATCCTACATCAATATTCAACAGTATGACATGCAAAGATGAAGTCAACCTCACTGGTGATATAAAAACAAATCAAATACAAGCACTGAACTTGGGCTCGTTAACTCTCAGTGAACAAGTTTCATGTTGAGTCAATGGAATAAAGAAAGTGATATCAAACAGTATGTCATACATATTCTATAACATACTTCAATGTGTTCGAGTTAAAAATGATTGCAAATACCAATCATCAGAGAATGAACGTAAATCAACAAAAACCTACAAGACTTTATGATCTCTTTGTATTATTTGGTATGGATGAGAGACCTAGGGCAATAAAAGAAAAAGTACGGGGCTTAATAGCATAACTGAACCAACCATTGCCCATCTAATATAGAGCCAACTGACTGCTTCCAATATTTGGAAGGGAGAATAGGGAGGTAAAACTGTCATCCAACTCTTCTGTAGTTACTGTGTTGAATCAGACCCAAACAACCGTCCACCAATGAGAGCCCTGATTACTGGGATGATGCCAATCAAAGCTATCTGAAGCTGTTCACAGCTGCTTGTGCGAATGCTAATTTGCCCAGAGCCCTTGTTGTTCAAATTCGCACGAGTGGCGATCATCATCTTCCTTCCTATACCAAACTGTGACTGGAGATTGCCACCTATAGCAAAATCTCCATGCCAGTTCATTACAGAGATGCCCAGTGTGGAGAGTGTTTGGCCAATCGGGTAGTCCTTATCTCTCAAAGTGGCTTCTAAACTTCCCCCATATGCCAAATGGCCACCACCAGTCATAGCACCACCATTTACAACGAACTTCAACCTCTTTCCAATCATTATTCTATCTTCAAGTTTCATGCCAGTCACCAATGTATCACCTAAATATGTCAGAGCCAGTCCACCTGTAGTCTTATTGCACTTAAAATTGCTAAACCTAGTCTCACCACGCAAAGTGTATGCAAGGCCCTTACCAACAGTTTGAACATCAAAACCTGCTTGTGTAACTTTATGTTCTCCATGCTTTAGAGAAGCGGCACATTCCAACTGAAGGTTGGCCTCCTTCTTATCCTTAGTAATTTGGCCAGAGATTGAGACTGGAACCTTGTTTCCAATAACAAGCATTTTCTCCACATTCACTCCGTCATAACCAATATCATGGTCCCAACCATGAGTATCTAGAACTGGCCTTACGAGCCACTGATCAGCAGTTTCAAGATAACGATACCTATAGGTAGGATTATCAGAGTCAAACGCTGGAGGCATTGCCATATCTGGCATAGGTACTGCCACTGCTGCTGCCCCAGTGATGTCCTCCTCAAAATTTTCATTGACTGTGTCTGATTCAACTTTATAAGTTCCTCGTGTCTTCTTTATATTTCTTCGCCGCCTCAGCTCCTCTTTCCACTGTTTCTTCTGAAACAATTTTTCCCGGTAATCTATTTCATCAAGATAAGCTTTCCTCTGCTCTTTAGTCAGTTTAGATAGCCGATATTTACTCAAAGGCTTGAAAGGAGGAAGCCGATCATACTCATCTTCATCATCCGAATCTGACAGCTGCTCCAGATCTTCATCAGAATCAATATCTTCCCCAGTCTGCTCATCTGGGACCTTCAGTTGTGCTCGAGACTGCAGAAGAGAGGACAATAGAAATGGCAATGGTGGAGCTCGGGTGCGAAATCCAAATGGCCTTCCAGGGGTACTGTCTTGTAATTTCAAAAGTGCATTTGCTTCAGCTAAAACTTTTGATGAAAAGCACAACAATAATAATTGAGGTTTCCAAACCTGCCCATTGGGTAAAACACTTTGACCTGCCCTGTTCTTTCTACATAACAGATGATTTTCCACTAGTGAAACAGGATTCATAAGACGCATATCACCAGCTCCTTGGCGTATGGAGTGTTGCACTATTTGACTACGCTGAGCCATAAACATCTCATAACTAAGAGGTGTTCCATTGGCTCCATCTGGAGGAGCTGATGAAGCATGCGTGAGAACTACAATGGCATTGAACCAAATGGCAGCTCCAAATGTCTCGGTGATGATTTTGAGCAGTGGGAGATCACTAAAGTCCCTACTCTGCACATCTAACCGATCAAAATAAAGGACAATATCTGGAGGGCATTTCCTGATAAACTTTTTAACAGATGACATGATTGCTTTATTTTTGTGCTGATCCGCGAAAGAGGGCATTAGGCCAGGTGTATCAACAACCCTGACCTTTATACCATGAATAGTGCCCAGTATCTCTTGAACCTTGTTTGTTGCAGGCCGAAATGCATTGGTTGCAGACCTAACTTCATCGAAAATGGAATTAATTGTAGCACTCTTGCCTACACCTGTTTTTCCAAGAACCAAGATGTTACAAGTGAAGTCCAAGTCCTCCTGACCTGCCGCCTCCAGCTCCTCTGCAATTTTACTGCTCCTGTCAAAACTAACAGCCCTGTCGATGCTTCTACCTCTTTTTAAACCCTCTGCCAATCCCAACCTATACAAAACCTGAGTAACAACAACATTCTGAGGACTTTGATCTAACCTTTTAACAAGACGTAAGAACTTCACTCGTATGGTCTGGAGTTTCTCCTGTGTTTCATCATAACCATCAGCAGAGTCCGTATTGTCCTGATTATCTTCCACTAATGCAGATGAGCGAGAAAAAGCTGGTTCATTTGTTCGGGAATGCTGAAGGTAACGAGGAATGGAATCCAATAATGGAACTGATGATCCAAGTCCTGCAGGGGATGTTGAAACAGAAAACCCTGCAGCACCAACTGAGGAATTGTTAGAGACAGTCCCTGCTGAACTAGCTGCCTCTATTAAGGCAGCCCAAGCAGGAGAGTCAATCATTTCTTCATCTTCATCATCATCCTCGTCATCGTCGTCTGCTTCTTCCCCCCAATCTGCAACCATTCTTCCAACAACATTCTGGATAGACTGATCATTACCACTAGAAGATTCAAATTTAAACTGGGGTTTAGCATCAGTGGGCACATTTTCTTCTTCAACCACATATTTCTCTTCCATATCTTCATCCATGGAGACAGAAAAGTTTGTTTTTGTTTCAGGATTCCTATCTACCTCTCCTAGAGTAAATGGATCAACAGTGAATGCTTCAGGCTGTGAGATGCCATCTTGTGCTTTCTCACTCACATCTGCATGTGTCACTAGCACTTCAGACTCCATACCTTTCTTTGGTTCCAAAGATCCTAGCTTTTCTCTCTGAGCTAACTCCACTCCTTCCTTCAGTTGTCCTAAACCTTGACAAGTCTGAGATTCTAAATTAAACTTAGCTCCTTCCCTACTTGTCACATTGGCAACATCCAATCCCTTCATAGTCTCGTTTTCTGCAGCCTTAGTTTCCAGCTTACCATCTGCTTCAGTCTTTTGAGTATTGTCTAGCTCCTCGACAGATATAACCTTTTTCTTAGACTCAAAATCATCTGAGGCTCCTTCCTTCCCAGCTTGCATCTCAACCACCTTAGTTTGCTGTGTCTCATTTGCTCTAGGTTCTTGACTACCATGACCTTTATGAGCACCCTCCTGCTTGACATTAGAATCCTCTAATACCCATTCTTTAGCAGTTGCTTGAAGATGAGCTACCTTGGTTTCCAGTAAGTCATCTGCCTCATTTTGTTTATCATCCAATCCTTCCTTTCTACAATGAAGAACATCTTCCTCATTGACCCAATCCTGCTTGGAATCTAAATCCAGTAAATCACCATCCCCTTGAAGCTTGCCAGTATTAGCAATATCCTCTCCATCCATCCTCTCTTGAGGTTCATCTTTATGTGGGCCTTCTTGCTTGGATTCAACAACATGCTCATGCATGGATTCAGACTCATGTAATGGAATCTCTTTAGCAACACCCTGGGCAGTAACCGCCTTTGCTTCCTGTGTGTCATCTGCCTCAGATTTCCCCACATCATCCACTTCCTTCTCATTTTTAATAACCTCCTGGTCTAAGACACTGTCCTCCACCAAATCATTATCAAGTGAAGCAGCAACATCTGTAGCCATGTTAGTGCCAACAGAATCCTCTTTGCAAATACCCTCATGCTTGGCCTCCTCAATTCCTCGGGTCTCCTTTTGGGTAACTTCCTCCTGCTTATCATTGGAATCCTTCAAGACGTCTTCTTTGGCATTAGCAAGAACCTCAGATTCAATCTCTGCATCGGCAATTTCCTGCTGCTTATCATTCGAGTCCTTCGAGACACCTTTTTTGGCAATCACAAGGACATCAGATTGAATCTCTGCATTGGCAATTTCCTGCCGCTTATTATAGGCATCGTTCAAGAGACCTCCTGCGGCATTTACCGCAACCTCATTTTCAATTGCTGCATTGGCAATCTCCTGCTGTTTATGAATAGAATCCTTCAAGACACCTTCTTTGGCAACTGCAAGAACCTCAGTTTCAATCTCCGGACGAGCAACTTCCTGCTGCTGCTTATCATTAGAACCCTTCGAGACACCTTCTTCAGCATCTGGGAGAACCTCAATTTCAACCTCTGCACTGGCAGCTTCCTGGTGCTTATCAGTGGAATCCTTCAAGACAAATCCTGTGCCATTTGCGAGAACCTTGTTTCCAATTTCTGCATTAGCAATATCCTGTTTCTTATCGTTAGAATCCTTCGAGACACCTTCTTCAGCATCTGCGAGAACCTCAGTTTCAATCTCTGCACTGGCAACTTCCTGCGGCTTATCATTGGAATCCTTCAAGACACCTCCCGCACCAGTTGCAAAAATCTCATTTTCAATAGCTGCATTGGCAATCTCCTGCTGCTTATCATTAGAACCCTCCGATACAAACTCTTGGGAATCTGCGAGAACCTTAGTTTCAATCTCTGCACTGACTACTTCCTGCTGCTTATCATTAGAATCCTTCAAGACACCTTCTCCGGCATCCGCGAGAACCTTGGTTTCAATCTCTGCACTGGCGCCTCCTCGGTGCTCATTGCTGGAATCCTTCAAGACACCTTCTTTGGCATTTGTGAAAACCTTGTCTTCCTCGACCTGGAATCCCCTATCACCGCCAACATGATCCTTCCATTCAGACTCTCCCAAGGCAACACCATTAGCAGCAGAACCCAAATTCTGAACTTCTGCAGTCTGCCCTAGAATCGCCTCCTCCGACCCTTTTCGCCCAGTCTCCTCCACCACATCACCAAACTTAGCAAGCACCAATTCAGGGCACAAGCTTTCCTTCATGGCTTCTCCATATCCCTCCATATTCTCAACCGTTTCCACTCTCCCCTCATCAATTCTCAATCCCCCGTCATCCATCACTTGGTCTTCCACAACACCCACATCACCAAATTCCCCAACAACACGTAGGCCCCCAGAGAAAACAAAAGGCGGGACTTTGGCCACATTACAGCTCTCTCCCTCTTCCTCGCCTGCTAAATCCTCATTCCCTAAGTCCTCTGGAGGCTGTTCATCATCATCACCACTAAGTTTGGCTACGGGCCTAATGAGGGAAAAATCAGAAGGAGGAGGAGGATAAACCTCTCTTACCATGGCCATTAGCGGAATGAATTCCTCCACCACGGTCTCGTCCTGGGCTGAAATCCTCAGCTCATCTGCAGCCTCCACTCCCTCCATTTCATCTACAGGAAACGAACTGTTCCCGTTAGTGCGATTTAGTGCGCTCTGGCCTCCGTACCAAAAAGTAGGATTTCCTGGCGTAAAAGACCCCACGGGGCTCTCCACCGCAAAGGGGGCGGTAGTCATTTGAAAATCCTCCTCTTCCTCGTCTTCGGACTCGGAGTCTTCCGTGCCAAAACCTTCCTTTTCCTCGTCATCGTCTACGTCCTCCGAAAGAGGAGCGCGGATAGGAATCGTTTCCGAATCTGCTGCAGTTCCTTCATGATTTTCCCGTCGGGAGGCAAATGGGGTCAGCTTTGGGCCCGTTTCGTCACCGGAAAGCTTAGAATTTGCAGGCTCCATGTGCTAAAAACTTTTAAAAAGTAGACACTACAGGGCTGCCTGGATGGATTTTCTTCCGTTCCTGCAAAGCATTACAGGGTCTGATAATAAAGAATTCAAAGGGCGTTGAGTATCATATCATTTGGGCGATTGATTCCACGTGACAAAAGATAGAGAAACCCCGCCTAAACCCTGCAAAACGAACGAGAACCCCTCACACAGATACTTGCAGCCGGATAAGGCGCCGATCCGACGGCCGGGAAAGGCGTACTTGGCGTTTTGGCCGGGACAAAAAACGGAATCAAATTTCTGTTTAATGGGGGTTTCAGATGTGAGGAAGTATAGAATTTCTCATACCTTTTGTGGTTGGAATTTTGGTTTGTTACGTGGAGAATAGTATTCAGCAAGTTATCTCGAAAGATGTCGAGCATGTCCGATCGGCCAAAAATATAGCATATCGGCCAAAAATATAGCATTTTATGAGTGTATATACTTCATCAAGGGTATCTATTTTATCAATGTTGATTTATTCGCATGATTACAAGCGCAAATGTTTTATGTTTTGTAAAGGGAAAATATGTCAGTGGAGAATTGAACTTTAAAAAAAAAAATATTTATAAACATTATTTATAATTGTTTTAATTTATAATAATTTATGAAAATATATTTAATTGCAACTTTATGTTAAATTAGAATAATAAATAAATAATTAGATTTATTAAATATTTAGAAAAATTAAATTTTTGAAGGTGTAATTTTTTTAAGTGTAATTTTTTTTATCATTTAAAATGAATGAATTAATATTTGATATGAAATAAAAATTTATCAAAAAATTATATTTTAAAAAAAATATTTTTTTTAATACTTGATAAATCTAAATTTAAAATAGATTTACTATTAATTTATAAAATTAATAATTTTAATAATTTCACTCATATGAAAAAAATTATGATATAAATTTTTTTTAAATTAAATCCTTAAAATTTTAAAAATGACCCTCATCCAAAAAGCTATCAAAAAATATATTTCCAATCCATTGAATAAGAGTAAATGATGACCATAACCCATTATTATTGTAATTATTAGCCGATGAGGGCATTGGATAGTAGAGAAAGCTAGGAGTGAGACAAGGTAGATATTTGTGATACTTCTCTAGAAAGTTGTACACCACACAAACGTATGTGGATGTTGTTTCCTTTTCTCTTTCTAGAGCTCTCATTGCAGAGACTAGATACTGAGGTTGTCAGGATAAAGAAGGTATAATAGCTTTGTAGCCCATGCTTTCACAGGATAAGGTGGATAAGGTGTTTTTGAGGTGGTCATTGTTCCATGATAAGGTATGCTCTAAGTGGTGGAACTTTAACCCTGGAAAATAGAGTTCTTCCTTTTCCTTATCTATGTTACAAACCTAACAATTAAACATCATGCCTTGGAATCCAAAGTCCAAACTAAATTAAATGATACATTTGCAACGTTGTTGTGGATGAGGATAGTTTTTAACTCCGTGGTTTTTGAGATGGCACCGTCGCTTATTGGTGTGAGAAGACCTCATGAATGTTATTGATGATTATTCATTATGGGTTGATGAGGTGGAGGTTGTGTTTTTCTATTTTTTTTGCATGGTGAGATTTGTAAGGATAATGATATTTTGGCCCTATCGAAAAAGTTTAAGTCTTTGGATAGAAATGGCTGGGATACTCGTAAAATATTGTGGTGGTTTAATTTAGTGTGAATTTTTATTTTTATTTAAATTTGATGTTGAGAAAGAAAAATAAATGGTTGGTTGGATAAAATAGATAAGATAATTTTAGAAATGTTCAATGACTAAAAAGTAGGTTAACAAGGCTATGTGGCAACGCAGTCTCTGTCAACGAGGTTAGAAAGTAAATTGTGGAAAACGGGGTCGAATTGTAAATGAAAAGAAGTGTTGGGTGCAAAATGTATATCACGGAAATGTTGTCTGCAACATGTATATCACAGAACATGGGGCAAAAGTAAATGGCGCTTTGCAGGCAGAGCACCATCTATTTTTTGAAAGTATATAGCAAACATATATTTTTTGAAAGTATATAACAAACTAAAAAATTGTTGACAGTGGAAGAATAAATTTGGAAATTTAAATGCATTTTCCATATGGACTGGTGAAAGATAAAATTATATGAAGACATATAATTAAAAGGAGATAAGAAATATAAAAATTTAAATGCATTTGTAAACATAAGTAAACGATGCTTGCATTGCTGAGCACCATTTATTTTTAAATATATAAAAAAAGAAAACTCTCTAACATATAAAAAAGTAAATGCATTTGCCATACAGACTGGTGAAGGATGAGAATAAAAGTTTGTAACATAATAAAAATGAAATGCATTTGTCATATAGACTGGTGAAAGATAAGAATAGAGTCTGTAACATATAAAAATGTAAATGCATTTTTATTTGAAATATGTCAAAAAAATAAAAGTTTGTTACATACTACTGGAAATTTTGAAATATACAAAAAAATTAAAGTCAGTTACATATAAACCGGAATTTAAATGCATTTGTCATGTAGACTGGGATTGGGGCTCTTGCGGACCATTAGAGAAATATGTACAAGAAACAGGATTGTGGAAAGAAGATAGAGTGCAATACCTACAAAAATAAATAAATGGAAAGGTATAAGTGTTTGACTATACATCTCTATTTAAGAAACTGGAATAACTGGGTTGATAAACAAAGGAGGATGCGATGAGTAAACTTACAGTGAGGGTACATATGAGCCCTTTGGCTATTTTCTTGCAGTTGTCATTTCATTGATGTCGCCAATGACTGGGGTTTCAAGGATGTCCTTGACAGCTGCTGGAATGTTGGCAACTGCCTGTTGTCTTTCAAGTCATTCTTCAATGTAGCTTCTCATTGAGGTGACGTTGATCTCATTCTGGATTTTTATGTTGAAAAGATTGTTTTCTAATTCGCGGAAGTCGATAGAAAGATTAGAGAGAGATTAATGAATTTCCTCACTTTGTACTGCATATTTGACTAGCCAGTCGTGGACGTGAGCTTGATCAAATTGAAGGATGTTGTAAAACTTTTCCAGAGACAAGGCCTTAAACATAGCAACTTGTTTATCGAACTCTTGCCTGGTTAAGGGCAATGGTTTGCGATTAAGTGGGGGTCTTGGAAGTCATTGGTTTTCTCGGCCAAGTCCATATTTGAAAGCCTTGTGAATAATTTATCTTTCTTCGATATGGCTTGTTCACATGACTAAACAATGAGATGCAAGTTCTTCACTTTTTCTTTCCAACATGCATTCAATTGGCCGATTCGGTTTTTGGATGGAAGATCTTCTTCTCTTCTTTTTGTTTCTGTCATATTGTTGACAATCTTGCCAAAAGGAATGACCATTTTTAAAAAGAAATTTTCTTCATCTTTTAACTCGGCCTGCAAAAGCTTGAGTAAGCTATGTGCCCTGGTTCCAAGGGAAGTGATGGTTTGTGATCTTTTCCACGCCTCGGTAACTAGTTCCATTCTTTTTTTGATATTGTTCTCCACATATCCTTTACAGGATGCGAGCAAGGTGGAGGATGCTTTTACATTGGGTGCATAGGTGTCAGGCATGGCTATTGTCAAAGGATTGGTAATCAATGGCATAGGAATGAAAGTGTCTTCCAATTCCTTGACCCAGGCCTTCAGTCTGGCATTCTCGATCTCCATGCCTCCAATGGAATCATGAAGTGCTTCTCCGCTCGCGGTGTGAAGTTGACAGATTTGGGACAGCCGCATGTTGGCCACGTCAACCTCTGAATGAGATTTTCCTTTCTTATTTTTAACATTTGTTTTCTCAATTATCATTTTTTTGGACCGGTTATCAAAAACAGCGCTCTGGAACACGAAGGATTCATCTTCGTCAAAATTTTAGGTAACGGATATGTCCATTGAATGGCTATGGTGGATAATGTCTCCGGGCTAATCAAGGAAGCGGATCATGTTGTCCAGATCAGTGTCAAGTTCCATGTTATCACTCTGAATTTCCGCCTCTTCTGCCTGCCCCACATTTTTTTTCTCTTCTTATCTACTGGAAGCTTGTGAGAACTATCAATTTTAGACTGAGGAGGGTCGTTATCTCCTCCTCCGTTTGAAGAACTCTGGGTTTCTTTGTTGTTGTGGTGGGCCGTTGGAGCGATGCTCCAGGATGTCGTACTTTTTGGAGTGGTATTTGTGGATTGAGCACTCTTGTTAGTGGGGCCTTCCCCCTGTTGCGTGTACAATTTAGTGTTGCTTTGCACTGTGTCTACGTCGTAGGCATCAGAGGCAAGACCATTGTCACCATTGTCTCCATTTTTGGGCAAGTGTTTTTTTACAAAACAATCGTCGAGACCAAGTGTTTGTAAATGTTATCTAAAAATATCATAGGGGTCAAACCCTCTTATGATTTCAGCATATCGTAGGTTGGAGATGCTAGAATGTCCTGCGAAATCGTCAATTTTGTTGACGTTTTTCAACACGAACTCCCCTATTTTCCAAGGCAGAGGAATGAACTATTTGTTTTTCTTCCTTTGGAACAGATGGAACCAGTAGTTGTATTGACGAGCTACTTCTGCAACAAACATTTTGTCTGTAATGTGACATGGAAGGAAAGCAGGTTATTCCGTGGAGCCAAAAATTCTTATGACAGTGTAATTATCCAAAAGTTAGAGTGTCCCCTTCTTGTCCAAAAAACTAATTGCTTGTTCAGATATGTGGGGAGCATCTTCTCCTAACAACAAAACTTTGAAAACATAGAGAAAGCCATTAAAAACCTCATAAAAACAGTGGGAAGCCTTGTGCTTCCACAAGGCCTGGTACCAGAACGTTATTGGGTGGAATTCACAGTTGACATTCTTGGACAGGGACAGTTGAAACCGACATGAATGCACTTTTGCAAAAACTAAATAGGATGACATATAAAATTTCTTTTCCCTTTTGTAGCTTGACAATTGGGAAGAGATTTCATGGGAAATTAACCTATCCCAATAAAAAATGGCTTGTTCGTTGACTGTGAAATACAAAATATAAAGAGCCATGCGGAAAACAATTGTTGTGGACTCATGTCCCGTTATTCTTGTAAACAGCCAGGCAATTTCGAGAAATGGATTTATAAATGAACTAACCTGCATGCTTGTAATATCTTCAGGAACTAGAAGTGGGTTTTCCAAAAAAGGGGCAAGAGGTCCAATATGTTATTATGCTTTGCTAGGCACTGTTTGCAATCTTATCCTCTGAACGTCAATGTTGGTTCCGACAATTTTAGCATCTAGCGGAACACCTGAGGTGACAAAGAAACAAAAGAGCAATCCCGCAGTGGAATAATTCTTTTCTCTGCAATAAATTTATCGGTGCACTAAGAGACCAGGTCCTTACAGTCAAAAACCTTAGGGACACAGCCTGCATGAGCAATCCCAGAGGTCCAAATTACTTGGTTCTCTGCGGTAGAGGTTGAGTAATAAGAATATGCCTTGGACCACTGGAAGTTCTGGTCCTCGCGCCCGAAGATGTTCACTGTATCTCCATAGAACTGTTGTCGAGCTGATGCCATAGGTTTATGAGAACATTGCTTTGGTGCAGATGATGGTTTAAATGAACAGTTAGAGCCGATAATGTAACTCTTCACTAAATGTTGGTTAAATTCTTATGAATGGGAAAGCTCCTCGAGCTTTTCGCTGATTAATGACAATCTGTATTGGTGGTGCAAGATGAGTTGTTAACAGTAAAGCTTATTTATTGCATATTTAGAAATGCGAAGGTGGTGGGTACGACAAAGAGCAAGTAAGGATTGGAGGTTTCGTGAACGTGTGAAGGCCACAACGTGTGAATGGGATTTCATGATTTTGAAATGAACACTCAGAAGGGATAATATAATCCCCCCGCAAATTTTGGTTCAATGCGCATCAATACAAGATGTCCTCGAGCCTTTCACCCGTCAATGACAATCTATAAAGTTTATGCATGATGACCTGTTAGAATTAAATGCCAGTAATTCCATATTTAGAAACAAGATATGTGTGTGTGTGTGTGTGTGTGTGTGTGTGTNTATATATATATATATATATATATATATATATATATATATATATAACTTTTTTTTTCTTTTATTATAGACAAGTGTGAAGGTGACGGAGACGGTGGAGAACAAGGAAAGAATGGCAAGCTCTGAAAAACGGTTGGATGGGATTCAAAAAAGGGTTACGGGGATAGTCAGGACAACCGAGTGTTGCATGATCAAATTTCATGTATCAGAATTTTTGAGTGCAAAATGTGTAAAACATAAGAGATCATGATGGGGCAGTTGAGCGGCTGGTTTGTATATTTGCGGAATTTTGGCAAAGTGGCTAAGTATGGAATAGGGAAATTGCTAATTGCATGCGTAGCAATAAGATCTTTTATATAATTGCCAATTGCTAATTGCAAAGGGGCGCGGGTACATGAAACAACGACTACGAACTGAATATTTCTTTAACCCATCAAAGCGACGATCCACCAAAGAAATTTGAAGAAAAGGCAAAGTATGGAAAGCGGACAGATGAACTTCAAAATGGGGTGACAATAGTTCCACAAAATATGTGAAGACCGGACGGTTAAATTGTATTTCTTGGAATTTTTTAGTGCAAAATGTATACCACGAAAGAGGGCTTCATAGGTGGACTATAATATGGAAGAGGATATGATCTAAGGCTGGTTGCAAATTTGTATATCGCGGAAGTGACGGTACTGTTCATAGTCCATGGAACAATAGAAGTCCAACCTAGAGCCCGCCTACCGAGAATTCGTGGTCGGTGAAGTTTTTGGGTATGGAATGGGGAAGTGTTCAGTTGGTGTTGCGATAAAAGAGCACGAGTGCAGTTATGAACCCACAAGACCGCCCATGCACTCAACCATACATTTTCGAAAGAACGAATAAGTGACGAAAAAGATAAAGTTTAGGGAGAAGAGAAACAAATATTTGGCCAAGTATAGAAGACGGAAAAACAAGGACTAATATATTCACATTTGTAACAGATATCCCATTTTTGTGGCAAGATATATACTTGGAAAGAATTGTGAAGCTGGTGGGAACAGAAAATAGCGACAGGAACACAATCCGCGAGTTTACTTGGTTCTTCTTTGTATGCTTCGTCCAAGTTCAGCTGTCAATTTGTATAGTGTGGAACTGTGGGTGTTGTTTGGAGGACACGAAACTATAGAGGAAATTCTTTGCACTTTAATATAGTTGTTGTGCCAAATGTGGTATGTGTCGTTTTAGCACTTTTCCATCCCTAAAGAAAGGAAATCTTGAGCCCCCCAACCCTGGAGCCCGTCTGTCAATTTGTATATCGTGGAGCTCTGAATGTTGTTTGGAGATCATGAAAAAGTAGAAGTGCAATGTTGACCCGGTCAGCACGCAAGTCTGCCTGTCAATTTGTATATTGTGGAACTCTAGGTGCCAGTTGTAGGACACGGAACAATAGAGGGTCAATTTAAAGAAAGGGGAAGCGGTCGTTGGAAATGTGTGAATCTGTGAAGCTGCGGAGCAAGGAATTTTATTAACGTGTCGTGTAAGTATGTTCTTGATACATTCTTCCATGACTGTAACATATTAACTTAACTACTAAACTTCATTTTCTACTAATTGCCAGCAAATGCTTTGTTGAAGGTTATATTTTATTGGAACGTGTGGGTGTAATTGTGTTCTTGATACATTCTTCCATGACTACAACATATTAACTCAAGTATTAAACTTCTTGCATTATTGGTTGTTAGCATTAAAACTTAATAATTACATGTCTAGAAATAAGAATAATGATTTTGCTGCAACATTGTACATTGGTATTGCTATGTTCTATCTGCATTACAAATAGAATTGAACGTTGGTTTGAAACTGTGCAATCCATTTTTTGTTTGCATAAAAAGTTGTTGGATTCACACAGTACATTGGCATATAATTGTTAGATGTTCCATCTTAGAAAAAATAACCTAAGTAAACACAATATCGAAGAAGTACGAGAGCACCAAACCATGCCAATGAGAACATGCATTAAATCCAGAAAAGAGGCAACAACGAAGAGTCGAAGGAAAATATTTTTTAATAGAAAATCCATTTAAAAAAATAAGAAAAACACCGACTATTGTACATCTATCCTTAGAAATTGGACCCAGTTCTTCGGGCCAAAACATTGAACGTATCTGTGACCAAAACATGCACGGAATCAACAGTATGCAAGATCCTTGCAGTTTTCTCCTCGATGAATCATCTTGTGCTGAAATTGATAGTTTTCAGAAGCTTCCCATGAGGAAGAAGACGAAAAACATTGGGAAAATGGAATAGACCTTAGCTGAAACCGCCTCTGTATAGTCCAAAAAAATTCAGGAGCACAACTTGCACGTGCAATTCCAGAGGCCCAAATTAGTCCATTCTGGGCGGAAGGAGATGACTAGTAGAAAAATGCCTTGCAGTAGTGAGAATTTTGGACCTGATTCCCGAAGATGTTAATCAATAATTTTTTGGCTTGAAATATATCTCTGGGAGCATCAACATATCATTCCTTTATAGTGAAACTCTTCTGCCCAGAACGAACTAATTTGGAACTATGGAATTCCTACTTTTGCACTGCAAAGTGGCTATTGCATTCACCGTCGGTTTCTTTTTTGAAACTCCTTTTAGTGTTGTCATGACCGCCATCAACGAGCCGGGAAGTTCCGTCCGTTATGGTTGATTTCAATTTGGGCACAGGAGTGGGAAGATTCTCTACATTGCCACCATCCATTGTCGTATCATCGTCCATAAGATCATCTTCTTCCATCTCAGAAATCATGGCATCAACTTCTGCGACAACCATGAATGCAACTAGGTAGGTTCTTTGAGCAGCCAGGGTTGCCTTCAAATTTTTTGGCTTGAAATATATCTCTCGTTGTACCAAGGGACCATCTCCTTTTTTGCTCCTAGGCGGAAGGAGATGAATAATAAGAATATGCCCTGGAATAGTGCAACCTCTGGCCATTATGCCCCAATGTGTTTACTGTGTCTGGAGACAACTGCTGCCACAAGTTATTAAGAATTTCCATTTGCTCGAGGCGATGTTTGAAATGAAAATCGGGGAGGGATAATATAACCCTCCATAAATTATGGTTTAATGTGTATCAATGGAATATCTCCTCGAGCCTTTCGCTGATCAATGATAATCTCCAGGGTTTGTGCGGAATGAGTTGTCACCATCACAAGTCACTAATTTCACAATTAGAAAAAAGTGCGAAGGTGGCGATGACGGTGAAGAGAGATGAAGAATTAGAAATTTCTTAAAAGCACCAACCCATCGGCGCACAAAAAAAAAGATTGCATGGCCTTTGAAATGAATACTTGGAAAGGATAACATACTTGTGCGCAAATCTTAGTTTAATTAGTAGTAATGACAAATCTTCTCCGGATTTGTGGACATTAAGGACAATCTTAACGGTTCCTGCAGGATGACTACTAGCATTAAAGGTTAATTATTGCATATCTGGAAACAAGTACGAAGGTAGCAGTGATGGTGAAACCGATTCCAAGAAATACCAAAGTATGGAAAGCGGTCGGGCGGGTTACAAAAGAAAAACGACAGAAGATATACCCAGGAGATGTGAAGGGCCGATGGTCATATTGCATCTTAGTGATAGATATCAGTCATCAATTTGTATGTCATAGAATTTGTAAATTGACAAGCGGACCTGTGGGTTGGCTGGCTCAACATTGAACTTTCATTGTTCATGTCGTCCAAATAACACTCAGAGTTCCACGATATACAGATTGATATATGGACAGGGTTGGCGAGTTCAAGATTGCCATTGTTTATGGATGGCAATCACTATCAACTATCTAACATATCTAAAATCATTATTTTCAATACTAAAGTATTAATATTACATATTGATATTGCAAAATTTTATTAGACGAGCAAGTTTGTACAATCTGGTCGGGCGAGTTATTTAAAAGTTTTCCAACAAATGAGCAATACATAGTAAACATGTACTTTTATAAAGTATGGACATGAGATTTTATAGAGCATATGCGGATCCCTCATTCCATACCTAGGCACTTTTTCGATTGCGGGTTCTCAGCCTGGCGGGCTGAAAATTGAGCCTTTATTGTTTCGTGTCCTACAAATATCACCCACACTTCTGCAATATACAAATTGACAAGCAAATTTGTTGGTTGGTTGATTGAACATTGCACTTTTATTGTCCTATAGCGATTCCGTATTAATTCCATATTTAGCCACTTTTTTGGATCGGGGGCTCTCGGGCTAGAGGGCAAAAAATTGGGGCTCTATTGTTCCACTCTCTACAAATAGCACCGACAATTCTGCGATATACAAATTCACAAGCAGACTTGTGGTAAATTATTACTGTTAAATATTGATATTGCAGAATTTAATTAGACGATAAAGTTTGTACAATCTGGTCGACCGAGTGATATAAAAGTATTCCGACAAACGAGCAATACATAGTAAACATGTACTTTTATAAAGTATGGACATGAGATTTTATAGAGCATATGCGGATCCCTGATTCCATACTTAGGCACTTTTTGGATCACGGGTTCACGGCCTAGCGGGCTGAAAATTGAGTCTCTATTGTTCCATGTTTTACAAATAGCACCCAGACTTCCCCGATATACAAATTGACAGGCGAACTTGCGGACATGAGCCTCTATATAAAGTATGGACATGAGATTTTATTGAGCATATGTGGATCCCTCATTCCATACTTAGGCACTTTTGGATCGCGGGTTCACAACCTGGTGGGCTGAAAATTGAGTCTCTATTGTTTTGTGTCCTACAAATAGCACCCAGACTTCCGCGACATACAAATTGACAGGCGGACTTGCGGACATGAGTCTTTATATAAAGTATGGACATGAGATTTTATAGATCATATGTGTATCCCTCATTCCATACTTAGGCACTTTTTGGATCACAGGTTCGCGGCCTGGCGGGTTGAAAATTGAGTCTCTATTGTTCTGTGTCCTACAAATAGCACCCTGACTTCCGCGATATACAAATTGACAAACGGACTTGCGGACATGAGTCTCTATATAAAGTATGGACATGAGATTTTATAGAGCATATGTGGATCCCTCATTCCATACTTAATCACTTTTTGGATTGCGGGTTCGCGGCCTGGCAGGCTAAAAATTGAGTCTCTATTGTTCTGTGTCCTACAAATAGCACCCAAACTTCCGCAACATACAAATTGATAGGCAGACTTGCGGACATGAGTCTCTATATAAATTATGGACATGAGATTTTATCGATCATATGTGGATCCCTCATTCCATACTTAGGCACTTTTTGGATCGCGGGTTCATGGCCTGGCAAGCTGAAAAATGAGTCTTTATTGTTTCGTGTCCTACAAATAGCACCCAGACTTCCACGATATACAAATTGATAGGAGGACTTGCGGGCTACTTGGCTGAACATTGCATTTTTATTGTCCCGTAGCGATCTTGTATTAATTCCATATTTAGCCATGTTTTTTGATCGAGGGCTCTTGGGCTGGTTGGCTAAACATTGCACTTTCATTGTTCTGTGTCCTCCAAATACCACTCGGAGTTCCGCTATATGCAGATTGACAGATGGACTCCAGGGCTGGCGGGTTCAAATTTGCCATTGTTTACGGATGGCAATCCCTATCAATTATCTAACATATCTAAAAACATTATTTTCAATACTAAATTATTAATATTACATATTGATATTGCAGAATTTAATTAGACGACAAAGTTTGTCCATTCTGGTGGGGCGACTAATATAAAAGTTTTCCAACAAACGAGCAGTACATAGTAAACATGTACTTTTATAAAGTATGGACATGAGATTTTATAGAGCATATGCAGATCCCTCATTCCATACTTTGGCACTTTTTGGATCGCGGGTTCTCCGCCTGGCGGGCTAAAAATTGAGCCTCTATTGTTCTATGTCTTACAAATAGCACCCACACTTCCGCGATATACAAATTGATAGGCGGACTTGCAGGCTGGTTGGCTCAACATTGCACTGTTATTGTCCCATAGCGATTCCGTATTAATTCCATATATAGCCACTTTTTTGGTTCGGGGCTGGCAGGCTGGGGGGCTAAAAATTGGGCCTCTATTGTTCAATGCTCCACAAATAGGACCCACAATTCTGCGATATACAAATTGACAAGAGTGCCTACAAGCTGGCTGGCTCAACATTGCATTTTTTTTGTTCTGTGTGCTCCAAATAACACTTGGAGTTCCGCAATATACATATTGACAGATGGACTCCAAGTAAATTATTACTGTTAAATATTGATATTGCAAAATTTAACTAGACGATAAAATTTGTACAATTTGGTCGGGCGAGTGATATAAAAGTATTTCGACAAACGTGCAATACATAGTAAACATGTACTTTTATAAAGTATGGACATGAGATTTTATAGAGCATATGCGGATTCCTCATTCCATAATGAGGCATTTTTTGGATTGCGGGTTCGCGGCCTGGTGGGCTAAAAATTGAGGCTCTATTGTTATGTGTCCTACAAATAGCACCCAGACTTCCGCGATATACAAATTGACAGGCAGACTTGCGAGCTAGTTGGCTGAACATTGCACTTTTATTGTCCTATAGAGATCTCGTATTAATTCCATATATAGCCATTTTTTTTATCGGGGGTTGTCGAGTTGGCGGGCTGAAAATTGGGCCTCTATTGTTCCGCGCTCTACAAATACCACCTATAATTTTGTGATATACAAATTGACAAGCGAACCTGTGGGTTGGTTGGGTCAACATTGTACTTTCATTGTTCCATGTCCTCCAAATAACATTCAGAGTTCCGCGATATATAGATTGACAGATGGACTTGAGGGATAGCAGGTTCAACTTTGCCATTGTTTACAGATGGTAATCCCTATCAACTATCTAACAAATCTAAAAACATTATTTTCAATAGTAAATTATTAATATTAAATACTGATATTGCATAATCTAATTAGACGAGAAATTTTGTACAATCTGGTCGGGTGACTGATATTAAATGTTTTCCGACAAACGAGCAATACATAGTAAACATGTACTTTTAGAAAATATGAAGAGATTTTATAGAGCATATGTGGATCCCTGATTCCATACTAAGGCACTTTTTGGGTCACGGGTTCTCGACCTAGCGGGCTGAAAATTGAGCCTCTTTTGTTCCGTGTCCTGCAAATACCACCCAGAGTTCCGTGATATACAAATTGATAGGCAGACTTGCGGACTCCACGACTAGTGGGTTCAAGATTGCAATTGTTTAGGGATGGTCAACCTATCTAACTTTATCTAAAAACATTATTTTCAAATACTAAATTATTAATATTAACTATTGATATTGAGAATGTGATATTGTACAATTCATCTCCCTATCCAAGCAACCTGGTTTTTCCAAGGCAACAACGACGAATATGCAATGGACACGAAGGCAAGTTAGTATGAAGACATACATCTAAAAGAAAGAGAAATAGGTCTATTCACCCGCCAAAGAGTTCATCATCCTGTCCACCCATTCTATTTTTTTAGATGCAACAATGCAGTGAAAACACAACGGACATGAACTAGCTTAGTATGCAAGAAGGAAGGCATGTAACCAAGATAACTTACCATGTAGGAAGGCACACAACTAGTTTAACACATATACAAACCATAAATGAAATACAAAACAACGCAATATGAAACAATAGTACAAGCATGCACCTTTCTATATCCTCTTCAACCGATGCAGTTAAGACTCCCTCATTTTCTCCAGCTATTTAATGAACATCAATATTTATGTTCGTTTCAATATGGGAACGCACAAAATACAATGAACATCAATGGAAGCTAGTATTCACCGCAGAACAAGCAATATGTACATATAATAAAATTGACTCAACAAATAGTCTAGAAAGGCATAAACATGAACCTTTGCGCTTCTCTATCCATCATTATAAGCATGTAAATTTTTTTCCCTGCCCAAAATATATTACAAGGCACAAAAAATCATGCAATTGCATGGTCACAACTAAATGATTTCTGGTTTTCCCTGGCAATTTATCCAGATATGCTTCCACTGATGGAAATACATGTTCTTTATCCTCTACACAGACTGTTGTGCCCACAATACAAGTTTTCGATTTTCCGTGGAAAACCACCCAAACATGCTTCCAGACATCCAAATATAATCTTGTAGAATCTTTGTTGCACATATCATATCTCAAGCACAACACAAATTGTATCGTGCACACACCAGTCTATGTAGAGGATAAAGAACATGTAATGTCATATCCACACATCTGACCATACATGGTTTATAAATGTAGCCTGCATACATATGCTTTATTCCAACCAAAAAACAACGGATATTGTAATTTCACATGTAATCCTCGAACAATTTTGCATGCAACTTTTTTCTTTCATGGCAGGACTGGAGCTCCATCAAAATCTCATAGAATAACATATATCCGCCTTGGCAGATAGGTTAAATAACACAACTACATGTCGACTCGTGGGTGCATGGGTTGAATACCGTAAAGCACCCCAAAAAAACAATAATAAATCCAAAAGAAAAGCTCCAACCACTGCTGTTGGACCCGAACCCTGCAAGGCTGAATCAAACAAAAGAAAACAACAAGCACCAAACCAATGAGAAAGCATGAACAAGCCGAACTGCACCCTAGGGCCCCAAAGCGCAAAACTGAGCCAAACAAACAGAACTAGCAACCCACGAACCAACGAACCAACAAGAACCATCGAGCCAATGAACAACATATGTATCTTCAATGATTAGGAAACTGTAGCCCAAGCACATAAGGAATCAGAAACATACGAGGAGCATGCAACTACAAATAAGCAAACATTCTTACTTGCAAACTGCAAACACTCAACAACAAACAAGGAATACAAAATTAAACTATGGCATCGAAACTTACTCTGAAACGATGAAATGTAGAAGCGCAGGTCGAATCGCGAGTGTAACAACAACAAGCAGCAACCAACAAACCAACGAAGAAGAAGAACTCATCGAACTAGTAAACAATGTATGTAGCTTCAACTATTACGAGGATGAAACATACACTGGCAGCAACCAACAAACCAGCAAAGAAGAAGCACTCACCAAACCAGTAAACAATGTTTGTAGCTTCAATGACAGAACAAGGATGAAACATACAATGGCTATTGAACTGTCGGTGGACAGACAAGACTGTGAAAATTCATTGTAACTATATAGAAAATTTCTAGGAAAAATGTACTCCGAGAAGCGTATTTACATAAACATTTAAGACTATCAAGCTGTCTAAGGACCTCGCGGTATGCAAACATTTAAGTTGTCAGGGGTGTTGGAGGATGTCGCATCATGTAAACATTTAAGTTGTCGGGCCTATTAAGGCATCTCAGAATAAGTCTCAATACATTTCAACAAATATACATCCGCCAAAGACGCTATAAACTTTGGAATTCTCAATCACTACAAAGCTTGGATATCAAAACATTTCAATATGCTTAGTACATATCAAAACTTACAGATATATCTAGCTAGCAGAAAATGATAATACAAACATTCGAACTAATGCTAGCATTAATCCACCTTCAAGCAATATAGAGGAAAAATATAGGATTCAAAAATATTGTCTATGAGAAAAAGTTTGGATATGTTGCCATATAATACATTGGGAATAGTGAAGTTGGCAATAAGACCTCCAATCTCTTATCCAATAAGATCAGTGTATATATGTTACTGTTTATTATATAAAAATATATGCTTTTAATTCCATAGCTCCAACAATAGATATTGTGCAAATATTTCGGGTCAAAGGACAAATTAATATGTAGTCAACGAATTATCGATCACTATAGTCCCTTTATGCCTACGATAGGGACTAATAAGATTCAAAAATACAATAAGTGAAAGTGACTCTCGGTATATACAAAATCTTATCAAGTATAAAATATATATGTCAAAGGTGTGTGAGAATTAGGTGCACAATGAGGGGAGGGAGATATTACAAGGAAAATGTCAATTAATGGAGGTTTTAGTGGAAGCACTTTTCTATGCTATGTTTTTAGTAAATTTTATTGGTGGAGGCAAGTGGGTGGAGGTTCTAGTAGATGTTTTCTTTTCAGTGTACCTAAAACCTTTTGGTGCATCGATGCACTATACAAACACACTAGTGTATTTATATGTTTAAATGCACCACAAATAACAATGCAAAAAAGTACCTCCCGTGCTTGAATTTTGTAAAATAAAATTGTTAAAAAAAATTACCAGCAATACATATAAACATATAAATGCCTTGATGCTTATTATTAACTAAAACACATTGTTGCGTCATGTTACAAAGTGGATTGCAAAAATTGTTATGCAATGCACATGAAACATACAACCACTCCAATGTGCCATAAACTAATCAAGATTGGATCATTATATAATTTGTCATCTATCTTGGTACTTTCTGGGTGGAAAAATTGGAGGAATTGGCTTGCAAGGCCCATTTTAGTGGTAGGTCCCAGTTTGGAGATTTAGGGTCCAAAACCTTCCAAATACATTTTGAGGTATTGAATGGCATTTTGAGGTGTCAAAACTTTGCAAGCATAACTCACATTCCTTTGATGTTGTTCTACACATCAAGACCTTTCCAACTATGCAAAAATCACCTCAAACAAAGCGCATATGCGAAAGTATGCCTCTCGCAAGTTGACCTACCTTGTTGACCACCATGGTACTGAGTGGATGCCACGTCATCCCCCATTACTCACACTTGTGGGGCTAGCCATGTGTGGACTTTTAAGAAGATTCTATAAGGTCCAAAACCTTATCACTAATTGAGGGCTGATGATGCAAAAACCCTAACCCTAGACAATTATTAGGGTGTGTTAAATATCGGGTTGCTAGGAGGAGAAAGGGTTCCATTATTTAGCATTGTACTTGTTACATAGTGTTTTTTTAAAAGAGACTAAAAAGGTTTTTATTTATAAAAAAATCCGTGCCGAAGAAAACCATCAAATTACATAGATACAAATTTCAACTCTGTATAAAGAGAGTGCAGACCTGTGAAGTTGTTCTTCGTAATCCTAATTTTCTCCTTGTAGTTGCGAGCATTGGTACATGTGTATATTTGTATATATTATCCTAATACCAATATACAATGGAGGTACATACTTAAACTTTTAATTAATTGTCTGACACTTCCTTTATTTATCCCTGGTTCAATTCCTGGCCCTTGTTTTTTATGTCTGTCCAATAAGGATCCATTGAAGATGTTGGAGCTTTTGTTCCTGGCCAATCAGAGGTTTTCCACCATGTGTAGATTTCCCATTTTTATCTCTAGATAGTGATTGGTTTCCACATTGTCTACCCACACGGCCTTGATCTATGATGACTGTAATATCGTTCTTAAAATCGTCAATAGTTAGAGGATTAGTTGCAGTTTTGCATTGATTACCAACTTGCAAATTGGAGTTCAAATTACTAAAAACCAAGGGGGACCTATCAAAGATTTTGACTAGTAGAAGAAGGCACTTTGAAAGTCAAGAGAGACTTTGTTGAGTTGAGATTGAATGGAGAGCCCGAAGGCGTTCCATGCTGAACTTGGAGAGTGACCAATGTGGTTTTCCACATGAAACTTGGAATGAAGGTTGGGTCGAGCAGAAGGGGGGACAAAATTGGCATTCAGTTGTTTAAGGATTTGAAGTGGGCCTAAGAGGATGTTGAACAACAGGGGAAATAGAACTCGTGGTTTCTTGATACTTCCAATGGCTTGACTCTCAAGGATAGAGAAGGAGGTTGATCCACAACTATATAAACCATAATTCCATGTGTCTAACAAGTCGAAGAGACTACAGTAGATAAGTTTGCTGCCATAAAAACATTTGACTTCTACCTATTAGGAGGGTTGGGCCAAGATATTTCACCTTGAGTGGAAGGAGACACTTTCTTCCATATCCTGATTAGCATTGTTGAGCCAATGAAAATGTAACAAGTCCTCTACTCCAGTGGGTGAAGAGCCTTGATCACATGCACATGAATTTATTGTGGTGTCACTTTGTCATCCCTGGAGATGGATTTGTTGAGATTTGGGTACCTTGGAAAGTGCCCCCCTTGTGTTTGTGAGCCTCTAAACACAAGAAGGAAATACTTTGTACCATGTACCATGTACTTTATGTCTAATTTCACTTTGACTTAGGAGATTTAAGTCGAAAGTGAAATTTGGTCATTTTAGCCTAAAATGACTATTAATTCACTTTGTGGGTGAATTGAGGGACATAAAGAGAAACTATGGAAACTTAAGTAAAGTGGGTTTTGAGTTGAGATTCTTTTGGAGAGATCTCAACCCTTGATTAGAGATGGGATGAGATTATCTCATCCACCCATATTTTAGGTTTCCTTATGTTTCCTTAAGAGGGGCGCATAGCGCAAGGAGAGGCTCATTCACTTGTATATTCACCAAGAGAGTTTGGAGAAGGGCAAGAGGATGGGAATGGAAGCATTGGGAGAGGAGAGCTTGGGTGTCTCCTCCCATAGAGGGCTCATGAAGGCTTAGGACCTAACTTATTTTTGGTTGTTGTTCTTGCTTGGAAGAGGGCGCACTTGAGGAGGAGGGCACACCTATAGCAGGGAGGTCTTGCAGTAGTCATATTACTTTGAGGATTGTTTCAATGGAGAGGAAGCACACAAGAGAACATTGTGGTGCAAGGGTTTCTTCATTAGAGCTTCAGGGAGAAAGGGCGCTTCATTTCAGTGGATAGAACAACATTTGAGGGGGGCGCACCATCCTTGGGCGCATCTTTCACTCTTGGACATTTGTTGCAGCTTGAGACAAGTTGTTATTGTATCAGGTTCATTTGTTTCATGTACTTGTTGTATTCCACCTTATATTCTACACTTATATATACTTCCATTCCAAACTATTTTTCCCTGGGTGGGGTTTATCCAAGGTCATGTTGACCAAAAATACTTGTGTTCATTTCATGCATGCTTAGAATTGTAAATCAACATTTAGATTTGTAAATATCTAGAGGTAGTGTTATTTGTTTTGAGTATATTTCATATGCTAACATTGGGATAATAAAACACTTGCAAGGGCACCTCAAAAGGACACTTAACCATCAAAATTGTGAGTAGAAAGCACTTGACTATTTGTTGTCCTAAAATAACAACAAAGGAAAATCTTGAAGATAAACTTAGAGCCCAACAAGAGGTCAAAGACAGACCTGTTGGGAAGCCTCATAGTACCTTAGAAAATCTACATGGTATCAGAGACAATGGTGGCTTAGACTTGTTGACTTTTGAGCATTGAGTGGACAGTTTTGTTGGATTGTTCAGGGCAGTTTTGGGACAACTTGTTAGCAGAATTTTGGACAGCTTATTGGCAGTGTTTGTGGACAACTTGTGGGTAGATTTGTTGGATAGCCTGTAGGACTATTTTGGACTTGAGTTTTTAGCCTATTTTCAAATCTATTTGGATAGGAGTGAGGCTGATTTGGACAACCTCTTTTCACACCTATGTGGACAGGAGTGAGGTTGTATTTTACAACCTCTTTTCACACATATTTGCTAGGAGTGAGGTTGTGGTGTTACTGCCTATTTTCACACCCGTGTTGACAGGAGTGAGGCTGTACTCTTATGTTGTTTTAGCATTAGTGTGAGCTTTATTGGACAACCATGTCGGTTTCCCAGATGCGGGCAGAGGATAGGCTAGATGGAGCTAGCAGCTGGTCCCCTTGGAAGACCATGATCATTTTCATCTTAGAGGATCTCAAACTATGGGATATAGTTGAGGCTCTCGTTGTTTTTCCTCTTGTTACTGCTCTCATCATGGTGGCAGAGTTCATGAAGAAGAACAACAAGGCGAAAAGGACTATTTGTGACGAGGTGAGAGACCACTTCATTCCACATTTGACTGGTAAAGACTATGCATTTGAGATATGAGATTCTTTATGAAATCTTTACCAGAGTTCTAATGAGAACCAGAAGATGGTTATGTAGGCTAGGCTCAGGAGCATTAAGATGCTCAATTCTGAGTCAGTTACATCATTCCTTGGAAGATTCATTGATATCAGAGATGAGCTTATAGTGGTCAGAGAGATAGTGGACCCAGGCTTTATGGTGAGGAAAACCTTAAACAACTTTACCAAACCATGGGGCCCATTTGTTCGAGGAATTGTTGCTTGAGAAGTTATGCCTACTTGGGAGAGACTTTGGGATGATTTCATTCAGGAGGAGACGAGACTCACCTCAGAGTCCTCAAGATAATAGTGGATTACCCAGGGTGTTGAGGACCTTGCTCTATGGACTAAGGGAAAGAATAAGACCGACAGAGGTGCTAGAAAGGGTCCCAAGGGAGGGGCCAAACCACAACAGAGTGACAGTGGGCATGAGAGGGACATGAGCACAGTGAGATGTTTTGCTTGTGGAGAGATGGATCACTATGCAAGAAAGTTTCCCAAGAAGAAGAAGAAGATGCAGCAGGATGACATTGCAATGACAACATAGGAGATTGAGTTTGTTTCTCAGTATGAGAGGGAGTGTGAGTTCGTTAGATCCTTGTCAGTTGTTACACCATCCAACGCCAGGTGGGGAGACAGATTTGAGGAGGACCTATTGACTCATAGTAGTGATTCAGATGGAGCTCAGACTCAATTTTCATGGACACCATCATGAAGGGTGACTGGTCCACCCGGGACAACTTTAGTTTCATAGTTGTCGAGACATAGGGTTGGTGTAGGGGCTTCATAGGATCATAGATAGATGAGGATGGGAAACAAGGCACCACAGAGGCTTGAGCCTCACTTGGCTATGGAGACAGGAATATCAGGTTCTAGATCCACTTCAAGTGGAAATCACTTGGTGAGATGTCAAGATCCAGGTACTCTTGGTGAGATAACAAGAGGGGGAGACTCTTGGTGAGATTCCAAGAGAGTGACTCTTGGTGATATTCTATGAGTAGTGACCGTTGACGAGATGCCAAGAGGTAGAAATCCTTGGTGGAAGACCAAGGTTGAGATCTTGGGTATGATACCAAGATCTAGGTGATATTGGATAAGTGGAGATGGACTTCCATCTATAGATCATGCAAATTGATTAGATATGTGTCAGAGACTATTTTCATTGATTAGGGGTACAACCATACTCACTGAGTATTTTCCATTAGGCAACCATGTCCACTGCAGGGATGAGATTGGTGGTGAAGGACACTTTCCTCGGTAAGAGGGAGTGTCGATATTTGGGTACCTTGGAAAGTGGTCCCCTTGTGTTTGTGAGCCTATAAACACAAGAGAGAAACAATTTGTTGCATGTACCATGTACTTTATCTCTAATTTCACTTTGAGTTAGGAGGTTTAAGTCAAAAGTGAAATTTGGTCATTTTAGCCTAAAATTACTATTACTTCACTTTGTTGGTGAATTGAGGGACATAAAGAGAAACTATGGAAACTTAAGTAAAGTGGGTTTTGAGTTGAGATTATTTTGGAGATATATCAACCCTTGATTAGAGATGGGATGAGATGATCTCATCCACCCATATTTTTGGTATCCTTAAGAGGGGCACATAGGGCAAGGAGAGGCTCATTCACTTGTATGTTCACCAAGAGAGTTTGGAGAAGGGAAAGAGGATGGGAATAGAAGCATTGGGAGAGGAGATATTGGGCACCTCCTTCCATGGAGGGCTAGTAAAGGATTAGGGCCCGAATTATTTGTGGTTGTTGTTTTTGCTTGGAGGAGGGCACACCTATAGCAGGGAGGTCTTGCAGTGGTTAGATTGCTTTGAGGATTGTTTCAGTGAAGAGGAAGCACATAAGAGCACATTGTGGTGCAAGGGTTTCTTCATCAGAGCTTCAGGGAGCAAGGGCGCTTCATTTCAGTGGATAGAGAAAAATTTGAGGAGGGCGCACCATGCTTGGGCACATATTTCACTCTTGGAATTTTGTTGCAACCTGAGACAAGCTGCTATTGTATCAGGTTCATTCGTTTCATGTATTTGTTGTATTCCACCTTCTATTCCACACTTATATATACTTCCATTCCAAATTGGTTTTCCCCCGAGGGGGGTGGGGGGGTTTATCCAAGGTCATGTTGACCAAAAATACTTGTGTTCATTTAATGCATGCTTAGAATTGTAAATCAACATTTAGAGTTGTAAAGATCTAGAGGTAGTGTTATTTGTTTTGAGTATATTTCATGTGCTAACATTAAGATAATAAAACACTTGCAAGGGCACCTCAAAAGGACACTTAACCATAAAAAATGTGAGCATAAATTACTTGACTGTTTGTTGTCCTAAAACAACAACAAAGGACAGTCTTGAAGATAAAACTTAGAGCCCAACAAGAGGTCAAAGACAGACCTGTTGGGCAGCCTCATAGTACCTTAGAAAATCTACAGGATTGTCCAAGGTTGCCTCATGCCAAATTGGATTTTCACAATCAATAAACAGTCAAGGGATGGGATGGGATTTCAGATCCCCATTTACCTTCATTTGTCCTTTTCTTATGGTTGTTCCTTCCTTGGCTAATTGATCTACATTTGTGTTTAACTCTCGCTTGACATGGAACATAAAGTAGTGGTTGAATCGACGAAGGAGGGCCTGTATTGTTGTGAGAACACCCCGATATATGTTGTTCCCTGCTATGTTCGGTTTGGAAATGGACCTTATAAGAATCATAGAGTCACCACAAATTATAATTTGTCAGATTCCTTTCATAGTAGCATGCATGATGCCTTCATAAAGTGTGTAAGCTTTTTCTTCATTATTGGTCATAGTTTTGAGGCCCCAAGCATATTTTAGAATGATAAGTCTTCCCGGTTGTCTAATTATGCCCCCCTGCGTCTGTTGCCCCTGGATTTCTTCACGATGCTCCATCAAAGAAAATAATTGTTTTTTTTTGTTGCATTTGCTAATCTTGAAAATTGTCTCTTCTTGGAGTCTCAATTGTAGTGCCCATTTTGGAGAGATGGTTGAAGATTGGTTTAAATTTGGGAGATTTGTTGTTAGTTGGAGAGTGGTCATCCAACTGGCTTATTTCATGTCAAATACTTGGTTCTTCCAGCAGACTCAGATCCTCATGTATTCAGAAATGGATGCAAAGGCGTTCATTGTTGTTAATTTTGTGTTGGAAACTTCTCCCCTAAAGATTCTTTTATTTCGTGCAAGCCATAAATTCCGGCATATATATTTTAGTAGGGTGACCCATAGTTGTTTGAAGATGGGCTTGCTTGGGAATTTCCCAAGGTAGTGTGTCCTCCATTTAGAGAAGAGGTCAAATATTGTGTCAGGCCAGGCTAGCCTTTGCTAGAGAACCCCCAAAGAAATTTTCTAGACTTGGTTGATGAAATAACAATCCAAAAACATATGGTCGATGCCTTCCCCGACATTTTGGCATAAGACACACCAAGAGGGGCCATTTATTCCACACTTCTGCAAATTTCCAGCAGTGAGTATTTTTTTGTGGGCCAATAGCCAATAAAAAAAGTTTGATTTAGGCATGTCATCCAGATGCTAGATTTGGGTCCACATATTTGATCGAGGGTATTGTTGTTCAACACTTGCAAGGAGTTGATATCCTTTTTTGACAGTGTACTCCATATTCCCCCAACCTATTGTATCACTGATGTGTCTACTTTTTGGGAAGTAGCCTTGAAGTGATTGAAGGAAGGCGTTAGCTTATACTTGCAAATGTTCAGGTGTCTTTATTTAATTCTAGAGATCCCACATTCCATCATATGTCCACACAAAGAGATTGTAAAGAGAAAAGAATCATTGAGCCAACATCTAGGAGCAAAGAGGGAGAAAGTTCTCAAGTAGAGGGCGCCTATCCACTTCCAATATTTGATCATCCCAAAGATCTATTCTTCATCCATTCATGAGGATCTAGTTCACTTTATTCTAGATTATTGGCTTGACTGCAAGAAATAGTTTAAAGATTGGAGAGACGAAGTCCACTTTCACTTGCAGATTGGTGCTTTTGTTTATGTTCCATTAAAAGTATTTTTTCTAGATTGCTTGTTTCCACTAGGAAGATTTCCCTTGTTTCCATTAGGAAGATTTCCCTGTGATCAGACGACAGAGAAATTTTTATCCCATTGCTAAATTCATGTAAGTTGGCTCCCAAATACCCAAGGCTCCATGATTTTTATCACTAGTAACTTGGTTTGAGTTGACCAAGCGAAACTTTTTTTGAATTGTTTGTTGATGCTAGTGGTGGCATTGAACATGTATTTTTGCACATGTCTATGTGTCTAGATGTGTGGAAATCATCCAAATCCTTCTACTCTTGAATTTACTTTAGTTAAAGGAATTATTAAAGTAAATTGTTTTTATTAATTAATTATGTAATTAGTTAATTGAATTATTTAAGGAAAGTGGTAAAAGTAATTAGCATGTTTCTAAATCTCAAGTAAGGTGAGAAGTAATCTCAATCATCAATCACTTTGGAGATTAGAAATATATTATAACTCACTATTATAAAAACAAGGCTAGGGTGAAGGAGGAAGACACTTTACACTTGACAGGAGTTGTGTTGAGAGAGTCGACACACATAATATTGGATCACAAAGGATTGTGATTCAAGATCTTGGATAGGTGGAGAAGGAATTTCATCTAGAGATCAGGTCAAGGAGAAGAGAGAACATAGGCAACACAGGTGGGTTTCAGTCAGAGGAAGCCATAAGAGAGTGTCTCGTCGTACAAAGCTTGTCGTACAATCTTTCCATACATCTATGCGGGTCTTAATGGAGACAATCATGTACATACATGGGTTTGTTGAAGAAAAGTCACGTACACCTCAAAAAGCGTGTAGTTATGGGTCATACAGTAGGTCAGGCTTTGCTAGTTTTTTCTACAGTTGTACTTCTCTTAGTGGGCCATTATCCCTATTACGAGAACCTTGATTTTAACATAATAAAATCATTCTCAACATCGGTGTTGCATCTCTATTATCACCTAAATGAACAAAATAGAGATGCTTACAAGCCCAATTGGGTTAGCTAGGAAAGACAACGGTGAAGGAAAGAGTTAGAAGTATAAAACATAAAAGATAAGCAAAGAACTAAACTAAGAACATTAAAAGAAATTAAACTAGAGTGCATAAGGACATTAGAACAAGAAATAAACAACATTCATGCCACCAATGGAAAGGATTGTATTAGTGGAAGGAAAACACCAAAGAGAAAGGGAGGTATATGGGTCCCCTCTTTCTCCAAGGGAGGGCTCTTGGACCCCCAAAGATTGAGCTCTTATTACAAGTAACAAACTAGGATGAAATGGTGAAGAGAATCCAAAGCACATTCACTCAAGAGGTGATATGAATGGCTAAATGAAATGGTGCTTGCATTCTCTTGATGAGGAAAGATGATCCTCCAAGAGAAAACAAGCAGCATAACAATACAAATGAATTCCTTGAAAATGTAGTGCACCCATGGCCTCTTTTTATAGCATATCTTTGAGGCATTAATCAACCAACTTTAGTGTAAACAAGGGGCCCTTTAGGTCTTTGACCAGCCCCCCAGTCGGATTCGACCGAGATTTGGGTGTCAAATCGACTTGGAAGCTGAACCAGAAGTGGGTGGAAGGTCGACCAATATCATAAATGCACCGTTTTGAGGTGTGTGTGCCTTTTTGCGTCCACAGTCACACATCGGGCGCATGTGCACTTTTTCGATGTTATCTGACTGTCGCACGTGCGTGTGCGCCTTGTGTGGTTTTAGCGCATGTTGATTTTATTGCTGGTTGTATAGTTTTGGACCTTTTGGAAATGCATTTTTGGTCCATGAGTGAAATAATGAGTGTTTTTAAGATGCTGGATTCCTGTAACCATTTGCGGACGAAATTTTGGTGATAACAGATGCCCCCTGATGTGTGAGGTTAGGAGCATATGTATAGCCGAAATACATCAATGTTTCTTCTACTGAGAGTATCATTGTAAGAAAGAGAGATAATGAGAGTATCAAGAGCGACCCGTTGGAGGGAGAGGGGAACCTGTAGGACCCAAACCTTTCGCAAGGTGTAAAAAATAAAACTGTGTACAAACGAGGTGGGCATGTCCCATGCTCGTCTCATGTAATGCAAAAAATGTGTAAGACACTAACTGAAGCTGTATGTTGATGTAGATAACTGCAGATCCCTCTGGGGCGGTTGATAATGGAAGAGGACAATTCTGATGTTGAACCAACTCTGAAAAGAGGCGATGACACATGTAAGAGGTGTTGATGATTCACAGGCATTGATAGCCTATAAAATTTTCGAGGTCTTCGACTAAGATAAAACAATTGTAATAGTTGCAAAGTAAGACCCACCGTAACATGAGATAGTGTTGAAGTCGAATGTTATGGGGGTCAATGACAACAAAGAACAATGGTGGTTTTACCTATGCTGTCCGACACTCCTCATTGCAAAGGTAATGAGAGTCAAGATACTGTCGCACTTCTAGAAACCGTGTTGATGTCGACAGAAAGGGAGACGCGACTCCAAGAAGCAAAGGGATTCCTAAAATCCACTGGGTGAGATCAGGAACTGATGAGGTACATGGACGAAGTCAAGATATGGTAAAACTCAAGACTGCCCTTGGTTGGGGAGATATGCAAAGTGGCAGGAACCATAAAATTGAATCTAGCGTTAGGGCTACGACTAGACGAGGGTGAGTTGTGCCAGAGGCATGACAAAATGGACCAACACAAAGATCAAAAAGGTGGATGGACTGTAAGATAATTGGGGTTTCGAGGTAATGTCATTGATGAGAGGAAGTGAAAAATTCCTCAACCAAAGGGAAACAAGGGTTGCTTTGCTGAAAAGGGAAGGTCGCTAAAGGCGACAATGGAAAGCTATGTAAATGTGGGGAAAAGGTTTTGTACAATTACTAAAAGAATAAAGAATGAGTTGGGATGACTATGCAGACACAGAAATGAGTGCCCCAGTGTAATATGGCTTGGCCAATGATGGCGCAAGTTGTTTGGGAAACAAGTGGAGGGTGAGGGCCCCATAGGTGGGTTTCTGTATTTAGGGAAATGGATGGAGGACAATCTGTAGATGGGAAAACTGACAGTGGATGAAAATGGATGGTTAATGATATTGCAAGGGTGCAGTTAAAATAGAACCATGATGAAGTAACCTGGGATTCCATTGGGTAGGCTAGCATAATGAGGAGAAGGAGTATGTGGCTAGTTCTCGACGATGCGTAAGACTATCGAGACTCCCATCCCTGAAGGGTGAAAACAAAATGAGTGTCAAAGTGCCAAAGGGGACTATGAATGGGACAACTCATGTGAGGGAGAGTGCTACCGGGTGACAGTACCAAAATGCAGCGGAGGTGACAATACTGTAGAGCTAGATATAGGGATCCTAGAGGCAAAGATCGAAGGGTGTGAATGGGAGATGCAATGTGATATTCAGAGGGAATGAATACATTCCAGTGTCGATGATATACTTGAAGGGATACTACTGACGTATGATGATCAAGTACCTACAGACATGAAAAAGGAATACTCGACGTGAACAATATCTAAAGAGAAAGATCATATAACAGTTATTCAATAATATGTGAATGTGAGCATGCGTACCTGAGCATCAGATGAGAAAAATGCCCCTCGGGGGCTAAGGATGGAAAATGGCTCGGGGAATCGAATGGTGTAGGTGACGGGGTCCTAATCTCGTGGCTAAAGATGGATTGAAAAATGGACGCCCAGAGCTCCCGGGATTGAGTCTGGAAGTTTGGAAAAATGGACTATATATAGTTGTAGGGCCCATAATGCCACCTCATTTGTACATGCTATCTTATTGAGTGGACAAGTGATTTCAGAGGAGATTTGAAGATTCTAGGAGATCGAGGCAGCCGATTCAGGATCAACATTCTTCAGGTTAGTTGTCGTATCTTCCTGCATAGAATTAGGGTTTATGTTTTTGGGCAAGGCCTGTACAGAGGGCCATACAGGGGGTTTTGTGGGTGTGGGCCCCCCAGTGCGCGACCGATATATAGAGGATATAGTCACAGTTATAGTCAGGTGGAATAATCAACGGGGAGTTGGAGAGTGACGCTTTAAGATCGCCAAAAGTGGTTTGGGCATGTTCATCCCATTGAAATGGGATGCCATGGCGAAGCAAGCGAAGGAAGTCGTGCGCACAAGTGGTGTAATTTGGGACAAAGCATCGTAAAAAGTTAGCTTTGCCTTGTAGGCTCTGCAGTTGAAGTAAATTCTGAGGAGGTGGAATTTTTGTGATGGTTTGAACTTTGAGGGGGTCCACGGTAATGCCACGTTGGGAAATGATGAACCTAGGGAGGCATCCAGCGGTGACGCAAAACACAGACTTGAGGGGGTTCAAGTGGATGTTGTACTGATGACACCTGTGGAAGATGATTCATAAATCATCAAGATGCTGAGTGTGTTTCTTAGATCGAGCTGTGAGGTCGTCCAAGTATGCGAGGATGATGTGAGCTAGATCATGAAAGATGTATGTCATGGCCCTTTGGAAAGTGGCGTCGGCGTTCTTAAGGCCAAAGGGTGTGACACGATATGCAAAGGTGCCCCAAGGGGTAGTGAATGCGGTTTTGTACTGATCGACTGGGTGAATTTAAATTTGGTTGTAGCCAGAGAAACCATCCATGAAGGACATAGCCTTGTGGCCGGCGCAATCATTGATAATTTGGTCGATAAAGGGCGTTGGAAAGTTATCTTTGGGACATGCGTGATTGAGATAATGAAAGTCCGTATAGAAACAGATGGTGCCCTATTTTTTGTTAATAGGGACGGGGTTGAAGACCCATGACATATAAACGATGGGGTAGATGAACCCATCAATGCATAATTTGTCAATCTCGGCCTTGATGGCCATTTCTTTGGATGGGTGTAGCAGACTTTGTTTTTTATGGACATGTGTGATATTAGGCTAGGCGTCTATACGATGTTCGACCATAGAGGGATCAAGGCTAGGCATGTCTGTGTATGACCAGGCAAAAATGTCCTGGTATTCTGGGAAGAGAGCTTTGTAGGCAGTGATTTCTTCAGGAGAGCATGTGGCGTCGATGGTGATTTCCTCTACGACTCTAGATTTGATGGAAATATCGATTTTGACAGTGGGGGAAATGTTGGCCATATTGCCTTCTTCAAAAACGTCGGGGGTAGAGATAGGTTTATTGAACCAATATATATGCCCCGATGGGAGAAAATATTTGGTTTTGACTGTGTATATGGGGTTTTGGTTAGGAGGCATGAAGGCTTCCTGTGAAGGAAAGAGCACTCTGTGATGGAGAGCATCCCATGGGAAATCGAGTTTAGTTAACTCCGCAAGGATGTCTTTGTCGCAGTGAAATTGTCGAGAATATAGGGGATCGAGAGGAGTGACCCTGGTGACTTTCATTATGTGGTTGTCTTCTGGTGGTAAAGAAGCAGGGGGGGTGACACAAGGGGATTGTGATGGTTCGCTTGACATAAACCAAATATCAAGATATTGTGGGTTGAAAATGGTAGTTGGGCATAGAATTTCCGTGGGGAAATAAATTGGAGAATTGGGGGGATTTGGGGGAAAATCCTCATATAAATCATCCAAGAACCATGGGGGAGTAGGGAGGGCCTCAGGTTTGGGTGAGAAGATATGAACCACATCAAGTGATGGGGTAGGGGTACTCACTGGTTCTACTGGAGGGGGGGGTGTAGAGTTTTGAATAAGGGCCATTTGGTGATGCCTATATTCAATGATCATAGGATATTGATATGTGAACTGATCAAGTGATTCACATAGAGAGCAAGGTCATCTCATACGTTTATTGACTGAGGTCGTGACATAATGGATGTTGGTGACATGTGTTGGGGATGATGTAGATGGGGTGGGTTCTTGATGAAAGATCTAGCGTACTGTTGTTAGTGTCTGTCAGAATTGAGGTAACGCTGGACAATGGTGTGTATAATGGCTATATTCTGAACAGATGGTGCATGCGAATTTGGTTCGCAGTTCTTTGCTACTTGTGTTAGGGGAGATAGTGGCAGTACTGGATGAAGTGATGAGTGGTGGTGGTGATCGAGGGAGTTGAATTAGATTGCGTAGCTCTAGTAGAGATGGGAATTTGTTGGTGGGGTGTTTGTCTTTCTCACGTAGCGCGCAAGGAGGTTGGACACGTGGGGGAAGTGGAGCAGTGGGATCTTTCTTTTTTCATCTACCCCCAACTGTAGCAGGGGTGCTAGTGAGTGGGGGTGTGGGTGGGATGGTGGGGGTAAGTATTGGAATCTGCATTGGGATTCCTTCTGTTTGTGGAGGGAGGGATGGTTGAGGGACCATGTCAGGCAAATGTAGATACCAGACTAGGATTGCCAGCACCATATTAGGAAGGGTGAGCATTATGGTTACTTGGAAAGCTTGTGCACCTGGTGGAGGGTAAAAGAAAGGGATTTGGGTAATGGCTTGGGGGACTATTTCCCAAACCGAGATATGGACCTGGGGGAGGGGAAGATCAGGAACAAGTAGAGTTGAACAAGTTCCAAGGGTTTCTTGAGGGAGAAGTTCCGTGACTAGTGGGATGTTAGGGATAAAAGAGGCCTTCATGGGAGGGAGAGTATCTTTAGTTGTCATTCCGTTGGTGGAGACGACACATACTTGTGCTGAGGGATGGATGAGTGGTGGTGCTCCATGGTATGTCCCTAGCAAGGATGGGTCCTTAAAAATTCTAGGGTCGATCTCGATGAGTGGATATGCATCCAGATTAGTGTGGACAAAAGGGAGGATGTTGTCGATGTTGGATGAAGGGCTAGGCTCATAATGTGATACTTGATCGATGGTAATGATTTTTCCATTATGGGGAAACATCATGGTTCGAAACACAAAAGAGGCGACCGCCTTCATAGAATACATGTAGCTATGACCAAACAAAATATTGTAATAGAGAGGGGCATCGATAACCTTAATGTCAATAAGAATGGTTTGGCCCCCGAGTTCGACGGGACATTTTGGAAGAACCCCTTGGGAGACGAGGGTCATTCGTTGTAAGCCCTCAGAATAATGGTGGATCATATGAGCTCTGGAGAGCCAAGTTTTTTCCAGACAGTTTTGGACATCATGCATGTGGATGCACCTTCATCAATAATGCAATGGTGGACTGTGATGTTCCAGATTTTAACCGGTATTTGGAAAGAAACCAAAGCGGGGAGACGAGGTTCCCCAATATTGAGATTGAAGGTGATGAGTCAAGTATCAGTAGGGTTGACTGCCCCCAAAGTAGAAAGTAATGACTTCCATTGAGTAGGATAGGTTTGAAGAACTTCTAAGGCTGACATGGCAATGGGGTATTGTGCCAAGTCATCGACCAAACTATAATTGTGGGCCACCCTAGCTTGAGGGTTGTTGACATTCCTTTGTAATGGGATGCGAGGGATGCGAAGAGGTGTTTTAGTATTAGGGTGCATAATCATCAAAGGTGGGCCAATTGTGATTGGGCTGGCCTCCGAGGTAGTGGGAGTAGTGTCCTCCGAGGTGCTGTATTAACGACTATGTGTTTGTAGAAGGACTTCTTCCTCACTAGTAAGGAGGATAGTGCAATCTATAGGAGGGCATGGGTTGGCGTACTGTCCTATCTATGGTGGGGTCGAGTGCATCTCCTGTTGGGTGTTCATCACCCCTTGGTGCGGTATGGGGTTTTGTAACACGACTAGGGGGGTTGTTACACATATTGTTGTGGGGTTTGATGGGGAGCAGGCTGTACCGGGGGACGTGGTCCATTTCTATATTCTTTCATCCATTTGAAGTCTACAATTTGGGGGAAATGGTGAGTATAATGTCCATACTCACCGCAAAGGGCACAAGGGAAGTTTGTCTGAATATTGTTGTTCTTCTTCCCTTTGCATTTATTATTATTACCCCCTTGGGGGTTCTGGTTCCCATGGTTCTGGTTTCCCCCGACAGGTTGGTTCTGGTTCCCTCCTGGTTCAAGATTATTATTGTTTCGGTTTTTTCCTTTCTTTTTGGCATTGTTCGACTGATGGGTCAGATTAGCCGAATTCAGCTGTTCAAAATTTTGATATTGCTGAATGGGAGAAGGTTGAACAAAGTTAACCCCATCTTGTGGGTGTCCTAGTGGTGGAATAATGGGTTGATGGGGACCAAGAAAAGGAAAGTATGGATTGTTGGGTGGAAATGTTCTGTAGGGTATGTAGGAAGGCATAGTGCTTTCACTAGTGCTTAAGGTGTAAGTTGAGGTAGAGGGGGTACTTGAACTTAGTTGGGCCATGGGGCGCACTGTGGGTGCCGACAGTGGTCGACTGATGGGTGGAGGGAGGGAAACGGGGTATGGTTTTTGATAAGGGGGTGGAGGATAATAAGAGGATCCACCATATGCCGGTGGATATTGAGGTGTTCCATACATAGGTGGTTGTTGGAGGTGTGAATTGTGGTGTGTAGTGGTACCAATCAATCCATTCGCTGAGTGAGACATTCCTGGTTTGTCTTGGCCAAATGGCACGGGTCTTGGGGCATCAGGTAGTACTGTATATAAGTATCTTGACTATGAATAAATGAGTTCAAATTGTTGGGCCTTGCTGATGGCTTCTTCTTCAGATTGGGGGAAGGTGGCGGCCACATCTTTAGCAAGGAGAGAAACAAGTGATTTGAGGAACCAATTGAGACATTGATGTGGGGTGGTTTCAACTTTGCAGAGACTACGTCATGGGTGCCATTCGTGAATGTGGTCAGCGATGTGCATGGTGAAAGTTTGTTTAAACTCTGAGAGTAGTTCAATACCATTGTCATGATGAATGGGTAGTTGAAAGAAGGTCAAAAATGATTTGGCCAAGGATTCAAAAGTTACATGGGATCCAGATTTTTCTTCTACATACCACTTGGCTGATGGGCCAGTGAGTGCGCATTGAAATAACCTCAATCGGACAGAGTCGTCCATGATGCTATTTGAAGAGCACCATAAGTGAAAGGTCATGATATGGTTGACAGGATCATCTCCCACCTTTCCTTTGAACTTGGGGATGTTTGAAGGCAGTTTGGTAGGCATTGCAGGCCATGTGGGGTCATGCAATATAGGATCATCGGTGATCTTAGTTAGATTTGGTATGTTGAGGGAGGAAAAGTATGGCATCTGGGGTAGTGGTGGAGGATTAATTCCAACCATGATGTGAGTGTTTTTTGTACCTGACCCTTGAGGGGGGTTAGGTGGGGTTGTACTTCCTCCTTGAGAAGAGGTTTGTCCACCACTTCCGTGAAAAGGGGAGTGTGTGGATGGTTGATCTTGGGAAGTGGACCTAGTTAGAGTGGAACCAAGCAAAGTTGATCCCAAGATAGTGGCACTCATAGGAGTATGAGAAGGTGGAGTAGATGAGCTGACAAGACTAGGAACTCCCCCTAGAACGGGAGGGAGATTTAGCAAGCGTCTGGAACGACGGGGATTCTGTGGGTCCCCTATGATGTCCGACTAGAAAAGTGGATGTGTGAGAATGGTGATGAGAGAAAAATAAATGAACAAGATCCTTTATATTTTTTGGGTCCTTCACAATATAATTCTCAATCGCATGTAATCACAAGATAATCATACATAAATCAATTTATATATAAGCATATATGTGGGTAGGTGGTTTTTGTCCGCGTGGGTGAACAAACAAATGCTCGTTTCCTAAAAGACGTAACATCCTTCCTCTCAAATAGCACTGGACCTTCCAATAGCACTCAACAGTGGGGTCTGAAGCCACCGAAAGAGGAACTAGTGAAAGATGAAGTAATCCGTTATAATAAGGGGTAAAGGGTGCATATCCTAAAAGATCTGGCGATATTTCCCAATAACCACACAAAATCCGATCAAGGTGCAATTCCAACCCACAATTGCCACCTAGGTAGATGTCCTAAAATTTGGTCACTAGGTACCTCAGTCAAAGTGTGACATTTAGATTTTCGGCCTAAGAAATGGGTCACGGGATGGATCCCGTCCAAGAGGTGGGTGCCTCAATGGGGGATGCATAGAACAACTGAACCTTGGCCTTCAACCCTTCATGGGTATCTCCCTACCTTATGGTGTTAGGAACACTTGACTTGGAGGATTTAAAAGCTCCCTATTTGACAACTTCTATTGTTTGAAGATGTGAGAACCAAATAACGAGGAGTTATTTGGATGCATATCCCCGAAATCCTACCTAGACTAAATAATTTCTTTTGCCACCTCTTGTGGAGGAAAACTTAGTGAGTTCTTAGAAATATTTTAGTTGTGGTTGTTGGAGAGGTTGGGGTTGTGAACCAACCTCGTTGAAATTAAGTGGGAGTGGATAGTTTTTGTCAAAAAAGGGTGGGGCGTTTTGGAATCCCGTTGGAGGAAACTTACTTCTACCTCCATGATTTCTAAATAAAACTATGTGAGTGATTGGTGAACTTTGTGTGTGAACAAGTGAAAGTGTGCCAATTATTTTTAATAAATTAGGTGTCACCTTGCTGCATGTGGACTTTGTGTGGTCCTTACAAGTCTTGATTAACTAATTAACTAAATGCCATTGGTACAACCTTGCGGAGTTTTAAAGTCCCTAGGAAACTAGCATGTGGACATGTGGGTCCTTACTATTCCTTTAACTCCCTATTGTGATTTAATCTAGAAAGCTTTGAAACTATCCTAGATTGTGGACATGTGGGCATGTATGGGCCCATTACAAAACCTTTAAACTTTCCTAGTGATTTAATCTAAGAAAGTAAATTCCAACACTATCCTATCTTTGTAGCATGTGGGCATGTATGGGCCCTTACAATCTTAAGATGTGTTTGAAAAAAAATGAACAAAGAGGAGTCCCGAGGGGGTTGTTGTCCTCTCCTAAAGATTTTGTCTTTTTTAAGGGAGATGAAATTTTCCCTCAATCTCTTTTTGATTCTCAAGATCGCTTTGGGGTGCGAGAGAAGAGGATACTCAATGATTGATATCCAATTTCTGGTCCCAATGCAAGTTTTATATGTGATGTAGAATGATTCCAACTTAGACTTTAATCAAAGCAAGCCATCCATGTGGAAAAATGAAAGCAAAAGAGGAAATAATGATTTGAACCCCCTAAGTGCCTATGTTTTGACTAATCCCTTCATATGGAAAGGGTATCTAAGTGTGGTGCATTTTACAATATGCATGGAATCAATTTTGAGAAGGCTATGGGCCCTCAACAGATCACAAAAACCCTTACAATATTTGATTTTCTGGGCAGATGTGCGGGTCGCAGAGTAGACAGAGGCACATTGGGTGCCAATGCGCAGATTAAAAATGCCTTTTGGGTGCAGTGCGCAAAGGACGCTGAGAAACACAAGGGGTTTCGTGCACGTTCTCGGAAGATGCACATGTGGGTTATAAAACCCACACACTTGTTGTTACATGGCCGTGAAAGAAATTTCAGATGAAATTATCTCAACTCAGATTTGAATCTAGCTTTCTGCAGGTTGGCTTGGGCCAGTTATGGTTCCTGCATGTTAAAGAAACAAAAGGAAGAGCTAAAATAACCCAAATGGGGGAGGAAATTGATACCTTTGCCCAGTGGAGTTGCCAATCTGTTGCGTCTCTTTTGTGACCTAAATGAACAAAATAAAGATGCTTACAAACCTAGTTGGGTTAGATAGGCAAGACAACAGTGAAGGAAAGAGTTAGAAGTATAAAACATAAAAGATAAGCAAAGAACTAAACTAATAACATTAAAAGAAATTAAACTAGAGTGCATAAGGACATTAGAACAAGAAATGAACAACATTCATGCCACCAATGGAAATGATTGTATTAGTGGAAAGAAAACACCCAAGAGAAAGGGAGGTATATGGGTCCTGACTTCCTCCAAGGGAGGGCTCTTGGACCCCCAAAGATTGAGCTCTTCTTACAAGTAACAAACTAGGATGAAATGGTGAAGAGAATCCAAAGCACATTCACTCAAGAGGTGATATGAATGGATAAATGAAATGGTGCTTGCATGCTCTTGATGAGGAAAGAGGATCCTCCAAGAGAAAACAAGTAGCATAACAGTACAAATGAATTCCTTGAAAATGTAGTGCACCCATGGCCTCTTTTTATAGCATAGCTTTGAGGCATTATTCAACCAGCTTTAGTGTGAACAAGGGGCCCTTTAGGTCTTTGACTAGCCCCCTAGTCGGATTCAGCTGAGATTTGGGTGTCAATTCGACTTGGAAGATGAACTAGAAGAGGGTGGAAGGCTGGCCAATATCATAAATGCATAGTTTTGAGGTGTGCACGGCTTTTTGCATCCATAGTCATGCATCAGGCGCATGTTTTCTTTTCCGACATTATTTGACTGTCGCACGTGTGCGCGCGCCTTGTGTAGTTTTAACGCATGTTGATTTTATTGTTGGTTGTATAGTTTTGGACCTTTTGGAAATTCATTTTTGGTCCACGAGTGAACTAATGAGTGTTTTTAAGATGCTGGATTCCTGTAACCATTTGCGGACGAAATTTCTGTGATAAAAATCGGTTTTCACTCCGAGTTTTTTCCAAGGGTATCTACCCAAACATATTGGTTTTTATGTGTGCTTGATTTGGTTTCCTTGTTTATCCTTCTGTTTCATGTTTAGTTCATTACTCAGTTGTGATTTAATTCAATAAGTGATTTACTTGGAATTAAATGTCCGGTGTTGGGTAGGATAAATTTCAACAATGTTTCCCCTCCTTTCCAGAGGAAAGTGAGGATTATTTTGACCATTTAGTTGGCAATGCATTTTGGATCTAGGAGAGAAGAGATTTGGTATATCGAGAGCGTTGATAGGACAACTTTGATTATAATTACCCATGCCGTCAGATTTATCCATTGAGTGCCCCAATTAGTTATCTTCTTGCTAATTTTGTACAGTATTTGTTTCCATACCTATGAGTGAGGAGATTTGAGGGTTATGAGCATTCCTAAATACTTGAAGGAAGACCAATTTTATGTTGTGGGGAATTGAAGAACTTGAGCTATTTCTCTTAATACTCCAGGAGAAGTGTTCCAACTAAATATTTGGCATTTTATATTATTAACTTCTCCGCCAGAAGCGTCAAGGAAGGAGTCCATAATCCTTTTGAAGCAGGAAGCAATGGTTGTTGAGGAACCTCCCATGATGAGGGTATTGTCCTCAAATTGTGAATAATTTGTATTTTTTTCCTCAAGGAATTTGCAGCCCAAGAAGATTCCCAATCACATGTTCTTGCTCCAAATTCCTGCTAAGGGTCTCATCCACAATGATGAAGAGAAGAGGTGAAAGGGGGCAGCCTTATCGGAGGCCTCTGCTTTCTTGAAAGAAGGTTGAAGGTATGTCATTTACCAAGGGAGAAATCCAAGGTCTGTTGATGCAAGATGAAATCCATCTTATGAAAATTTGGCTAAATCCAAAGCATTCCATAATATGAAAAAGAAAGGAATGTCGAACAATATCAAACAAATTTTCCATATCTAATTTGACGACCATGCCTTTGCTTTTGGTTCGGTAGCTTGTATGGATTGCCTCTTGAACATGTACTATGTTATCCACAATTTTTCGATCCTACATGAAGCCACCTTGGTTGGGGGATATGAGCCTAGATAAGACGGTTTTTAAATGAGTGGATATGATTTTGGTGAGGATTTTGTAAGAGGTGTTGCACAGGGATATAAGTCAGAATCGAGAGAAGGTAGTAGGATTAGTTTCTTTGGGGATCAAAGCAGGGAAAGAGGAGTGTGTTCCCTCCTATATTAAGAGGATATTGAGTGTAACATATCATTCTTTTTAGATCTATTTTTATGGTGTCCCAGAAATAATGGTAGAAGGATATGGAGAAATCGTCTGGGCCAGGTGCTTTGTTAGGTTCGAGGTTCCAGATAGCATGGAGAATTTTAGATTCTAGGATCGGTTTCATAAGATCTGAATTTTCTTCTCTTTTGATCAAGGATGGGATGTGCTCTAGCATAGATTGAAGGTTTGATGGATATGCCTCTTCATTCTGTGTATAGAGGGAAACAAAGTATTCACGGGTTGTTGCTTTGATTTTCTCAAATTCATTTAGGGGAGTACCTGTTGATGTTACAAAAGTTGCAGGAGGTATTAACCTCTATGTGTAACCTTTGACGAGACTAAAATATTTCGGGAAGCAAGAGAAACCCTAAACAATTGGTTAAAAATTCTAGAAGATAATTTGGCTCAAGAGAATAATTAATATTAATTTGTTATCCTCCAAGAGAAGAAGTTGACCCAATTAGGTGACTTGAAGGACAATAAATAAAGGGCACTTGAGCTCATTTGTCACCCTCACTCTCATGACTTCATAAGGACTAGTGGTGCACATGACTAGAGGAGAGATGTAACTTCTGCAGTGGTGACTTGGTCTTTGTTTTATGGTTTAGACTTTCTTCTTGCTGTGCTAGCTTTGGAGAGAGGTATGCTATCTTGGTTGGCTATCTGCTCTAGTATTTGCTTCCAAAATTATTCTAGCTGTCAAGTTTAAGGTTCTTGGGGGTGTCCTTTGTGCCTATGGTTGGGTGACAATATAGTGAAATTGTCTATGGTGAAACGAGCACACCTATTATTTTAATAGGTTATGGGCCCACACTATCTTTGGATAGTCTAACCTCTGGAAGGTAGATTGGGAGAATTTTCTTAGTTGCAGTTGTAGTTGCAGTCAAAGTTTTGTTGTAGAAACAAAAACCTAACCCTCTTGTTGGGGCATCTTAAGTGAAGCACTTGACCTAATTCTTAGATAGTCTAGTGCACCCTAGCCTAGCACACCCCCTGGTACTCTCAGCAATCCAAGGCGTCAAGTTTGAGTTTTTGGTCAAAGTCAAAGTCAACATAGCCATGACTTACTCTGTGAATTTAGAAAACAAGTTAGAAGGGGATTCAAACTTCAGAGCATGGAAGTCAAGGATTGACCTCATCCTTTCCAAGAATAAAGTCCTAGATATTATGAAAGGCAATATCATGGAACCATAGTTTGAAGCAAGAAAATAGAAGGAACCTTAGAACGTTGCAACACTAGAGAAGTTCGAGGATAATGGCATTAATGCTATGAGTATCATAGTGGACTATGTAAAGGATCACTTGATACCCTACATTTCTCATCTTGACTCATCTAAGAAGACGTACGATGCCCAAACTAACCTTTTCTTATTCAAAAATATTGGACAAGTGATGAAGAATGAACTTTGTGACACAAAGATGACAAAGGATGGCACCATAGCTTCATACTTTGTGAAGATTTCTCAGTTGAGAGATCAATCACAAGCTATTGGAGAAGCCATTCCAGAAAATGAAGTTGTGAACATAACACTCAATGGTATTTCTAGATCATGGGATGCATTTGCTGCAAGCATGAATACAAGGAAAGAGTTTCCAACATTATAAGAACTTTGGACCTGTTGTGCATAAGAAGAGACAAGGTTAAACTCCAAGGGAAAACCTCGGAAGGAAGAAGATGCTCAAGATTTTACAGCAAAGTTTAAAATACTTGGAGGCATATGATAGGTGATTGTAAGAATTTCTCAAGCATGAAGGAAAAGGAGACACCTTGTAAATTGGAGCTTGGAGACAAGAAATCTTATGCAGTCAAGGGAATTGGACAAGCTACTCAGGTAACTCTATCCATCTTAGTAATGTTTTATATGTTCCTGGTTTGCAAAAGAATCTAGTATCTATTTCCTATTTGGAAGATAAAGGAGATAGAGTATCTTTGTAGATGGAAAATATCTTGTATGGTCAAAATATTCAAATATAGAAGACGCTAGAGTCATTGGAATTCATGAAGGAAGATTGTATAAACTCCTAGGTCAAAATACTCAAGATCTAGTACATGATGAAATCAACCCTAGTGAGTTATAGCATATAAGGTATGCTAAAGATGGTTGTAGGCATACCAGAATTACGATCAATACATGAAGGTGTGTGCAGAGGATGTGCACTTGGGAAGAATATTAAGAAACTATTTCCAAGCAGTGAGAATAGATCCAAAGGGATATTAGACCTAATACATTCAGATGTATGTGGTCTTATGCCAATGAAGTCTCTAGGAGGATCTCTTTACTATGTGATGTTCATAGATGACTTCTCAAGAAATACATGGTTGTATTTGTTAAATACTAAGGATGAAGTATTTAGTAAATTCCAATAATTTAAGGTTGAAGTAAGGAACCTAACAGATAAGAAGATCAAGACAATAAGATTTGATAATGGAGGATAATACACCTCCAAGGAATGCATTTCCTTTTGTAAAGAAGCTGGGATTAGGAGGGATCTCATTGTCCCTCACAATCCTCAACAAAATGGTGTGGTTGAAAGAAAGAATAGAACTATTGAAGAATCAGTCAAGGCAATGATGAATGATCAGAATTTATCTATGTTTCTATGGGGAGAAACAGTTATGACAACTGTTTATATTCATAATAGAAGTCCACATAGAATATTGAAGAACATGACTCCAAAAGAAGCCTTCTCTAGAAAGAAGCCAAGTGTTGAACATTTGAGAATGTTTGGATGCCCCATCTATATTCATGTTCCCAAGGATAAGAGAAAGAAGTTGGAAACTTCAGGAAAGAAAGGTATATTCATTGGATACAGTGAATCATCAAAAGAATATATAATCTATGTTCTAGGTCAGCAGAAGGTTGAAATCAGCAGAGACGTAACTTTTGATGAAAGGATTGCATTTAAGATGTCTATAGAAGACTTCATAGACTCCAATGAAGAAGAGGAACATGAAGATACCAAATAAGAAAGTATGTTTTCTCCAGAGCACCCTAGTGAAGAACAAGAACCACCACATGAACATGTGGAACCAGTTATTACACCTAAGACTAGAAAGACACCAGTTTGTCTTGAAACCACCTTGCAGGAAGCAAAGACGCATAAATCTCCTAGTGGCACCTTCATAAAAAGTAAGAAACCAAAAAATATCTCTAGTTATGCAACACTCATGACAATAATTGTCAATGCATAACCTTCCACCTTTGAGGAAGCAGTCAAGCAAAAAGAATGGAAGGAGGCCATGATGGAGGAATACCAATATATTGTGAAAAATGATGTATGGGAAGTTGTTCCTATACCTAAAGAAAAGTATATAGTCACTTCAAAGTGGGTTTATAAGATAAAAAATGATGTAGATGGAAGTATTAACAAGTACAAGGCAATATTTGTGGCTAGAGGATTCTCTCAGCAGGAGGGAGAAGATTATGATGAGACGTTTGCTCCGGTTTCCAGATATACATCTATTAGAGATGTTGTTCCAGAGTTTATACTTAAGGCTTTAAAATATAAAGTCTAGGCATCTGAAAAAGGTAGAGAGAGTTAAGGTATAAAATGTATCAGTTACTAAAAGGAAAAACTATGGTTGGTTTCTTAACTGTCTCTGTCTAGCTTCCCAGTGTTCCTGGATTCTTATATCCCATTCAATTGCTATCCATGAATGTTCTAATTCAACCCGAGTGTTTGTTGTCTGTAAGATATTGTTAAATACATTTAAAGCAATGCTAGTCTGATCTAAGAGGTTGGGATCTATATTGGGTTGTCTTGTAACAGGTACAATCATGAGGGATAAAGGTTAAAAAATCTATTACTTTGTTTTCAAGGTTTTCTATTTCTGTTTTGGATTATAAGAGAAAAAATTCCCAAACTTAAATTAATAATATAACAGTTTTAGAGGCCGTTTCCCATTCATGAGTCAAATCCAAAAATCATGAAAGTGATGGGAGAAAAACATAAAGTTGTTTAAACAATGTGAGGCATCAATCATGGAGGAATCTCACTTTGCAACATGGGAATAAGAAAGACAAGAGATCTCTAATGAAGCATAAAAATATAGTAATCTGAATAATCTACAGGTCTTGGGCCTGCTAATAGCAAGCACAGAGGAAAAACTGTAAACAATTAGATAACCAAATAACTCTTAACCACAATAGATGTTGTACTAAATTGCAGTTAAACATTCATCAAAAATACACAAGGGAAAGATGCTGAAAATGAAAGTAAAGAGGAACACATAACTCAGGGTTGACAGAATTTGGAATATCCGTTTGTATTTTCATTAATCATTGTAAATGAGAAAAATTCTCTAGTACAATCGGCCGCAAAAAAGCCTTTTCTCAGTGTTATGAAATTATATTTATACAAAGTCACCAATTCTTGACGGTTGGTGATTTCCTAACTCCTAGGGACTAATGGTTACAAAAATGCAAACTTGAACCATTTGCATGGTTATCTTTTATTTCTCTATCATCTTGATAATATGAGCCTACAATATGATACTTCATTGCTTCTTTGAAGTATCTCCTTCTTTTGGTCCTAGACATTTAATACATTTTTCTTGAAAATGCATTAAAAATCTAGGAGGCTCTGGCATATCCTTTGCCTCGAACAGATAAAACTTCCTCTGAATTTTCATCAATCGATCTTCAATCCATTTGTCAACAAACTTAGCTGATTGCAATTTTAAACTTGGCTTCACCAACCACCTGTCTATTTGGGTAACATCAATCTCTTTTAATTGCGAAATTTCAATCTGAATTTCATTCAAGTTCTCTTTGAGTTTCAGTTGATGTCTTACAATATTGATATGTCCTAATAGCTCAGGACAATCATCTTTTTCGATGCCCAATAATCCTTTGTCTAGCAAATTGAAGGTTTCTTCACAATCATCCTTGAATTCCTTGGCCATTTTCTTGCTTTCAGCTATGTTGGCCTCCCATACTTTAAGCATGATATCACCCCTGATCTACCCTGCAACAAACAACCTCTGATACCTCTTCTTTTCCTAAAAGTACAACTGCCTTATGAAAGGTAGCCCGGGCTGCTTTAGCCTTTTTTTCTTTGAAAACAATGTTATCGAAAGATTGACTTACTTCTCGAAAATAGTTCCGAATAACCTCTACTTTAGAAATCAATCTTTGTTGCTCTGCTTCTATCTTCATATGCACCTCCAGTGCCTGGGTTTGAAAAACTTTTAAATCTATCACCTGATTTCGAATAGAATTCAACCTATCTTGCAACTGCCTCGTTAATTCTTCCTATTGGATGACCTTCCCCTGACTGGCTTGCATCTTCATATACATCTCATCCAAGCTAGATTTGAGCAGTTGGATTTCATGTTTGTCAATGACTCTAGCTTTTTCCAGCCCTTTGTTTATCTCCTCTCTAATAGTACTCTCCGAGTTCCTTATTTGACTCTGAAATCAGGCTATCATCTGATTCTTCTGCTTTAACTTTGTTTTCAGATTGTCAACTGAAAATAAGTTAGTTGTTGCCAAAGCTCCCATGGAACTTGCTACCTCTGTGGCGAAATATTCCTCTTTTAGGTTCTGTCCATCTATGAGCACTCTGTGTTTCTTTACCATTGTGCCTTCTTTCAAATGCATTTCTTGTTTCACTACAACTTTCCTCTTCCTACTGAAAAAGTAGTTAGAGGAAGGTATCTCTTATCTAGAGATGGGAGTAAGGTCACTTACATACATAAATTCTAGATGAGGAGTTCCAAATGTTGATTGTAAAGGAGTCAATGATTTAATAGGGCTGCCCAACTTTGTAGATTGGGTTTCTCCTGTTGTTTTAGAAATATCAATAGGAATAGTTGATGATAAGGGAGGAATCGTTTGACTCGCCTTTGGAGGTGTCTCGAGTGTAGACTCTGTTTTCGACCTTGGGTGCTCTATTTGTGAAGCTTCTACATTTTGTGAAGATGCTTCAGTCTTCTTTGGATTTTGTTTTGCAGTCTTCTCGTCAGAAGGCTTTGGGTTGAAACCTGGAGGTATGATTTCCTATTCTGAAGGAGAGGTTATTGATTCCCCTTGTAGTGTTTTTGGCAACCCACTTTGTCTGTGCTTTTTGAATGCAAGAAAGATGGTCTGCAGGTCAGGGGGTAACGCCTGGACTCTCTCTAATATCTCCTCATATGATCTGGCTCCTTTGATTATGTCGTCACAGGGGGAGTTTTCATGCTCAAACGTTTTCATGTTGCAATGAGCTAGATGATTTCCCACAATTTGGTATGGGCCATGATTTCTGAGTTCAAGATCTACCAGCTTAATGTCTTCTAATGTTGCGGCTTCCACTTTAGAATGGCCAATATTAAGCAATGAAAACTTCCCAATCTGCATAGGAAAAAATGGCCAAAATTTCTTCTAAGATGCTTTTAACTTTGTACCAATGCCTCCTATTATGATCTGATATGCCACTTCTCTACACACCAGTCTGTCAGGAAGGAACTTTGGAAGTGCATGAGGAGGAATCGAGCACCTAAAAACTCTGACATAAGAGAAACTCTCTTCAATAAACCAATCTGCAATCACTCTGAGGTTTCCGACGATTTGTTCTGAAATCCAAGGGAGTGCATAACCATAGAAAATTTGGTGCACAAGTATCACTACATAGTGATAGATTTCATAGAAGAAATCTTTAACGTTCTCCTCCCATAGTTTGGAATGATAAACATGAATGGGTTCAACACAGGCTAGGTTCCAGCTCCAATTCATCAAGGGGAATGGAGTCATGTAACAAATATCATCCATAAAATATGCAGACATGTAAAAAGATACAGGTCAACCTTTTGATTTTTCCATCTGGTACTCTGGAATCTCCTTGTTTAGGTTATCTGATAAAATTTTACCCAGTTGAAAGTGTAACCCTCAGCTACCTCATGTATAATTGGCACCCATTCCACCGGGAAATGGGTAGGGATTTTCCTCCCAAATAGTCTACACAACATCATTGCTATATAAACCATGTATTCGTTGAATGGTGTTGTGGCATAAATGCCATGGGTATCAACTCTAAATTTCACTGGAATTTCCCACCATTCTTTGATTATACTTGGATATGTTTGATCAAATTCTGTACACTCCTTTCTTTGAAATTCTTCTACGAATTCAACATTATAAATGTATTTAGAAGTAGGGGATAGTTTATACATTACTTGGATGTGCTCTGGTCTGAACGAGCTGATGATGACCTTTTGGCGATTTAGAATACTCCTAGTCTGAATGTTGGTATTTTATAAAGCCTAGCTTATCATGTCATTGTAAGGCATGAGTCTCGGTCGTGTTGCTATCTTATGGGGCTCAGAATCTTCTATATATATAAGTTTATTTTTAGTCTTTTCATTTCCAAAATCGTCGAGGCAGTTCCTAACCTCATACTCCAAGATTTCAAAAATCTGCCTCTAGGACTTGACTGAATCCACATGATATGGCGTAGTATTAAATATAACATCTTCATCTGGATTTGAGCTTTCACCGACCTCCTCACTCTTCTTAGGCACGTTTCTGGGTGCCATGATGTTTGATCTAGAAATGAAAACCTGTTATAGAGAAGAAATGCATGAGCTCCTTTGAATGTAACTCGCGTCTTGTTTGAAAGTAAGAATGAAATTCGAAATAACAAACCTTTATTGATCCTTAAATTGCCTTAAATTGAGCGTACTGATACATGTGATAAAAATTAAATGCTTTAATGGGGATGGTACACCCGAAGATATGCACTTTATGCTAAAAATATCTCTATTAATTCATTATAAATACTGCCACATATTGGTGATTCAAAACTAGGATTTCGAAAAGAATGTCTTTGAAAAATCCTGAATAGCGAAATGTGAAAAGTCATTTAATATCATTATCCATGTTTTAAAGTTAAGTTAATTACGTTTAAACGCTTAATACTTTTGAGATTTCGGGCTTCGGGTTTTTTTGAGTGCGAAAGAGTGATAACTCTTTGATTTTTTGAAATGCGACTGATTAACGATTTTTTCAGTGTGTTTTAAAATTTAATTAATGATAATTAGAAAGGGATTTTGTAGAAAGCGCATCAGGACTTTGAACTGCTGCTTAAGTTGAGATGGCCAAAAAAGAAATGGCTTAGAAAGCCATTAAACGTTTTTAAGTATTATTTTTAATTCGGTTTAAATTATTTTAAGCAATCACTTTTCGAGACTTTGGAGTTGTTATTTAAAAAATCATACTTCGTGAATAGCCGAACCCCGAAACCCGAAACTCTTGAAAGACTTTTTAGAACCAAGGGTGACTCCATAACCAAAGAAAAATTTAGTTTAAGATTATAAGAAGAAAAAATAAGATTTGTTTCAACATAGGCTCCATCTAGGGATCTCGTCTCCTTGTGGGACGAGAAGAACATGTAGACCAAGTGCCTTCGTTGGGTAAATGGAGTCATTAATGAAGCTCTGTGAAACATGTTTTGGAGAAAACTCAAAACGAGAATTTAAGGCTTCAACCTTAACTTTGAAAACTCTTCAAAACTAAAACATCCGGTGATATCGAGTTAGGCTCACAATAGATTTCCTTCTCTAAAATCGACCTCAGATTTGTGTAATATAATCAAAACAAAATCAACCATTCTAGCAGGTTTTATCTGATTCTGTTCGCATCAAGGTAAAGTAATTTCAATGTTTCAAATTTAGGGATCCCATAAGCTTATCATGTAGATCCATACGGGAGAGAATAGTTACCAGAGCATCTTGTAATTCATGTATAATAACCTATCAGATATGTAGATATTGCTTCACTGCCAACGATCATGTTCAGTACCCCGGTGAAGTTATCAGATTTCCCACATTGAATATCCTTTCACCACTTCCATTGTTTTCTAGCATTTAAATGTTGAGACGAGGGCAATCATATTATGAATTTCCTTTCTTCATCTCTTTGGACTAGATGGGGGAAATCATTTAGATCAATTTCCTTTCACCATCTGTATATATATATATATATATATATATATATATATATATGAAGTGGGGGCAATCAATCAATATGTAATATACTTGGGAAAATATCTGCTTAAAACTTAACAATAGAGGCCTGTCAACTCACTTTAATTGCTCTAGACTAATCCTCTTACGTCCTTCGAACATCTTTGGCTTCAGGTAAATTCTTAAGGGAATTCTTATTGATATTTTTTTAGGGATTTTTCTTGAGCGAAACCAATCAGTTTATTCCTAGTAGAATGACTAAGGAAGTTAGGATTAACTTAGACATACTTCCGATTCAAATAAAGTTAGAGGAAATATAAAATTTTACCTATTCTCATTTTGAAGGTTAGTTTACGAGTTTCCAAAATTAAGGTGAGATCTTTTCTTCTGTTAAAAAGTTTATGGGAAGATCATCAAGGAAACGAATGAGGAAGTGACTTGATCAAGGACAGGGGAAAAGTTAGGGGTTTTAGATATTATGTTGAAGACACAACTTCTCTTAACAGGTTATTCAACTCTTGAAACCTTTTCCTAAAATCTTTTATTGCTTATTTTTCATTTTATTTTATTTTTAAATAAAAGTGATAATATTAGCAACCATGAAATTACTGTCTTACTCATTTATATCTTTTAGGACATTTTAACCTGAATTTTCAGAACATAAATTCATACCTTGGTAGTTCTTTGTATTTTCATCCCAACAAACTGTTAATTTATTACCTTTTTCAGGAGGCATTTAACGTGAATATCCATGCATGTCACCTTTTTGATATTTCTAGTCTCTTGGCTTATCAACAACTTTTTTGTAAAAGAGATAAACATGATAACTGTTAGGAACTCTAGTAAATCAGAAAGTTTCCCATTGCAAAATTTTGACCTATTTTGTATATATATATATATATATATATATATTTTTTTTTTTTTTTT
>ML776640.1:902631-929422 GCA_009831015.1 Picea engelmannii
GAAAAAAGGGATAAGAATCCCATATTCTTCATACCTCCGAGCATTTAGTAATCTCAGATGTTTCCATATGAATGAAACTGATGACTTCTTTCGATCAACAGTACTAGATTCTAAAAACTCATTCAAAGGACTTAGAAAGAAAACTTATTCATAATGAATTTTCTGAATCACACACACACACACACACACACACACACACACACACACACACACACACACACATATATATATATATTAGATTTGTTTATAGTTTGCAAAAGTTGTTTTTTTTACTTAGATTATTTTCTTTAGTTTAGTTTTTCTTTCACTTTCCTAGGACTTAGATCGGCCAATGGAGCCGCTAAACCCGTTGTAGTGGATTAATCCAAATGGCTTGGGTTATTTAGACAACCCCGGACTGGATCCACCTCTCCAGTTGACAAGCGGTCCAATTTTTCCCGTCAACAAGGCTGAAATCTTGTACGGGCCGCACCAGATCTGATCAAACTTGCCATGTTTATCAACATCTTCTTTCCTGGCTTCCCATTTTAGGACCAAATGACCAGGGAGGAATTATCTATATTTTTCTTTTTGGTCAAATAAAGCTTTCATATTATCTTGATATCTTTGTAATTTTTCATCTACTTTGGCCCTATTTTGCTGAACTTCAATAAGTTGGTTTATCCTCTTGGTAATGTCATTCAGTTCTTCATTTGAGTCTTGCCAGAGTTTCATTACTGGCAGTGCTAGATTTATTGGTAAAGTGATGTCAGTACCATATATCATTTGAGATGGAGACATCCCAATTGACCTTTTGGTACCTATCCTATTAGCCCATAAAGCATATTTTAAATGCACATGCCATGCTTTCTTATTTTCGGTAAGAACCTTCTTAATTATAGTAATCAAACTTTTGTTAGATGACTCAGCTAGACCATTACCCTGTGGATAGTAAGTCGTGGAGTGTCCTAGCACAATATTGTATTTTAAGCAAAATCTTATCATGGCCATGGACTTAAAATCTTGGAATTATCGGTAACTATTTTTTGGGGACAACCAAATTTGGATAAAATATTTTCTCCAAAAAACTGATCACTACCGATTCAGTTGCGTTTCTCGTAGTAAGAGCTTCCACCCATTTGGTGAAATAATCTGTAGCAGTTAGAATCCATTTGTGTTGAGCACTTGAGTGTGGATGAATTTCACTAATAAAATCAAGACCCCATTGCTGAAATGGATCTTCATTTTTAACTGGCACTAAAGGTAATGTTGGGACTTTCTGTTTTCCTGCAAACAACTGACAAGGAGTACAAGTTCGGACTTTAGTGTTTACATCGGTAAATAAATTTGGCCAGTAATACCTGACTCTTAGAATCTTATAAGTCATTTCTCTCCAATCATGATGTCCTCCACACACTCCTTCGTGGAATTCATCTATAACCCTTTCAGTTTCGGATTCTACTAAGCAGCTCAGCAAAAAACCAAGTGGGTCCTTCCAATATAACTTACCATCTATAACACAGTATTTTACAACATGCAATTTCAATGTCCTAGCTTTAGATAGGGTTAATTCGTTGGGAAACTGAAGGGTTAGTAAATAAGAAACAATATCGTGGTACCAAACTGAAGAAGAGAATTTGGGTAGAATTTTGGTTGTGGACACAACAACATCGAGTTCATTTGTCTAAAAAATTCCTTCGTTTTCTTGTAGATGGTTGATTCCGAGTGCTTTCAAATTTGATTCAGCCATCAATTTAGCCAAACCCTGAACTTTAATAATCTTAGTTGGTTTAATTTCTAGGTCAAAATCCTGGATTTTGGCTAACCATCTGCCTCTCCTTCCATCATCGTCAGGCTGAACCAGTATATCCTTAACAGAACTTGTAGGTACATAAGCAATGATCTTTGAGTGCAGTATGTAAGTTCTGAAGGCCTTGAGAGCTTTCACCATTGAATAATCTTGTTTTTCCAATATGTTATATTTCAACTCAGCATCTCTGAGACTTTTACTAAAAAATGCAATAGGTTTCTCAAAACCCTCATCATTTTTCTATAACAATACAATTGCGATAGTGTGTTCAGAGGCAAAAGAAAAAATCAGAAACTCCTTTGTATAATTCAGGCTTGCCGGAACTGGTGCTTCACTTATCACTCTCTTGATACGTTGAAACGACGCTTTGGCTTTAGTTGTCCACTTCACCTCGCTGTCCTTCTTAAGCATATCTGTAATCAATTTTACGATTTCAGCAAAGTTAGGGATGAATCTTCTCAAGAAATTTATTTTACCTAAAAAAGACTGAATTTATTTTACATTTATAGGAATATTTATAGTATATATTGCCTTGATCCTTTTCAGGTCAATTTTGATTCCATCCCTAGACACTATATGACCCAAGAGTTTACCTTCTTGCATTGCGAAATGAGATTTCTTGGGATTTAGTGAGAAACCAAATTTGCAACATTTCTCGAAAGTTTGCTTGAGGTGTACTAGATGTTCTTCATAATATTTAGAAAAAACAGTTGGATCATCAAGGTAAATAACACCAAACTTATCTCTTTTGCCCATGAAAGCGATGTCCATAGCTCGTTGGAAATTTTCCCCTGCATTCATTAAATCGAAAGACATTTTGTCATACATAAAGGTACCCCAAGGGGTAGTGAACACCGTTTTTTCGTTATCATCTTGTTGTACTTCAATTTGATCGTAACCTGAAAAACCATAAATAATGGACATTCTATTATCTCCAACTACTTTCTCTAAAACATGAGCAATCTTGGGTAATGGATAATTGTCCTTAAGTGATGATCGATTTAGATTTCTAAAATCTACACACAGTCTGATTTCACCGTTTTTCTTTCTTACTGGGACTAAATTTGCTACCCACTCAGAGTATCTCAGTGGGACAATGATCTTGGAATCCAAGAGTGTCTTCACTTATTTCTCTATTACTGGAAGTAGTATGGGGTTTATTTTTCTGAGTTTCTGCCTAAAAGGTTTGACACCTTGTTTCAGAAGGATTTTATGTTCCATTATTGTAGTGTCATAAGTTCTCAATTCGTCATATGACCAAGCAAAAAAGTATTTATATTGTCTAAGTAACTCGACATACTTACTTTTTATTTCAGAAGGAAGGTACTTGGATAATTTTACCAACCTTGGATTTTCTTTGGTACCTATATCGCAATCTTCAACCTCTTCTGGTTGAGGTTGTAAAGTGGACTTCAAAGGGATGTCGCCATGATTAAATAACCTCTCTAATGGAATCAGGCCTTTGGGGATCTGATTATTTTTCAAAATCAACATACGGTGATTAGCAATCTTATCTTGAAAATCTTGGGGGTCTTCCCTGTTACACATCGAAATTACTCACTTTGATAGTGTCACAAGTGTCGTCATTATAAGTGTCGCAAGTGTCGCATTTTTCTCACAAGTGTCGTAAGTGTCAAGAAAATCATACTGCCATGATGCCTATGTCATGCCTATAAACGACATCAAGAGGAGACTTGATACATGCCAAACACTTTATTTGGAAGAGGAGGAAAGGTTAACTGGGCTCATGAACCTTTTGCCATCTGAAAACACTCAAAAAACTGAGTTTTTGGAGGGGAGCGCTCCCCTATAACTATCTCAGGAGTGCTGGCGCCCCCCCATAAGCCATTAGGGAGCCTTATAACACTCTTCAACCCTTTTGCAGGAGCGCTCTTACCCTCAGGAGTGATGGTGCTCCCCTATACACTACTAGGGAGTGTTATAGCACTCTGAGTGCCCTTTTGAGGGAGCACTACCTATTTTAGGCAGCAGTTGATTTGTTGAGAAGAATGGGGGAAGGATCTTTTCATTCTTAGAAGGCAGTTGAGTTCGAATCCTCAATCAATCCATGATCTTAGGGCAGATCTCTAACTAGAAGAGGAAAATCCTCAACTCACCCCAAGGATATCTCAAGTTGTTGAGCCTCTCCAAGGCTATATAAGCAATCTTTCTCATGGTGAAAGGGGACTGAAAAGGGAGAATCACACCAAACTTATGATCTTATAAGTGGTGCTGGAACAGGAAGAATTAGAAGCATGAAACCTATGATCTCATAGGAAACACACAATGAACTGGAGGAGAGTAATCAGTGAAGTTGCTGTCATCTGGATCATGGATATTTTGAGAAAGGGTTAGACAAGGAGGACTTGGCAGAACTGTCGCATTCCATCTACGGTTGTAAGTAATGTTTTGTCCTCATTAATATAATTTGCTTGGCATGTTTATTTCTAATTCATATTCAATGTCACATGAATTTGTCTCTTTAGTAGATATATCTATTTTGGACCAATCTTGATAGAATAGGAAGTGGTTATACTTTGTTTGTCTACATGGTTTATCGAGGAGCTCAAGATTGGAGTTCAACTCGGAGCGTGCAGGGACAAACGCCAATAAAAGGTATGTCTTTCCTCCTTCCTCTTCATGCATTAGTTTGTGTAGGCCTAAAAGGAAGTCAGTGACCATGATAAGCACTTTCTGTCTTAGAGTTAAGAGTCTATCTCTTTGAGGATATCTACCTGTCTGCAGGGAGATTTTCCTTCAACAGAAATTGGCGACTCCACTGGGGAGAATCGAATAGAAACTTTTGGTTTTGATTTTTCCTCATAAGACCTTGTCTTTCCCTTTGGTTGTTTTCCGACCTTGTTCACCCCTTCATATCTGATTGCATTTGTTAATTAACTCTTTACCCCATCACACTCAGCCTGATTGTCAAAATTTGATCAAAATTTTGGGTTTTTGGACATTTTTATGAGTTTTTGGAGCCTAGTGCCCCCCTTCCCATGTTAGCAGAGAACCAACACTCCCTGGAAGTGTTGGAAAGAGTGTTATAATGCCCTGGTGTCCCTTACACCAGAGCGACACACCCTTTTTGCACAAAATCTCTTCAAAAATTCCATTTTTTGGAGGTCCAGACCCTGTTTCTTCACTTGCTGAGCTGCTTTGTGATTCAATGATTCTTCCTTTGACCTTTGACATGCTTCCTCCTGAGAAGTAAACACCTTGTTGTTCAGATTTTATGCCCTTCTTCATTATTTTTGAGTTTTTGTTGTTGAGAGCTTGAAATCGATCCCCTGCTTTCTTCTCTCCTATTCGACTAAGAAGGAACTCTAGTGAAGGACATCAGAAGTCTGTGACTCTTCTCATTTGGTTCTTTGAGGTCATATGATCCAATTTATTTCTCCTTCCTTTTGCGTTTTTTATTTTCTTTCTCTTGTTTGATTGCAAAAGGGTGTGTTGTTTGTGCGAAATCTGTGTTTTCTTGTCTGAATCTCCTTGATCTAAAAGGGTAGTTGGCAGGAAAAGTTTTTCATTGAATTGATCATCATTCGCATGAAAACAAAAAAAGTACATCTTAATGATTAGTTTGCATATTAGTTTGCATTTTTGAAATGTTGTAGCATCATATTGGATTTGATTGAGAACAAAATTGATTGAGGGCATTCCTTATCAAGTGTTTGATAGTGAAAACAACTTTTCCTTTTTCCCTTAAAAAGGTATTCATTCAAAAGAAATGATTGCTTATCATATTTCATGCATATTTTTGGGAATTGAGTCATCATTCCACCAGTTTCACTTTCGTACACCCTCTGAGTAAACAACAACCATTAAAATCAATGCTTAACTAAAATTTATCAGACTTTTTACATCTTTGTTAGCAAACCTACATTAGTTTAAGGTGTAGGGATTTGGAATAGGTTGAAAGGATAACTTTCCAAAGCTATCGAACAAACTTAGTATCTTGCGGTAGGGAGAGTCAAATCCAATTTTCATATTGGCTTGCGGGGATCCCCCTCTCACACAGGGGTTACGCACGAGGTCGCATTCGGGTGAGTTACGGAGATTATCCCTCTGTGATTCAACTGTTTGTAGTGGTCGGATCATATATTGGGGGTCACTGGAAGGTATACCCATGATTATGTGTGGGAGCCTTTCAGGTTGATTTTGGACTTGTTATCCTGCCCATACATTCTGACTGGACTATCGACTGTACCCTCCCAGGGGCTGACTACGAGTTGGTGACCTTAGTAGCCACAATCTTTAGGGTCTCACACAAGGTGACGGTGAAGGGAAGTCTCACTGTACCTGGAACAAACGTTTTTCAAACTCACTTGGGCTCCTTGGAGGGTAAATCCACAATTACTGCGTGGAATCTTGCACCAAGGCATAAGTCCGTTAAGCAGGTTGCCAACGTAAATGATCTACCCGCTCTATCCCCACCCCTTCCTATTTTGATCTCGCGATGTTGGATTTCATCACCAACTAGTGGTTTCATCATAGGAAGGTTTGTTTGATTGATTTCTTCTCAGATTCATAGCGCGTGTTGTTTGTTTTACTTAGTGGACCTTAGGTTGAGTCAGTGTTAATGACATCGAATCCTGAGAGTACCAATGGAGGAAACCCTTCTCCTGGGGAACCTTATACCTTTCCTTCATTTGGAAACTTTGGTCCTCCATATGTTGCTACACTGAGTCTTCCAGGACTCACTATTGGATTACTAGTTTGGTTGTTCCCCACTCTGGTGATACCAAATCCTCCCAATGTTTTAGTTTCACCTAATACTTTAGATGTCGGTACACCACCCACACATCAACCTCATGTCGACTTTTCACCTTCTTCATCCATCAAGTCTCCTTCGATTTCTCCTTCTTCTCCTAATGAAAGCTCTAAAGCAAGTAGCCATATTGATCAGAAGAAGAAGAAACGAAAAGAGAAGAAGAAGAAGAACCCGAGAAGGACAAAGGCCCCAACAACATTAGATGTTGGCTCTAAGAAACCAGTTACTGTTAATAGTACTGGGAGTGTTGATGAGGTCAACAAGATTAAGAATCCAAAACCCAAATACCCTTGCAGCCTTTGTAAGGGTGACCACTTTCTGAGGGATTTCCCTGGTCTTACCTAGGTCTTAGAAATGTGGTCCTCCATGTCATCGACCTCTGTCGGTCATGTCGATGATACCCCATCAACTAGTGATGTTCAGGTTGGTAAGAAGAAGCAAATTGTCAAGTTCCCTTGCATGTTATGTAAAGGTAATCATTACTCTCACCTTTGTCCTCGCATGGACGAGGCTTCTTCTCTTTTGGAAAAACTTCAACTTCCAAAAGGTTATCGTAAGCTTTCCTCCGACCCATCATTGGTTGATGGACTGGTCAATCCGGTTCCATCCCCGGTCAGTCTGGTTGATTAGGTGGTCAATCTAGTTTCCTCCTCGATTGAACCACGAACCCAAGTAGCTGATCCAGTTCCGTCATCGATCAGCCCCACTCTTGGATTACCACCAAGTAACCCAGGTAGAGTCAAGGTTGTTTAGTTTTGACCATGATTAAGTTTCTCGAGATTTTGTGACTCGACATACTTTCTTCCCGGGAACTATACTTTCGAAGTCCCGAGCCGTGAAGTTGCGATATAAATTGAAGCATAATTAATTAAAACACTTAATCCTAGTTACGTCCTTGCTTAATTAAATCTAATCATCGCAATCTCAGGTTTTAAAGGCTTGAAAGGTTAGAGTTAAAAGCCCTGACATGGTGAACACCGAAATGTTGATTTAAATCCTGATTAAGGAAGCCAAGCCAGGATAATCAATGTTTAATGCAAATAATATAGTGCGTAGTTTATGAGGTATTTTCAAATGTTCCTTATGCCAGCTTGTGCCACAAACCATCGAAATTTATGGCATTAATTGGAAATAAGGCGAAACGACAAAGTAAGGATATGGTTTTTATTGTCAAAATCTCTATCTAAATATGATTGGACCATTCTGTTCATAAGGACATCGATATGTTAAATGGTCGAAGTTATATATCTGTTGCTTCCAATTTTATTCATAAAGTTCATTTATATCCCGCACAGAGAAGTGTTTCCTCAGTAAGCTAACTTCTATATGTATACACATTTTTATTGCAGAAGAGCTAAGTTACAATCTCCTATCATGGCCTCACTAAAAGCATCCAAGGCAAGTGTTGAGGTTTCGAGACAAGGTTCTAATAATGTTTTGGACACTTCACCTCGAAGCATTGATTCCTTATGGACCTAGTCATACGTTTCATAGGTTTTGCAATCAGATGTGGTGAACTGTTCAGACAATTCTAGTGACAATGAGAAAGACAACATGACTACCAAATACAAGATCGTTGTCCAGGCAGAGATGCACAAAGTAGCGTCCAGGCCATGCCTTCTGCCTTACTATGACATGATCCGATGGGCGCTAGATCATGTAGACATCCCTACAAAAACCATCATCAATGAGAAGAAGGTCATTGTTGAGACCTTTAGACTAGAAAAATTACAGGTGATGTACAAGTTACCACCCATGTCAGACTTCACATACAATGCAGAGTTCCTAGAGGGTTTTAAACAGAATGAATGGGAGCAATATGAAAAACGTTTATCTAATTTGATCAAGGATTGGGTCTCACACCCAATGAAGTTCTGGGCAGACAACAATGGGATTTATTCCATATCTTCTTTGGAACCACAGTTCAAATATGTAGTGATGATGACCTGGAGATTGTACGGGAGGGAAGACACCACAGATTTTTTCCTCCCATGGGTGCCCTTGATATACTCAGTAGCAGAAGGCTCTTCTTTCAACTAGGCCAAAATTTTATCAGATAGCCTGACCAGTCGGATTAAAGGATATCGGACACAGAAAGAGAGTGGGAAAGTTGCTTCATTTTTTATGTCCACATATCTCATGGACACAATATGTTCCATGATGCCTTTTCCCTTGATGAATTGGAGTTGGGCTCCATCGGAGGCTGAGCCAGTCCATGTATACCATTCTAAGCTTTGGGAGGACAAGGCTTCAGATTTCGTATACAAAATCTTCAACTGGGTAATGGTACCGATGCATGTTGCCATCTTTGGTAATCCGCCACCCAGGATATCGGATAGCATCACGGAAAATTTAAGAAGAGTGGCCGATTGGTACGTGGAGAAAGAATTTTCATACATCATGGTTTTCAGTGCTTTCGTCCCTCCTCATGCTTTACCCTTACTTATACCTGACAGGCTGGCTTGTCACGAGATCGCTAGGCAAACTGTGGTCGGTGCTATAAGTAAAGAATTGAAAGGGTTTTCAAAAAAGGGATGGCCACCTTTTCCTATTCATTTAAAAACCTATTCATTAATAGACTTTGGGCATGCAAAGGTCGAGGCAACAGCCTTAGAAGATATAAAGTTGGTTCATATCGAATTCAAGAAACATGATCCACACAGGGTCATGAGTAATCATTTGGCCAACTGTGGCCTTAAAAGATTTGAGCACAAAAACTTGCCTCATGATGATATTTTCTGAGGTACGACATATTATGATGAGGTTATGGCCCGAATATAAGCCCTGTCACCCAAGGAGAGGGTCAATGTTGTCAGATTCCAAGAGCATAGGCAGAGTTGTCTACCTCCAGTATTACATGGTGATAAACGACGATAGTAGAGGAGAAACAAACAGAAGCCAGAGGCTCTAAAGGTTCAGTACCCAGTCGAGAAGAACAATAGGATAAAGAAGAGCAAGTTGGGGGCCCAAAACAAGAAGCCAAGGCTTTTTGTCCTCCAAGCGAACCAACTTCAATCATTACTCTCAGGAAATCTTCTAAACAGGTCGACAATCCCATCGCCTCCATTACCCCCCTACAGTCTGCAAAGGAAATCCTAGACGTAGGTTGGATTTTGGGTGAAAATTTGACACCTATATCAGAAGAAGAGTTACCTCCGAATGAATTCCTCTTTGATAAGAAGAGGAAAGTGGTTGTGAGACAAGAACTCTACCAAGAGGCAGGTACTGTCTCTAAGAAATTTAAAATTTTAACTAATGGGAGAAATATGAAGAAAGTAGAATTCACGACGTAAATAGCAGGAACATTGGGTGCTTTTGCCACGACAAACCAGTATTAAGTTGGAACCCTAAAATATCAGCTAAAATGAAAAAATCATTTGATCAAGAAACTAGAGGCTAAACTAGCTACAACAGAGGTTGCTGCTAAAGATCAAGCAAGTGCGACTTTAGGGCAAGCAAGAATAGAAGATCAAAAAGAAATCGAGCGGCTTAAAGTCGATCTTGAACAGATACAATTGAAGGTTCAGACAAGTCAAACTTAGATAAGCCAATAGGGGGAATTGATAGACCAGCTGCGGGCCAAACTTGAATCCGCTGAAAGCTAGGTAATCGATATCGGGATATTTCAATCCCATGCAATAGAGATAAAAAAAAGGTTATCGACGACGTAGCAGGTTCTGCTTGTTAAAGTAGAAACAATTCAAAGTCACTTCCAACTCATTGATCAGGTGTTGGAAAACCTCTCTCTTAAAGAAAGGGATGCCAGAGCATCTCGGGTGGCATTCCAGGACGCTATTATAGCCATAACGAGAAGGAAAACAAGCAGTAGTTCTAGTTTTCCCATCGCAGAGCAGACCAGGGGTAATATCTTGTTGAAATAATGGGAGCAAAATATATCTGAAGGCAAACAACAAGCTATGAAGCTAAGGAAATCTTGTGAAGAAAGTTTTGGTTTGTTAAGTGAGATTTGTTTGGGTTCTGATGGTGAAAGTGGCATGGAGATACTGGGTCAGATCAATACATCTAAATATATGCTAAATATCAAGGAAAATGAAGAAAGAGAATTAGCTGAAATATCACAAATAACCCAAACAGACATAGTGCAAATAGACAAATGGCTAATTAAACCGAGTATAATGTTATGCTCTATCAATGCCAAAGATCAACAGGTGGAAGGAAAGTTGTCGCTATTAATGAAAGACTGCTATATTTTTTAGGCAAATATTCAAGCAGAGCCATCTAAGTTGATATCACAGCTGGTGCAGAAGTGCGTTATCTACAAGGAGCATGCGAAGATGTATGTTTCGGGTACCAGATGAAAACAGAGATAAAGAAATGAAACGTTTAGACTCCTTTGATTGTAACCGAAAACCTCTGGAACTATTGAGATTCCGGCGCATAAAAATTTGTATAAATATACATTTTGAAGAAAGAAAAAAGGCTGGACCTTTTTGATTAATTGTAATAGAGACTGTTTCTTTTGGAGAATTAATACAAGTAATCCGGAGATTCCTAATTCCGTCACTACTGTGTTATGAGTTTGTTCTCTCTATTATTTCATATTCATTTTTATTTCACATATATATATCTGATGAATGTCACATTGCAATTTAGTAAAACTTCTACTGCAGTGATTAATATTTAGCTATCTATTGTTTACAGTTTTTCCTCTGTATCGGCTTACTAGTAGGTACAAGACCTGTGAATCTTTAGGTTGTCATATTTTATGCTTCATTGGATCATTTCTTATCCTATTTTCTTCGTTTGTTCACCGAGTGAGATTTTCCCTCGATAGGAGCCTTATTCTATAGACATCTTAATGTTTTTCTCCGTAATTCATACACCATTTATTTCAATATAACACAGTTACAGAAAAAGGCCTTTGGTTTGCAATTTGCTTTTAATATTGATTTCTAAAGTTCTCTTTTATAAAATCAAAATTGATACAGCATAAAAACTTTCATATTTCTTTAAGTTTTTATGTTCCTCCATGACTGTCCCTGTTGTAAGACAACCCAATATCGAACCCAGTTTGACAGATCAAACCCATATCACTTTAAATCTCTTTGACACCATACTTAAAACGACTAACACCCGGGTTGAACTTGAACATTCATGGGCTGCAATTGAAAGGGATATAAACATCTAGGAACAATTGGAAGCCAGACAACGACAACCTAGAAATCAACCCTAGCTTCCTTTCCCAAAAGTATACCCTCCTCCCTTTTTACATCTTACTAACTTTCAGATGCCTAGACACTGTACTTTTTAAAGCCTTAAGTACAGACTCTGGAACAACACCAGGACCCGTGTTAAAAGGTAACCTGTAGGGAGAATGTTGTCATCGATCCATAGATCTGGTATTGATCAATGGTGGGAAAGGAACTGTGACGCCTTGATATGGAAAGAAGGGGAACTAAGAAGAAAATCGTTGGAAAATAATCGTGAAGCAATATTTTACTCAGAAAGATCAAGTGACCAGTATGATATTTTTTCGGTTAAATTTCTGGAAGAATTTTTTCACTGGATAAAGAGGCTCCAAGAAGCTGCAGAGTTCAAAGGACAGACCAAGAAGATCTGTGTGTGGGATACCAAAAATTTAGCATCACTCCAGAGGCTGGATTGCCCAGTCACATGAGCTATGGATTTCTGGTTTAACAACACATTGGAAGGATACATAATCAAATTTGCAGCTGAGAACCACCAATCTTTCTCGCGGAAAGAGGAAATTTTCAAGAAATCCAAAGTGGAATATTGTTGAGAGAAATCCCCCTGTGGATTAAGGATTTCTTGATGGAGGAGGGGATGTTGATTATGTCCCCAACCGAGATGGAAGTGTAAACAACCTCACTTGGGATAGGGTGAGACGGGGTGAGAGTCATGGCATGAGAAAGGGAAAGGGTTCTTTCACAAATGGGGGAAAAACAACAAGAAATGGACTCAAGAGATGAACGATCCTTGAAGAGAGCCGCCATAGTTGAGAAGTGGTGGTGCGGCAAGATCAAGAAAGCCACAAAACAATCTGAAAAGTTGAGGAAAGAAGGAGGATCGATAGAGGTAGAGGAAAGACAGATGGAAGAACTACAAAGGATGGGAAGATAGGAATGACTGGCCAATTAAAGATTGAACGAGAGAGAAGCAAGAAGAGAAAGAAGTCCCAAGGAAGTGGGACAAGAAGGAGAAAGAACTAAGGTAAGAGAGGAGGAAGCCGGCATGAATCTTGGAGGAGAAAGAGAAGATTTAGCCCTGATAACAGGAGAAATCAGAAATTTGGTCGAAGAGATCCTCCCAGTGGAAGCTAATGAGACCCTCCAGATCAAAGAAAACCACCCTTAAGCCAGTGGTGCCAGCCCTGAATTACCCATACCCCAAGTGCCTTCTATACAAGCAGTAAGCCCGATACTGCCTTCTCATTTTGTTCCAGTACAATTAATTAGTCAGTCACAACCAAGAAGTGCGAGTGTAGGGAGGACATTGGGATCCCCTGGTAACAAGAAGGACCGTTAGGATTTATACTAATAGGAACAACAATTTTAGCAATGGCTAGCCATATGGGAGGTTTTATTGCTAGATACCCAGAATTTTGGGGTAAGGGAGATGAATATGTTGACCAGCACTGGTTCTTGTGCGAAGCCATTTGGAGATCCAAAGGGACTCCAGATGCGAATAAGTTGGTCGAGTTCCAGACTACCTTGAGAGGTCACGCTCTCAAGTGGTACATGAAGATCATCGAACCAGGAGTGCCAGGGACGCAAGTTCAATCGTTCACACTTGACCAAGTACGAACAAGGTTTATAGTAGAATTCAAACTGCCTCAGTCAGAACAATAGGCTCTGTCTGAGTTGCGCGAAATTCAGTAGAGGGAAGGCGAATCAACCTAGGAGTACAGCCAAAAGTTTAAAGATGCCATAGGGAGATTGGCACATCCAATCCAAGAAGAACATCAAAGGGAATGGTACATTCATGGGTTGTTGCCTCTAACTCGGATTCCACTAACGCAACAATAGATAGCCACATTGACATATACCTTGGAACAATCAATGAAGATTGAATCCATGGAGGGACACCCTAGGAACCTGAGAGAAACTAGAACCCTGGTAGATGTGAATCTGGTGCAACTACAAGGGCATATATCGACACTTACATAAAAGATTCAAGAGATGACGATACCTAGACCAGGATGACCACAAGTTTGGTGTAATGGATGATATACAGAAGATCAGTTGGAAAATGGATGTTAGTGGATGAGGGGACTGGGATCTCCTCAGAATTTGATGGTACCCCTAGCAGGACCTATAGGAGAAGTTGCATAAGTATCGACGAACTCAACATTCTGTAACCCCATCCCATATCATGCTTTTCCAGGAGGCCAAGTAGCACTAACAAAAGAATATTGTGAGATTTGTCAAATCCACGGGAATGGACCAAGATAATTCCCCATCATGCATAACTATTCGATAGTACCAAACATGGTACACTGTGATTTCTATGCATCTACCATGCATACTACCAATCAATGTAGAGCGTTGGACCCACTCGTGAATAGGCTAGACTGAACAACATTCAGGGTGAATGAAAACCCTCAGGGACTAGGAAGAGGTTGAGGAGGTGGAGCTGGAGGAGACTTCATGGGAGGAAGAACTGGGGATGAGGTAAAAGTAGATGTTATAACTGTGATGAACAAGGTCACTTGGCTAGAGATTTTTCTCATCCAAGGCAGCCATGGTGCTCTCACTGCAGAACCAACAGACACACAATTGAAGACTATCCAGAGTTAATCGCAAAGTGGGAAGATAGGGTGAGATAAAGAGGAACTAACCTTATTAGTTCATGGATCAAGAGGATTTCTAAGTGACAATTTCTTAACCTTAATATTGTTAATCAAGGAGGAGTGAAGACAACAACTACTGCGAATACTCTACCTCAGATCTAGAAATCAAAACCTAAGGGAGACAGGTATGATCCCCTAAAGAAAAATTTATTCTTTAAAAATTCCATGGAAGTATTCTGAAATATTCCTAGTCATGAAATACAAAAGAACCCCCCCTAGCCAATTATTTACCCTAAGATGGTGCAAGCCCCTGCTTCACCCCCTGCACCTAGAAACCCTGTAGTCATACCAAGACAGCCTGAGCAACCTCAAAACACAGTTGACCTCTTGTTTCAATTATTCTCTGACATTTTGGTGAATAATCAACTAACAAAAAAGTTGTGCAATGCACTGTATCTAGTTTTAGGGAATGAAGGAACCTCAGAAGCAAGGATAAGGGATAATCTTCCTGATAAAAGTACTCAGAGAGTGCAATGAAGAAACGTAAGAACTGGAAAATAATTCTAACTAGTAGCCTAGTTAGATGACTTCAAAATTAAGGACGTCATGTTGGACCTAGGATCATATGTGAACATTCTTCCCAAGAAGACCTGGGAAGCCCTAGGAAAACCAAGACTGACATATTCCCCAATTCAATTAAGAATGGTGAACCAATACTGCATTTTTCCCATAGGAAGACTGGATAATGTGGAAATAGATGTAGTAGCAGTAAAAATAGTAGTTGACTTTGAATTCATTGAGATCATGAGAGACAAGGACCCCTATCCTACTTACTTGGCATCGATTGGGCCTATGAAAACTATGCAGTGATCGACCTAAAGAAAGACACCATGACTTTTGAATCTGAGGGAATCAAGATAGTTCAACCTTTGGATCCATATGTAAGACCCAGGTGCACAGAACCAAAAGACAATAATATGGAAGAAGAATACCTAGACCAATTGTACACTGTAACAGCAGGGACAAGAACCGATTACATAAACCCTACTGTTGATGGATCAGTAAGTTGAAGAAGTATATAGTCAGCTGACGAAGACTCAGAACTGGCATTTGATAGTTGGAAACAATGCTCGCATGAATGATTCTCAAGAAGATGTGCAATTGTTAGAATGACCAGATGGATTGGGACCAAAGATAGAGAAAACCCAGTATACAATGGCACCTCGGACCTAGACAATTTTTTGCAAAACATGGAAGAGAATGTGAGAGAATATCAAAGAATCTCGGTATTGGATATATCTTTTCAGAAAAACCCTGCCAGATGGTGGGCCACTAATAAATCCGTACTTAGAACTTGGGACGAGGTGAGGCAATCTATCAAGTACAAGTGTTGGAATACGGAGCAACTAGAATTAGGGATATAGACAGATTCCCATTCTGTGCAACTGTTCAAGGGAGAATAAGACCCTTGAATACACATTGAACAATGTGTGACACAATGGCAAGACACATAGATACCCTCTCACTTCTGGGTTCATATATTTCCCCATTCTCTAGGTCCAATCCCGAAAGCTTGCTTTGTACATGAGGAAACCAAAAGACAGACCAGCAACTGGCAAACACTGGAAGCTCAATTTTGCAAGGACTTCTCATTCACAAGTAAGTACCTTGAACTTGAACTAGCTCTGCAAAATATTCAAGAACTTCTATTTACAGCCAATAGCAATAAGAGATCAAGATCTGTAGTATGTCCCAAGCATACCCAAGAACTTCAGAATAAATTCCACTTACCCTTGATTGACAAGCCTGCAGAGTGCTATCAGATTAGCAAATATTCAGAGAGTCTATATGAACTAGAAGGACTGAGAAACCTAGCCATCAAAGAGGCAGAGGGGAGTACAGAAATCCAAAACACCATACCTAGCCAGACTAATAGTTCCTACAATCACCCATTAAAATTGAAGAGATTAAACATAGGAACCGAAGAGAAACCCAAGATAACCTTGGTGGGAGATGACTGGGATGAACAAGCCAGTTAGGAAATACAGAGTGTACTGCAAGAATATGAGGATTTGTTCCCAAATACTTTTTCATAATTAAAGAGAATCAAAAGAGTCATGGGAGAAATGAAGATCGAGTTAAAACCAGGATCTAGACCTATTATACATAGACCATACCGTCTTAACCCGAGAGTAAAAGATAAATTTAAGAAGGAGATTGACAATATGTTAGAGCAGGTCTCATTTTTCTGGTAGAAGAAGCTGAGTGGGTGACCCCGATAGTCATCCAAAGCAAGAAAGACACAGAGGATATTAGAGTTTGTGTAGACTATAGGAGTCTCAACACCGCCTATGTTCACGACTCTTTTCCAACACCTTTTACTGATGAAGTACTTGAACATGTTGTGGGGAAGGAAGCATACTCATTTACAAATGGATTTTCAGGATACCATCAAGTCAGGATCGTCGAAGAGGACAAGAGAAAAACCACTTTCATTACAGAATGGGGATCCTTTGCATACAATGTGATGCCATTTGGTTTAAAGAATGCCCCTGCAATTTTCTCTAGGATTGTGATAGAAGCCTTTAGAGAGTTCATTCAAAAATTTATAGAATTCTATATGGATGATTGGACAATACATAGCCTGCTCAAGGAACATGTAGCACTGCTAAGGCTAATGTTTGACAGATGTGGAGAATTGAAAATCTCATTAAATCTCAGAAAATATATCTTCTGTGTGCCACATGGCAATCTGTTGGGACACATAGTCTACCGAGAAGGAGTATTGGTAGACCCAACTAAAGTTGCAGTCATTGTGAATATGATGCCACCTACGAGTACTAAACAATTATGCTCCACACTAGGACAAGAAAGCTACTATCATAGGTTCATCTGAAGATACACCAACATTACTGCACCTCTAGAAAACCTCCTGAAAAAGGATGAAATGTTCCAATGGAATCCCGAATGTGATAAAGCATTTGAGACACTTAAGGAGAAGCTCATTACATCATTGATTATGATATTCCCAAACTGGGATAAGGAGTTTCACATCCATATAGATGCTTCAGGAATTGCCGTAGGATTTATCTTAACGCAACCTAGAGATGGAGCTATGGATCACCCCATCTACTTTGTGAATTGGGAGCTATCACAATTAGAGTGTAACTACACAAAAACAGAAAGGGAAGGCTTAGAAATGATTTATGCTTTACAGAAATTTAGACATTATATGCTAGGTTCCCATTTAAAATTATTTACTGACCATTCTGCATTAAAATACCTAGTTAACAAACCTATGTTGGAAGGGAGAATTTGTAGATGGCTACTTCTATTTCAGGAATTTTCCTTCGAAGTTATCATCAAGTCGAGACGATGCAATGTCAGACTTGATCATCTGTTCAGACTAGAGTCAGGAGAAAGTGGTGGAGCAATGGATGACCAGCTCCCAGACACAGATTTGTTCAGGATTGAGGCCATACTGGAATATCTTGAGGATATAGAAATATTTCTCAGTACAAGGGCCTATCCTGAAACATATTTCCCAACCCAGAAACGCCATATGGTTGTTAGAGCCGCAGACTACCAGCTAATCGTCGGACAATTATGTAAACTAGAACTAGATAGTATCTTCAGACGATGCGTCCTAGATCATGAACCGCAGGATATACTCTAGGAATGCCATAGTGGAATTACAGGAGGCCACGTAGGAGGAAAGGCCATGGCGCAAAAATTTCTACAGGCAGGACTTTGGTGGGCTATATTATTCAAGGATGCAAAAGCATACGCTAGATTGTGTGATGTTTTTCAACATGTGGGCAAGTCGTCACGCCGAGATGAACTACCACTACAACCAGTTAGAGCTCTACAGGAATTTGAGAAATGGGTAGTTGGCTTCATTGGACCAATCAACCCTACAACTAAACATTCAAAGGATAGATACATCATTACCGCAACTGACTACCTTACTTGGTGGGAAGAAGGAGTAGTGGTACATGACTGTTCGATAGATACTTCTTCCTGGTTCATCTTTGAAAATATCATTACCCGCTTCGGATGTCCTGGAAGCCTAACCAGCGATCATGAAGCTCATTTTATTAGCAACACCATAGCAACACTTACAACAAAATTTATGATTCAATGTCACAAAAGAAGTCCATACCACCCATAGGCCAACAGAACAGTCGAAGCCTTCAACAAGATCCTGGAAAGGGGACTAACAAAGGTCTGTTGTGCAAACCAAGAGGACTAGGATGATAGAGTTCCAATGGTACTCTAGGCCTACAGGACAACCACAAAGAAACTCCGTAGATACACATTGTTCTAGCTAGTTTATGAAAGAGAGGCAGTGGTGCCTGCAGATTTTATCACTCCAAGTATGTACATTTCCCAAGCCACACGTATGACATCCAAAGAATCAGTGGCCCAGAGATTTGCAGAGCTCCAAGAACTCAAAGAAACTAGATTTATAGCAGACTTCCATCAGTCAGTTGAAAAGGTGAGACAAAAAGTGTGGCATGACCGACACATTAATACCAAGGTATTTACACAAGGGGACAATGTATTACTCTATGACAGCCGATACCAGAAGTATCCTAGCAAGTTGTGTATGCATTGTTTGGGACCTTTCATAGTTGCGGAGATCCGACCCTTAGGAGCAGTCAGACTCACACAACTCGATGGTGTGCTACGACCGGGATGGGTGAATGGAGCTCGCCTGAAGCCATACCTATATCAAAACTAAGAAAGAAGGACAATCACTCCATTTCGACAGAGCTTGTACAATAGTTAGATTTGAGTTTTGTTTTCTTTTTGAAATGTTGTAAAATAAGTTAATAATGTCTATGTACGTAGTGCCACGCCATAATACATAGTTATTTTGTTTTGTTTAAGTGTTGGTTGCTACAGAATGGAAAACTCAGTAGTACAAGATCTGAAGCATGGAAAAGTCCATTAATGACAGTCATTAAAGGTGGCGGAGACAGCCTTTGTGGTCGGAGGCACTAGGAATCCCAATCCAATCTGAGTTATAGGCTAAGAAAACCTTTAAAAATTAGTCTAGTTACAAACCTTTATTTCCATTCTGGTACCCCAACTGACACTGTTAAGCCATAAATCCACATTATGCCAAAATTCCATCGAATTTCACGCCGGGATACCCACCCGTCAAACAAAAAGGTCTCAATTTGGACATGTCCCTATTCCACTCAAATAAGTAAATGCCAATATCCCCCAATCGGATTTACCTTGATTAAACCATCCCATCGGAAAACTCACACCCAATCGCATCTATACGGTCATGATGACAAGCATTTACTGCTAAAAATTCCCAATTAAGCCAAGTCTAAGGCTCTCAAAACTCTGTTGAGAATGCATTGTTTCCAAAACCGAGCATAGCCATTTTCGAATTTAGCAGCGTGAACCAGTTGGGACCGCTGTAAAAGCCGCAGATGTAGCCCTAGTTCTTATCTACCACAGAAGCATGAATGTCGAGATCCATAGCAAGCCGAAGCACCATGACAAAAGAAGTAGTACCATATTAACCCTATGACCCCCAGGTCGAGATTGTGGGTGACCTTACAGGAAAGGTAGAGCAAGTTAAACTACTCAACCTTGACCTCACGGACTCATGTTTGTTCCCACAGATCCACACATAAGTCTTTTGGGAGATAGCTCCGGATGGAACCGGAGACTTGCAATTTGTACCAAGAAAATACTTCATGAAATTATTTAATTCCACCGTCATGAACTTGAGAGACTTACCAATCTTTGGTACCACAAGTGAGATTGTGCGATGCAAAAAATTCCTGATAATCAGAGTGCATGACAGAAGTCTATGGTTGGATAAGAGATATCCAATCCATGCAAAAGATATCTAGTAGCTTACGGGACTATCCTCCCAAGGAGAGGATGTGTCAAAGGGATTTCAGGGCCTCAGCAAGCACGAGAAAAAGAAAGGAGAGCTTATCTTTTACGAGAAGTTCAACACAAAGAGAGGCGGATGCACAATAGTCATTGAACAAATACTTCCCGGAACAGTCTAGACTAGATACTATGTCATAGCCAGCAAGGTTATGAGGTCTTACTATAAGGGATAATGCACCCTAGATGCATTATCAGTCACCAACTTTTGCGCATAGGGAGCAATGTTCATTTGGTGCAATTTCCTGCTCGAGGAATTACTAGTATATTGTGAGGAAGAACGGAAGAAGGGCAGAACCTTCACCTATGGATACCTACTTGTGGCATTTTCAATGCTCAAATGGAAGCCACCTATGGGCAGACAACCGACAATACTAGATAAGGGGTGCATGGCAAAGATGTTTGAGCCATGGTAGTCCAGACCAAACTTAGAGAACACAACACTCAACAATGCAGCCTTTTCCAAATGGTATAATGCTATGATAGATGCAACGCAGAGGCTGTGCATCCTGCAGGAGATCCTCAATTGCAACATGAGGAATATCACCTTCAGCATGAACCGACACAACACATTCATCTAGCCGAGACATGCCACCCAGGAACATTTCCACACATGGATGCTACTATTCTATTTGGATGAGGAAGCTTTCAATAAAGAAGTCATGTCATGGCCAGCAGTTAAATGCGGCCCGCGTAAATCAAGGATGCATTACATTCTGCCTGTGGATCTGCTCAAGAAAAAAGACAAGGAAACAGGAGAGGGATCGAGCTCAAGCCCCGAGCATAAGAATCCAGATGCTCTGACACAAATTAACTAAGAGGAGGAAGAATAGATATCGCAGCTGGAGCAGAGAAAAATACCACCCCCTCGACAGCTATCATACGATGTTATGTTGTCAGGTGCACATGTCAACCAAATATTGGGCGATGTGCTTGGTACTGAAACAATGGTGAAGAGGCCCAAAACTAGGGTGTATTTGAACAAACCCATGAACCCACAACCCCTTGCCTCTGCCACTCCCCGGACCCTCACCATGACCAAAGCCACCACTATCATTGACATTCAAGATGACCTAGACCCTTAAACACTTCCATCCACTTTTATCATTGAACACCCTTCACCAACACTCCAATTACCAAACCTCCTCACGGCCAGTCCACATTAGAAAATAACCTCAGATTCAATCCAGCTCGACCACCCAGAGATGGAGGAACAATAAACCCCACAAATAACCAGAGAAACACCCAATCCAAGATCATAAATTCCTGACCCTGACCCCAAAGCATCAGAGCAGTGCACGATGATGGATGTTCTAAATATGAACACCCAGGAACATCAACCTGAGTCTTCCGCACATAAATAATACACTCGTAGAAGAGAGGAGTAGGAACCTGATGACGACCAACAAATCACCTCACCAACTAAAGGTGAGAGTGCCCAAGAGATCATGGTGCATGATGCAGACGCACCGAAAGATACGGATATACCAAATGCGCACAATGATCCACAATCAACAACGAAGCAAGATACGATAGCCATACGAGCTCAAATGGAAAAAGTTCTCCAGAACTCCCAACAATGTGTAGAATTGATGCAACTTTGCATAGCTAGAACAAAGGTTATGACTCTTTTTCCAGCAGAGCTTAGGTTGAGAATTGCACTAGTCCCACCAATGGAAGAAGAGGTAAAAACTTTCTCTGACCATTCAACAGGCAGTGGACTCCCACTACAATGGCGAGTACCCACCGACGCAGCTGTTTCATTTGCCGACCTGGTACAGTAGTCAGTGCCACACTTATTTGGCCTAATCAAGGAATCTACAGACCAGTTGGAGTAGATGCTCCAGGAGGCTGAGAGATCTGTCAAGATCACAAGAAAATAACAACATCCACCGAAAGATCCGTCGATATGTCCTATTGTTGAAAACGAAGTCAACATCTATAGGAGGTAGTTCCTTAGGTACCCATTGTTGCACCATATGCTTATACCTGAGTGGAACATCTATGTCTCCTATGCTCTCATCATCATAAGAGCATGATCCTCCTTTAGCAAGAAAAAATTTCATGCATCTACAAAATTTTATTTTGACTTTTTCACCTCTGGTCTTTGTTTTCTTATCATATCTACTAGATGCAGTCACATTTATGGCCTCTATTTGTCCTGATATTTACTCACTTGATGAAGAAATATCTGACAAGTACCTGTTTGGTTGTACCTTCAGTTTCATGTGCACGTGTTGTTAGTTAGTAGTCCATCATCATATTTAGAGTTCTAAATAAAAAATTTATATCTTTAGTTTTGGATGCACAATTAGACTAGGGTGCAATTACCAATATTAGTGGTCAACCACCTAATTTAATGTGATATCCCTCTTGATATTGGACATATTAAGGACATATTAATGTGATAACACTAAGGACATGATAAATTTATCATATGGATCTAAGAAAAAAATAGTAGTAAGGTTGTTGTTTGTTGGATTTGTGCAAATTAGAATTATTATAAGAAATGTCCATTGAAGATGATGGTCAATGCAATGGAGTAAGAAATCCAACCATCAATTGGTGTGTTGCAAATCTTGGGTGCTTTATTTGGCAATATGTCTAAGGAAAGACAAGAGTAGAACTATACAATTATTACTTTTGTTCGATACAAGAGTAGAACTATACAAATATTAGTTTTGTTCAAGACAAGATTAGAACTATACAAATATTGGTTTTGTTCAATCCAAGTTGAAGAATAAGTTAGTTATGGAGATAAGAATAAGATAAGAATAACATTCTCCATTGAACTTGTGTAAACCATTCCATTTGGTGTTTGTTTCACTAAGTGTAAATAACAATGTTGGAGAATTATAAGACGTAAGTTAGGTATGAGCTATTTGTTACCTCTTTATTACCTTTTATTTTAATTGTATCCATATTTTGTATTGATCAAATGAGGAATTAACCCAAAATTGATGCCATTAGACACAAACTCAATCCTAAGGCCAATTAAGGAGAAAAAAAAACACATGTTAATTAATCTAGGAGTCAAGCATGCAAACAAACCTTCTCACAAAGAAGCACTAGTTGGTGATGGAATCCAACATCATAGAATCGATGCGCGAAGGGGCTGATTTTCGATGGGTGGGAAAGTTACGTTGAAAACCTGCTTAACAAACTAACGCCCTGGTGAAAGTTACCTCACCAAGTAGTGGGAAACCCTCCAAGGAGTCCGAGTGAGTCTAGCCAACGTCCATCCCAGGTACAACACACCCTTTGCTATGTTGTCACCTTGTGTAGGAAGTCTAAAATATTATGGCCTCTATGGTACCACCTACTGTACCAAAGCAGAGGGGGGAAAGTCGACAGTCAACACCAAGACCAACAAAGCAGGGTTGATTACTCTGAGGGCCCCAATGCAACCTCTTTATTGACCCTTGTGTTAGAAGGGCTTCCCAAATTTAGTGATATAGAAACTAGATTTCACTCCCTAACTTAAGGCTTTATGTTTTTTTAGCATATTTGAAAAGTTATTCTGACAATCCTATTCCAAATCTCTACACCTAAGCTAAGATGGGTTTGAATATCCCTAGAAAATTTGCTAGATAAATTTTAATTAGCACTTGATTTTAGGTTGTTGTTACTCAAAGGAGTGGTCATGAAACTGATGGTGTTTTGACTCGACTCTTAAAACGATGCAAGAGGAAAATGAAATGCAAGAAATTCAACTTCGATGAAAACTAGCTATGGGAAGGAGCAAGAGGTTTCCAATTCTGTATTTTTTCTCATATGGAATCCTTACTAATATCAAGCATATGCAAAGGCTTCATGAAGATTATAAAGACATTGTGATAAAAATAATTGTACATGTAGCAAAGTGTTGAAGAATCATCATTCAATACTGAACACATTTCCTTGAAGAATACTTCATATACTGTAAATATTTTTCTGAATTGACATTGAAGGTTGATAGGATTAATGGAATAATTATGATTTTATTTAGTGTGTAGATTTTGAAGGAATATTTGATGATGAGAAAGAAAGACAACTATTTATGACACCCCCTGCTTTGTCTGGCTTGGTCGTGACCTTAAAATTAGATTATTATTATTATTATTATTATGACCCTTTTTCAAACATATAAGAAAATATGCAAATTTGTTGAATCCCCTCTTTCTTTTGGATTACTAAGAGGGGGGGTGAATCAATAATAGCGTAATTATAATCCTTTTTCTTCAATTGTTATATCAATGTAGAATTATTATCCAATAATGAGCAGTAAGAAATAAACAATCACATACATACATAGTACACCAATGTTTTACGTGGAAACCTGAATTGGGAGAAAACCACGGAATGTTTTTTCTTATATGTCTTGAAGAATTACATTCATTGGAACTACCAACTTCCTTTGTTTTCCAGCTGCAACTGGAAGGAGGCTCCAACCCCCTAGTTTCTCAGGCTACAACCTGAGGGAAGCTCCAACTCCCCAATTCTCTGGCTACAATCATAAGGAGGCTACAACCCCCTATGTTCTCCATCTACAACCGAAAGGTGGCTACAACTACCTGTCCTTGCCCCATCCTGCCACCCTGAAGTAGAATTAGAATGATGGAACCATTGCCACACTATCACTATGAGATATACCGCTGTAAATCTGTACCAATAAATTTGAACCATGCATCAACCATGCATCAACCTGTACTTCAACCTATACCATAAACAAGTGCATCAACCATTCACCAACTTGTACCAAACAACATGTAATCAACTTGTACCATAAATAAGTGCATCCAACCATGTACCAATCATGTGTCAACTACTCATCAACCAACATCATCAACTATACACCTCATGTATGTGCCAACTCATCAACTACTTGTCTCAACCATGTACTCAACATGTAACTCAATCAAAATCCCTCATCAATTTCATCATCCAAATATTATTTGTAGCTCCGTAATAGACCTGGTGTATATGATCACATTCCTACAAACCTTCCTTAACTTTAACAACAATAGACTAGCATTTTCATCAAACTTTTCTTTAGTCTCACATGCCTAGTTTTGGATTAGTCAACAACCCTAACTTGAAGTAATCATAAATTTGCACCTATAATGTATAAATATCTAAAACTGATACACAATGTTCTTTAGTGTGTTTTATACAATTCCTCCAAGTGTCACTACTTGGAACCTCTCAGAAAAGGCGTTATAACAAAAATGGCATACCTTGTTGAATTCTGGCTTATTCTAGAGAGAGACCTTGTAGAGAGTGCCTGACACGTAATATTTGTTGAATTGATCTGAAACTATTACAAATAATACTATATACTATACCCTAACCAACACATTTGTTCTCACTAAATTTGGATCTGTTATGAAGAAGTTACGATGTTTTTACCCAAAACACCTGTTTTTGACTAGTTTTAGGACTAGCCACAAACCCTATTTTCCATGGAGTGTAACTCTGTTAAGCCCTAATATTGGCTCATTACCCCTTAATTGAGGCATATTATATTAGAAATTTTATTTTATTTATGTCGGATTTAGGCCATTAGTTGTAATTATACCTCCTAGTCTCCTATATATACCAAGGAGACATTTTCATTTTGAATCATATTGTACTTGAACATTTAACTGGGGTAAAAGGAGGTTGCCCCCTTGAAGAGGCTTATTATCTGAAATTATTTCTTTTTCAAGGCATTGAGTAATTTTTCTAAGGTTTTCCTATGCTATATTGATATTTGGTTCTTAACATATGGTATCAGAGCTCAAGGTCTTGGGGTTTCGCTGCTACATCTGAGACACCTTGGCATTTTCTCTACAACTTGTTTTCTACAATGTTTACGAAGGAATGACTTGGAGGATATTTAGTATATAGATCAAGGTATGTTGGGTTGAAAATTCATCTCCTGAGGCCTTATAATTTCGGAGATACAACTTGTACATGATAGGGTTCTAGAATCATCCTGAACTGAGGCATTGCAGAATTTTCACTATAATTTTTTTTTTGTAACGTTTTAGAACCTGAACTCTGGAGGTTATTTACAGAAATTAGTAAGGTATCTGTGGTAAAACTTCAATCTTTTGGTTTATCTTAAATTTGTAGATACACCTTGTGTAAGATAGGGTATATGACTAGTCTTATTGACTAGTATCAAGAAGGTGTTCCAGGTAAAACAATCATAAATTCTTCCTAGAGTATCCAAATTGAGTGGGACTAGTTTCATTGGATCATGGACAGTCTATAGTATTTCTGGTATGAGTTTCATAATTTTATATTAATTATTTTGTGCGGGTCATGCTATACAAGTGAGATCTCCTAGAAAGGAAAAAAATCGGCAAGTTGTGGACAAGTTACCGTAAATTACACTTGGCACATCCAATTTTGATCAGACCTATGAAATTGTAGAGAAGAAATATCAGAGAACTACATAAAATAAATTTTCATACCCAGAAGGGCCAAAACTTGGGAGATACAACAGAAGAAATATTGTCTAGAAGAACCACCTCAAAATCAAGGTTCAAAAGTGATACTTGGCCAACAT
>ML776640.1:932135-947059 GCA_009831015.1 Picea engelmannii
TGGAAAAACTGAGATAGTGAACAAATGTCTGGAAGGCTACCTTCGTTGCTTTGTCTCTGATAAACAAACACAATGGTTCAAATGGTTACCCTTGGCAGAATGGTGGTATAACACTTCCTTTCATACTACAACAAAAATGACACTAGTTATGGCACTTTATGGATACCACCCTCCTTCCATCACTTCTCTAAAATAAAAATATGAAATTATCTCTTTTTCAAGGCGTTGAGTACTTTTTCTGAGGTTTTTCTATGTTATATTGATATTTGGTTCTTAACAAACTCCCAAAATACAATGACCCACAAGATTAATTTTTTACCACAGATACTTGGATATGTTTTCTCAATGGAATAGCAATTTCACAGTCTGACTCATTATAGAAAAAAATTTATAGCGAAAATGGTGAGATGACTTGTAAATAACATACCTTAGAAAGCACCATCAAAAGAATTTATCCTTCCTTGCATTTCGGCCTTCTTTTCTTCACCTTCCCTTAGAATTTCGGCTTAGATATCCTTGGTTACCTCAGACACACATATATATATTCAATATGATCAATTTTAATTAAAATGAGAGAGCCTTGCATCTTATTTATACTCTCCAAGTAGCTTCCTTAAAAACATCTTCTAGGTCACTTGGCCCCACTTTCCTTATTTTAGGGTTAACCCACTTCTAATTTCTCCATTAAATTTACTATTGAAATAATTTATTTTGTATTCACTTTGAATTATAATACACTCATTACTTCACTTTATTATTTACCTTTTAAAATCTCTTAAAGCACTTTGACTACTTTGACCTTTTGGGGCTTCTAGATGACATATGAGGGTCCTCCAAATTTGTAAGGCCATAACTCTCAAACCGTGAGGAGTTATTTGACGTTCCACATACCACCAGAAATGGAATGACATGTACTATCCAAATAGAATAGTATTATCTGAAAATATATAATATCTCATACTATTATCCATCAAACAAACTTGGGTCCATTACCCAAACCCGGGGTCTCCAACTTCTCATGGCCATAACTCTCTAACCGTGAGGAATATGTGACGTTCCACATACCACCAGAAATGGAATGACAAGCACTATCCATATAGGATAGTTTACCTGACAAACTCATTGTCCTTCATCTCATTATTCCATAATTAATCATGGGTTCTCTTACTCCACAAAGCGTCTTCCCATGAGGGCTTTCACCATAAGGGGACCACTTTGGAGTTCATCCATATTTATTTCTTATCAACCATGACAAGACAATAATGATTCATATTTACATCAAACAATATTGGGTCCATTACCCAAACCTTTGTGTTGTGGGGATTTCTTCAAGGGTTGACATCAATGACAACCAAACTTAATCAACAATCTTCCCCTTTAGCATTTATGGCAACACTCTGATGCAATACTGAAATCGTATCAATCATGCTCCCCCTGGAACCATGTCTCTATGCTCTACATATAATAAATCTGCTCCACCTGGAACCATGCCTCTATCCTCTGCATCTAATAAATCTCTCCCCCTTTGTCATCAATGGAAAAGGTATCTTTCCATCTGGGGCTGCTCCCCCTGACTAAACTATCCTCTTATGGTGCTTCCTCATGTACATCTAAGACATATAAGATAAGCATTCAAAAAGCATTCATTTTGGAGTAGAAATAAATCCAAGTCTTTGGCAAAGATATTCAAAGGATTCCATGGAAGTGGTTTTGTAAAGATGTCTACCACTTGTTCTTTTGTGCCCACATACTCAACTTTGATGTTCTTTTATGCAACTTGTTCCCGTAGAAAGTGATACTTGATTGGAATGTGCTTTGTCTTGAAGTGCATCACCGGGTTTTTTTCTTTGAGATACTGATGGTGCTTGTATTATCACAATATATTGGAATGGGCTCATCATACTCAACCTGTATATCTGTCAAAGTTTGTTTCATCCAAAGAACCTGTGTACAACATGTTGTTGCTGCAATATACTCTGCCTTGGCTGTAGATAGAGATACTGATGATTGTTTCTTTCTTAGACATGATTCCAAACACTCACCTAAGTAGAACGTTGCTCCACTGGTACTTCGTCAACCATCAATGCAACCTGCCCAATCTGCATCTGTGTAGGCAATAAGTGATGGATATTTTCCTTTTGGATACCATAATCCAAACTCTTTTGTTCCTTTGAGATATCTGAATATCCTCTTTAGTGCTAATACATGTGATTCCTTTGGCGTTGCTTGAAATCGTGCCACTTGTCCAACTGCCTGCATTACATCTGGTCTGGATGTTGTCACATATAGTAGGCTGCCAATCATTGACCTGTATTTCCTTTGATATGTAGACTTTGAATCATCATATTTTCTCAACTTACAACTGGTTTGCATGGGAGTGATAACTAGTTTGCAATCTTCCATTCCGAACCTCTTTAGCATTTCTCTGATATACTTGGTTTGAGAAATAAAAATTACTTGGTTTCTTTGACGTATCTGAATCCTAGAAAGAAGGATAGTTCTCTAAGTAATGACATTTCAAATTCATTATGCATGTCTTTTGCAAATTTCTGGCTTAACCTATCATCATCACTACCAAAAATAATATCATCAACATAAAATTCAATTAATAAAATATTACCTTGACTTACCTTGATGTAGAGGTTGTTATCTGCACTTCCTTTTCTGAACCCTGCCTGCTGTAGATACTCTTCCAGCCTGGAGTACCATGCTCTAGGAGCCTGTTTTAGACTATACAAGGCCTTCTTTAATTTACACACATAGTCTATTTTCTCTGACAATTAAAATCCTTCTGGCTGTTCAATGTAGACTTCTTCTTCAATTTCCCCATTCAGAAAAGATGATTTTATGTCCATCTGATATACTTTAACATTTTTGGAGCATGCATAAGCTAAAAGAAAATAGATTGCTTCCATTCTAGCAACTGGGGCAAATGTCTCTTCAAAGTTGATTCCTTCAATCTATGCATATCCTTTACATGTCAATCTAGCTTTGTTCCTTGTAACCTATCCATCTTCATTCAATTTATTCCCGAAAACCCATATTGTGTCGATCACATTCTTATTCTTTGGTCTTGGAACCAATTCCCAAGTGTCATTTTTTCTCTATTTGATCAAATTCTTCATCCATGGATGTATTCCAAAATTCATCCTTGTTGGCTTCTTCAAAACAGTTTGGTTCAATTGTAGATAAGAGTTCTAGGTGTGTTTGTTTTGGAGAATGGATTTTTCTTCTAGTCACAACTCCTGCATCTTTGTTTCCAATAATCTGATCTGAAGGATGATTCTTCTATACTCATTTGTTAGGTGTCTTTGGAGATACTTGTTGAACTTTCTCTTCTACTTCTGTTGAATTCTCTTCATCTTCATCTTCCTCTTCTACTTATTTTTCATCTTCTTCTTTGAAAAGTTGTTCCATTGATTTGTTTTCTTCTTCCTTTGATTCTAGTCTGCTTATTTCATCAATTGTTACGTTGATACTTTCCACAACTTTGTTTAATCTTAGATTGTAACACTTGTATGCTTTCCTTGTACTTGAGTAACCAACAAGTATTCCTTTGTTCACATGAGATTCAAACTTTCCCATTCTGCCATCTTCTCTTTTGATGCAACATTTGCTTCCAAAAGCTCTGAAGTGCTTCACATTTGTTGGTCTTCCTTTCCATAGCTCGTAGGGAGTTTTATCAATGTTGTTTCTGAGCATTAATTTGTTTTGAATGTGAACTATTGTATGCACTACATGTGTCAAAAAAATATCTGTCAACTTTGAATCCATTATCATTGTTCGAGCCATTTCTTGTACTGTCATGTTTTTTCTTTCAACAACTCCATTCTGTTGAGGTGTCCAAGCGACATAGAATTGTCCTTTTATTTCATGATTGCTGCAGTAGTCCATAAATTCCTTTGAGGTGAATTCTCCTCCATTATCTGAGCTTAAGCATTTGATTCTTGAATCCATCTCATTTTCAACCATTTCCTTGTAGATCTTGAAGTTTTCAAAAGATTTTGACTTGTTCTTAAGAAAGCAAACTGCAGTCATTCTTGTATAATCATAAACTAATAACATAAAGTATCTATCACCTTTTAAGCCTTCTGTTGTAGTTGGTCCAACTAGATCAGTATGCACAATTTCCAATGGTTTTGTTGTTGAATATTCCTTTGATTTGAACCTGGTCTTTGTTTGCTTTCCTTGTTGGCAATGCTTGCATAAAGTGTTGGTTGGTTTCATGATCTGGGGCATTTCTCTAATTGCTTCTCTTTTGTTGACTTTGACAAGGTTATCAAAATGCATGTGACCCATTCTTCTGTGCCATAGCCAACTTTCATCTTCCTTTCCTAGACAACACTTTTCATTTCCAATTTCGCTTAACACATATATGTTGCTTGAAGTTCTTGCAGCTGTAGTGACCAATTTCCCTGAACCTTCTTTTCTTATCTCACACTTTTGTGAATCAAAAGTAACTTTATGATCTTGGTCACACATTTGACTCACACTTAAAAGATTATGTTTCATATCTTCTACTAGTAGAACATTTTCTTCCTTCTTATTCTTGTTCCCAATTCAGATTGTGCCTTTTCCAATGATTTTGGTTGAATCATCATTTCCAAAGGAGATTGATCCATATCTTTCCTTTTGTAATGTAAGAAACTTGTCTCTATCACCTGTCATGTGTTTTGAACATCCATTGTCAACATACCAACCACGTTTCTTCTGTTTAGCTTCTAAAGCGACTGTGCATTCTTCATTGCTATACTGATCTTGCTTTCTTATCCATGTAATTTTTCGAGGTTCTTGTTTGTGACTCTATTGAGGTTATTTAGGAGGGACTTTCATTCTACAATTTTTGGCCATGTGTCCAAAATTGTTACATTTGTAACATTCCACTTCAGTGCTCAAAGATTCAAACCTGTTGTAACTTCTTCTCTGTGTTTCACTAGGTATTCTTGAATAAACCCTTTGTGTATGGCTCTCAAAGTAGTTATTGTTCCTGTTATTAGCTCTGCAATTTATAGTTTTATGTCCAAAATTATTACATGCATAACATAAACCAAAAAATATAGTTTGATACCTGGTAGTTGAAGATCTTTTGAAGGAAGTTCTCTTATAAATCCTTCTTCTTCTTGAGGCATGTCTATCTGTTGTTGATTCTAAAATCTGAATCTTCTCGGTGGAGGAGTGTCCCTGTAATCTTCCTTGTATATATTTTTAACCCCTTTGATTGTTTATGCAAATCTTTTTGGATTTGTTTCTTGCTCTGTTGTTTTGGAGCTTGATCTCTTTTCTGTCTGATTCTATCCAAGTCCGGACTTGTCAAGATGATATTTTTGACTGCTGATAATGTCATCAAGAACTTTTGAGCTATTCTGCATATTTTTCTTTTGAATATCCTTTCTTAGTGTGACAATCGCTGCTTCTAGGTTTCCAATGATCCTGTCCTTTCCTTCTAGATGTTCTTTGAGTGCTTCTTCAATTCTTTTATCTTCTTCTATTTGAACCTTCAATTTTGTGATCATTTGTTCTAGTTCTTGAGTGTCTTTTTTCTTATCTAGTTATTCTTGTAGTTTCTTGTTTTTCTTGTTTTCTCTTCTGATAACTTCTATGGCACTCATAAATTCTTCTCGGAAGTCAACTTCTACCTCTTTAATTTCTTCTTCATATGCTTCTTCATATTCTTCTTTAGAGTCTTCTTTATCAGTGTCTTCTACTGCCATGAATATAACTCTACCTGTTTCACTGTCATTGACTTCATCTTCATTTGATGATGAGATGTCTTCTTTGGTGCAAAAGCTTTTCTTGGAAACTTTATTTGTATTTCTTTTACCTTTATATGTTTGTTTGCCTTTTGAGTAACCTTCACCATTTCCCTTTTTCTTATGAGGACATTTGTTAGCAAAATGACCAATACCATCATGATTAAAACAAATTAAAGGAATCTTACCTTTATACCTACTGTTGGTTCCCTTGTTCAGTGTTTTGACGAAGTTTACCACTTATTCATCATCTTTCGAGACATCACTGCTGCTGCTATATTCTTCTTGTTCATTTTTCTTTTGCTTTGATCTTTTGGATGCTTTGAAGGCTGCTTCTTTTACATCTAGATTTTTCTGTTCAGTTCTCATCTCATATGCTGTGAAGATTCCATGCAGTTCATCCATGCTTATTGAGTTTAGATCCGGTATTTCTTCTAGTGCTGATATCTTAGGGTTTAATCTCATAGGAAGAGATCTTATTACCTTTTGAACAATAATAGATTCTTCGATTTCTTCTCCCAATCCTATGATTGCATTCACTATTTCATCGACTCGTAAGAAGTAGGCTGCGATATCTTCATCTTCCTTCATTTTTAGTTGTTCGAACTGACCTCTGTAAGTTTGAAGCTTTGCTACTTTGACTTTTGAATCTCCTTCATAAATATTTTGAAGCTTGTCCCAAATCTCTTTAGCAGTTTTACAATGTACAACTTTGGTGAATACCGTATCATTGAGACCATTCAAAAGTGCATTTTTGGCTTTAGAATTATTCTCACCAAGTTTCACTGCTTTGTCATTTGTTGGTGGAACTGTTGTCATTGTGTATCCATCTACAATTGATTGCCAAACTTGAAATCCATGTGCCTGTATATATTTCTTCATCGTTATGCTCTAAAAATAATACTTCTATCCATCAAACTGTGGTATTCCATTTTAATACAAGTTGGTACTCTCCATGATCTACCTTTCAGTGGTTAAACTGAGTTCTGAAGGAACCTGCTTTGATACCAATTGTTGGATTACTGAGAGGGGGAGTGAATCAATAATAGCATAATTATAATCCTTTTTCTTCAATTGTTATATCAATGTAGAATTATTATCCAATAATGAGCAGTAAGAAATAAACAATCACATACATACACAGTACGCCAATGTTTTACGTGGAAACCCAAATCGAGAGAAAACCACGGAATGATTTTTCTTATATGTCTTGAAGAATTACATTCATTGGAACTACCAACTTCCTTTGTTTTCCAGCTGCAACTGGAAGGAGGATCCAACCCCTAGTTTCTCAGGCTACAACCTGAGGGAAGCTCCAACTCCCCAATTCTCTGGCTACAACCATAAGGAGGCTACAACCCCCTATGTTCTTCGGCTACAACCGGAAGGTGGATACAACCACCTGTCCTTGCCCCATCCTGCCACCCTGAAGTAGAATTAGAATGATGGAACCACTGCCACACTATCACTATGAGATATACCGCTTTAAATCCATACCAATAAATCTGAACCATGCATCAACCTGTACCTCAACCTGTACCATAAACAAGTGCATCAACCATGCACCAACCTGTACCAAACAACATGTAATCAACCTGTACCATAAACAAGTGCATCCAACCATGTACCAATCATGTGTCAACTACTCATCAACCAACATCATCAACTATACACCTCATTTATGTGCCGACTCATCAACTACTTGTCTCAACCATGTACTCAACATGTAACTCAACCAAAATCCCTCATCAATTTCATCATCCAAATATGATTTGTAGCTATGTAATAAACCTAGTGTATATGATCACATTCCTGAAAACCTTCCTTAAGTTTAACAACAATAGACTAGCATTTTCATCAAACTTTTCTTTAGTCTCACATGCCTAGTTTTGGATTAGTCAACAACCCTAACTTGAAGTAATCATAACTTTGTACCTGTAATGTATAAGATATGAAACTGATACACAATTTTCTTCAGTGTTTTTAATGAAATTCATCTATGTGTCACTACTTGGAACCTCTCAGAAAAGGAGTTATAGAAAAAATGACATACCTTGCTTAATTTTGTCTTATTCTAGAGAGTGACCTTGTAGAGAGTGCCTCGCATAGAATATTTGTTGAATTGATATGAAACTATTACATAGAATACTAAAGACTATACCCTAATCAACACATTTGGTCTCACTAAATTTTTATCTGTTATGAATAAGCTACGACATTTTTACCCGAAACCCCTGTTTTTGACTAGTTTTAGGACTAGACACAAACCCTATTTTCCATGGAGTGTAACTCCCAAAATACAATGATCCACAAGCTAAATTGTTTACCACATATACTTGGATATGTTTTCTCAATGGCATAGCAATTTCATGGTTTGAATCATTATAGAAAAAAAGTTATAGCAAAAATGGTGAGATGACCATTAAATAACATACCTTAGAAAGCTCCAACAAAAGAATTTATCCTTCCTTGCATTTCGGCCTTCTTTTCTTCACCTTCCATTAGAATTTCAGCTTAGATATCCTTGGTTACCTCAAACACATACAAATATTCAATATTCTCAAGTGTAATTAAAATGAGAGAGCCTTGCCTCTTATTTATACTCTCCAAGTAGATTCCTTAAAAACATCTTCTAGGTCACTTGGCCCCACTTTCCTTATTTTAGGGTTAACTCACTTCTAATTTATCCATTAAATTTATTATTGAAACAATTTATTTTGTATTCACTTTGAATTATAATACACTCATTACTTCACTTTATTATTTACCTTTTAAAATCTCTTAAACCACTTTGACTACTTTGACCTTTTGGGGCTTCTAGATGACATATGAGGGTCCTCCAACTTCGTAAGGCCATAACTCTCAAACTGTAAGGAGTTATGTGATGTTCCACATACCACCAGAAATGGAATGATATGTAATATCCATATAGAATAGTATTATCTGAAAATATATCATATCTCATATCATTATCCATCAAACAAACTTGGGTCCATTACCCAAACCTGGGGTCTCCAACTTCTCATGGCCATAACTCTCTAACCATGAGGAGTTATGTGACGTTCCACATACTACTGGAAATGGAATGCCAAGCACTATCCATATAGGATATTTTACTTGAAAAATTCATTGTTCTTCATCTCATTATTCCACAATTAATCATGGTTTCTCTTACTCCGCCAAGCGTCTTCCCATGAGGGCTTTCACCATAAGGGGACCACTTTGGAGTTCATCCATCTTTACTTCTTATCAACCATGAAAAGACAATAATGAGTCATATTTACATAAAACAATATTGGGTCCATTACCCAAACCTTTGTGCTATGGGGCTTTCTTCAAGGGTTGACATCAATGACAACCAACCTTAATCAACACTTTATGCATCATATATTTTCATATTGTAATGTTTAAGTATGGATAAAGAGACTTTCGTAGCCAAAAGGATTAATGGCGGAGTCCATGTGTATTCTTTGTAAGGATTACATACAGGTGAATATCGTCACAGAGGAAGTTGCTAGACAAGTGAAACTCACAGAGGGTTTTCACTTTACCACTCTAATGGTTTTCATTGTTGGTCAAAGGGGGTGGTAAATCCCCCCACCAAAGTATAATTATATCCAAAGCATGTGGTATGCTTATCCCTTTGAAAAAGTGGGGCCATCATGGCCATGTAAGTGAGTTGGACAATTCCACCTCAATTTTGAGAGTCTATATTAAGTAATAAACAAACTTTACTATTTTCATTATAACTAAAACCTCTTACTAATGGACATGGATCATTAACAAAAAGACTAAAGGGAGGTATTTGGCAAGGTACCGATTACCCCTTATTCTGTATAGAGGTACTACTAGTGAATTTCTTCACTACCCCTTGTGATTTTTATGAGCCTTGGATAGTTGGGGCAGTTATTTGGTTTCATGGATTATGATGAGCTAGAGGGTTTTAAGACATGTTGATGGAACATATGATGTTTTATGGTTCCTCTTGAGCATTTGGCTTCATCCTGATTTTTGGGCATCTTTATAGTTCCCAAGGAAATTCATATTTCATAAGGCATTATCATGTATCCCAAGGTAGTCCAAGGTTGGTCAAAATAGTTTAGAGTTGTTCTTCATGTACCAAGACTTCTCATGCCATGTCATGTCCTATATTTTGAATCACTCATTTAAAGGCTTGTGTTAAACGAATTCATGGGACATCCACCTTGGAGGTTGTGTTGTGGAACTATTAGTCACATGTGGACTTATCTAATTCTCCCATGACTTGAGGAGAAAGTTGGAATGATTTGAGGAGGGTTGTTACACCTTGAACACCTCATCCATGATACTTTTAGAGATTATTTGAAGGGTTAATTCACTCTTGAGGGGTATTACTTATGATTTATGGAGATTTTTCACCTTGGAGATCTATGTGTCCACCTTGGAAGATACCTAAAAGACTTTACTTGCATACTTTGAGGAGTTTGATGAGGATCTACCCCTTTGGAGGCCTTTGGATGCTAGACATTACACCTTGGATTCACCTGCTTCCTTCATTAAGGGAGACGTTACAGTCTCTTGGGGCCTTTTCACTTGGATCTTTGTACATGTGGTTTGACCACCTCATTTTTATTGTATTTTTTGACTAGGTAGTTGGAGGAAGTAATATTTTATCCCTCCCTAGGCTAGATATAAGGATCTCACATGACACATTGCTATAGGATATATATAAGGATCTCACATGAGACATTGTTATTTTATTGTAAATGAAGTTGATCAACACTTTACACGAAGATTTTTTCTTCCTCCTTATCACTCATGGTTGGATTTTTGGAGCATTCACTCCTTAGAGATTAATTGACATATATTTCTTGGAGCATATGGTTGTGAAAAGGTTTCTTTCTTTGTAGATGATTGTTGTCAATTCTTGAAGATTCTCTATTGTGTTTCTTGTTTGGTGCATAAATATTAATGGTGAAATGCTCAAGTCTTCTACAAACTAATTGCTAGATCAATCCATTAAAGGGAATTTTCTACCATTGGAGGGAAGATCCTCTAGGGTAATTCATCTCCTTCTTCCTTTGTAGGTTTGGTAAGTGTCTTGCTTTATCTATCCATATTGGAACCCTAGAAAGAATTATTAAGTAAGAATATAAAGCCATAGTTGATCTTGTTGGTCAAGGTTGTTCCCATGATGATCCCCTCTTGTTGGGCCTTCATCTCCATTGTTAATATTGATTAGATGAGGGGCTACTCTTCCTTTTTGGTTCTAAACTCTTAGCCCCAATCCTTGAACGAAATAGACCAATTGTGAATAAGGTTTCTTCTTAACTCCATAATCACCTTTGATTCACATTGACTCTATTGTCCATGTTAGATTGGGCATTGATCTCTACTTCCTTCCATCACCTTTTTTAAATCATAAAAACCCCAAAACATTGTTTTACTAAAGCTACTCCTTCATTGTGTGCCTCATTGCTTAGATTTAGTAATCCTAGTAGGAACACCTCCCTTGATCTAGAGGAGAGACAACCTAAAGTGAATAGGATAAGTTTATTAGGTGACAATGATGATCGTCCTAATAGTTTCCCTTTGAGTTGTGCTTTGTGGATTAGGGATTTTATCGTTAAGTACAATTTGGGAGGTAACATTTTTGGCGTCGTTGTTGGGGATAAATTCCATGCACCCAGAAATTTTAAGATTATGCTTCATGACACCATAGGGAGAGTGTTATATTACATATCTCCTTCTCCAATGGTGGCTCCATGAAGGGACAAAGCTCTTGTTCCTTACAAATTTTGAAGATGTTTTTGGGTGTAAAGGTGAGCACATCCAATCATTTTGAAGGCTCTTTGAAAAAAATATCATCTTGGTGACTCCACCTTTGGTATTGATATGAGGTTTGATCATTGTTCATTTCATATTTTATTTTTGACCTTGTATTGAAGACCTAGAAGCAAAGAAAAATGGGATTGCCTCCACGGTTGGTCGATTGGTATGCTCCTTTTGATTTCTTAAATGTATCAAGGTTCTCTCATAAAAACCCAAGTATATATGCAATATCAATTCCAAATTTTTGTTGACATGATGATTCAGTCATACTACATATTTCATCTTTCATGGAATTCAATTTGAGCATGGGCATCATTCATGAAGATGTTATGATGATTTTTTTTTGCATTTAGTATGAAAAATAGTGCAAGAGATGGTTTGGACATCTTGGTAGAGAAGAAGTGTTATCTTTTGCAAGATTTGTTGAGGAATTTTGTAGGAAATGGAGGCCTAATTATCATGAGAAATGTATTCCCATTGTTGAAAGACTCAAGGAAGTATATGGTGCACAAAACCCTATTGAACAAACTCCCAACTCTCATCCTGAAGATGATGAAGGCATCATTGAAGCATGATTTCCAAATTTAAAGATAGATTAGTGCTTGGCTTCTATCTCCAACATTGATGTAGGTAAGGTTGCATGTGAGTAGCCCTTAATCACCCCCATCCCTACAACATGACCGATCTTTGCAAAATATTAGGTATGGATTCCAAATTTCAAAGAAAATGCAAATGAAGACGTTTGGAATGAAGAGTATGATACATGTTTGAAATTCAATGACGAGGTAAGTCCTACTATCCTACTTGATAAAGAAACAAATTTTTCCATTCTCAAGTTGAAAAATGAAGAATTCACACAAAATTCCACCAATAATCCAAGCTTCCTAAACAGAGCAATCCTAGATCCTATGTTTTGTTTTTTAATGCCCCCCCTATTTATGAAACAAATTCAGATGAAGAAGAGCATATGGGTGATTATGTTACAGAGTTACTTTATGAACCACATAAGGAAAAAACAAAGAACCTTCTCCCTTATTCTATAGACACTCGTCTTGAATACAAAGGGTTTTATTATGTGGAGATAGTTGACAGACATCCATGGTCATTTTCAAGCACTACTATAGATGTTAGAGGATGTGGAGATCAAGAACCCATTGTGAAGACTGCGGATAACACTTAGGGTACTCACCATTCTTGATTCCCTCATGTGTGCCCTTGTGTTCTCCCCTTTGTCCTCACAGACTTTCCCTCGTGTGCCCTCATGTGATCCCCTTTCTCCTCGTAGACTCTCCCTCGTGTGACCTCGTGTGCTCCCCTTTCTCCTCACAGACTCGTCCTCATGTGCCCTCACGTGCTCCTGCTCTCCTCACAAAATACCCTTTCTCCTCTCCTCACAGACTAACCTTTCTCCTCACAGAGGTTGTGTGCACACTCTATTCATATGGAGTATGGAGTGCACAATACAGGATGCGGCCGGGGTATGGATCGAGGATATGCATACACAAATTGGGGGGGAATTCATTTTTGTTAAAAGGGTTTTGGTTTTGTTTTTTATTTATTTCTTAATTTATATATTTATAATATATAAATTATAAATTATATATATATATATATATATATATATATATATATATATATATATATATATATATATATATATATTATAGTGGGTCTAATGGTTAAGAACATGTGTTTTCTCCTAAGAGGTCACAATTTCAAATCTAGAGTGGGGTAGGGTATGTATACCTCCGGCATACAATTTATGAGTCAAATCACTGGGTGGAGGGGATCCCTTGTCCCACAAACAAGGGGGTCTCATACAACAATTTGGTGTTTATCTTGTTATTAGAGCTAAATTTGAATAGGAATTTCGTTTATCTTGTTGATATTGACATCCTTTTTGTTGGTTGTGGAGCCTGATTATCTTCTTGAATCAGCGGTCTTGTGTTTTTCAGCCATGTTTATACCCCATGAAAACTTTACACCCCAGAAGTATGTACACTTTTCCACACGGGGGAGTGCAGAGGGGAGGTACCCCCTCTGCGAGGTCCAAGGGGCCTATCCCCCTTGTTGGGGTGTTCGAGGGCAAGTGGGCCCCTAGTGAGGGTTCGGGGGCGAAGCCCCCGAAGGAAAAATTTCCTTGTAAATGTATATTGTAATTTCATTGTAAATTTGGACCGTTCATTATAAGGTCACAGATCTAACGGTAGAGATTATGTTAGGGTTTTTTTCCCTAGAAGGCAACCCTCTTTTATGAGGGAAATGTATTGCAGCTATGGTGGATGGCAAATATTGTATTCTGAGATAGGATACTGTGAGAGAAAGAAGAGGAAGTTACAGTGGGTTTGTTGTAGGTTGTATCCCTTCATATGTTGGATAATAATAAAGGAAGGACCTGACAATTTATTTGGTGGGCGTAGCCCACACTTGGTGAACCACGTAAATCTATGTCTCTATTGTATTGTGTATCTTCTGTGTTTTATTTCCACATTTGTTTTATTTTATTGCTCCACGGTCCTGTTTTTCTAACAACTGGTATCAGATCCAGGTTACTCATAGGCAAAGAGGGTTCCTGGTTTGAGTGGGAGCAATGTCAGAACATGGAAAGTTTAGGGTCGAGAAATTTAACGACCAAAACTACCAGTTATGGAAGATGCAGATGAAAGATTATTTATATCAGAAGGATCTATTCCTACCATTGGGTGAAGTAGCAAAGAAGTCGACGACCATGAAGGATGAAGAATGGGAGAATCTTGACAGAAAGGCTCTAAGAAAGGTACAACTGAGCTTGGTTGTGTCGGTGACTTTCAATATTTCGAAAGAAAAGACAACAAAGGATCTGATGGATGCGTTGGCTAAAGTGTATGAAAAACCCTCGACATCCAATAAAGTATTTCCAATGAAGAGATTATTTAATATGAAGATGTCAAAAGGTGGGTTTGTTGCAGATCATTTAAATGAATTTAATACGGTTACTAATCAACTAAGTTCTGTAAAAGTGGACTTTGATGATGAGGTTAGGGATATTCTAATCTTGTGATCATTACCAGAAAGCAAGAACGACTTGGTCATGGTTGTAAGTAACTCTTTCTCTGATTCAAATACTTTAAATTTTGATGGTGTTGTTGGTGTTATCCTTAGTGAGGAAATGCGACAGAAAATCACAGGTGAGACATCAGGTAATGCATTGAACATGGAGAACAGGGGAAGACAAAAGGACAGAGGAAAGGGTTTCGGGAACCATGGGAATTCTAGGAAGGGAAGATCCAAATCCAAACTTGGAAAGATAGAGTGTTGGAATTGTGGGAAGAAAGGACATCTGAAGAAAGACTGCAGAGTTCCAAAGAAACAAAGAGGTGGACA
>ML776640.1:969462-987956 GCA_009831015.1 Picea engelmannii
TATATATATATATATATATAATTTTATATAAAATTGACAAAATAAAAAAAGATCATGAATATATAGCTGATTACCATGGAACAATATTCATTCGATCCGCCATCAATGTGCCCATATTTCCTCCGATGTTTTGTAGTTGTTGCTATTAAAATTATTAAGGGACGTTTGAGGCAACATTTTTTACAAGGGCAATAACATCTACCATCACCCTTTTCACTTTTTCCCCCACCTCTAACAACATTCCGTGACATTCTTTTGCACAAAAATACCCTTTTGGAATCGTCATTGTTACAACAATATTGTCGCAACATCTTTAAATCGTTAAATATTTATAGTCCAATTTTAGTTCACGATCGTCACAATTGCGACGACCATGACCTTAAAATATTTATTTTTTTTACCTATTTATTTGTCATTTTTAACAGTCAATTTTAACATTAGGTCATTTGTCTCTCTTCCGACAAACATTGACCATATTAACTTAAACAAACTAGATGCATTGCTCTTGTGACGAACATTGAGCATATTAATTTAGTCAAAGTACATGCGTCGAGATAGCGATGAATACGGGATGGATTTAGAAAAATTGAAATTTTTCTCTTGCATGTTGCAACGAAAGAGTATTTTCATCACAAGTGGTCGTCGCAAATTTTTCAATATGTAGTAGTGTATAGCCCAGTCAACATGGATGAGTCAACATCCGTACTACTGACGTCAGCATCAATATGGATGGCGTCAGGATCCGTACAGTGTACGTGGCACACGTATAGGATGACACGTGTCATGTTGACGTCAGCATGGTGATGTGACAACACCAAAGGTTGCAGTGTGTCACTCATTTTCGGCATTTTCAGGTCAACATGTGGACCAATGAGGATTTGCCATGTGGCAAGCCGTATGGGACGTGGAAGACATGTGGCATCCGTACCATAAATGGCAGGCTGACATGGCAGACAAGCGATGTTGCAAGGTGACTATATAGGTGAATAACGTGGGCCAACGGTTGGCTGCCATGTGGCTTAGTCATAGGCTACCACATGGTAGTGGGAAAATTCCCAATGAGGGTCTGTAACTGAAATTTCAAAAATAAAAAAAAGGTGGCCCACCAAATCTGGCAGAGGTCTTGCCAAATCTGGTGGTCGACCTTCCATTATAATCTAAATCCAACAAATCTAAATGGAACTCCAAAATTGACAGTGGTTTAAACTATATATATATATGTTTTTGTAACTACAAGCTGAAAAGGGGAGGCCCGCGGGCTCGACCCTAGGACCTCCCTCAACCAAACGCCTTACATAACATCCGCCAACCGTTGAGCCAAATGACTCTGTTGGATAGTCCGCCCAACTTTTAACTTAAATGATGATTTTTCCAGCAGATGGAAGGAGGGATCTCATTGGTACGACCGAGCACATTTTATGAGGCAATTATAGTGAATTAATTGTAGGTTGCAGGCACAAAAATCGAGATGAGATTTCTCATTGGCCTGGGAGTGCCCGAGTCGGATTGAGGCGTGGAGACAGTCATTTTTGGGTAATTTGACACCACAAATGCAATGGTGTTGTTTGTTTTTTGATCTGAGCAAAGCTTCTGCAAATTAATTCCATAATGAGGTATACTTATGTAATTTTTCAAAAAAATTTGTTGAGTTAATAAAAAGGCCTACCCATTTGAGAGAAAGACCCGGAGACATAGCCCACCAGGGACGAACTCCAATATCAATTTTTTGTGTTCAAATTTGATGCCTATGTCTCTTCATTATTAAGTTTTTTCTTCTTTATGGTGCCTTTAATTTATGATCATTTAATACAATTCTTTATAAGTCACAACGGTGAAAAGATCCCAGATCATGTTGGTATAAGAGAAATGATATTTGACTTAAATTATTGAGTGTGAATGCTTACTAGGGCCAAGAATAAGTAGGGTGAAGGAACTCTTAAGACTTTCAATCTCGAAGTTGGCCGTGCATCCCAAAGGGAAAAAATGGTCGAAAAGGACAAGCGTGATCAATAGGAGAAAAAGTTCCATATGGTCTTTAATTGCATGTCAGAAATGGTTGATCGAATGTATGGAGACTACGAGAAGAGGATGAAGAAGAAAGGGAAGAAAAAGGAAGCACAAGCTGATGATAATGCTTCACTAAATCAAGGGGTTGGAGGAGACCCTCCTAAGCCTCCATCTTCACCATCAAGTTCTATCTCTTCTTCCTCTATGCATTCTCATCATTCTCATAATTCTAGACATAAAATTTATTTTAAGAAACCATTATTAAAGCTTGATGTAAAAATTTATTTACCTATGTTTAATGGAGATGCTAATCCTGAAAAGCTAGATAATTGGATTCGAAAGGTTGAAGTATATTGTTGTGTTCAACAGATTGATGAAGAAGAAGTTAAAATGAAATTGACTTCTCTTCAGTTGGAAGGCACTGCTCTCATATGGTGGGAGAGAAATTTTCATGGCATAAGTGTGGTAATCTTCTTTCCTCATGGTCAAAATTTAAATCAACGATAAGGAAGCAATTTTATCCATTGGGTTATTTACATAAAGTAATGATGGAATGGCAAACTTTAATACAAAGTAAAGGTCAAAATGTACAAAGTTTCATGGAAGAATTTAGGAAGAAAGCTCTTGCATTAAACATTCCTTTGGATTCTTATGAAACTTTAATGAAGTATATTAGCGCACTTCACAGTTATATTCGTCATACTTTACTATTGTTTAACCCCACCAGTCTTGACAACGTTTGTGTGCAAGCCACTCACCTTGAAAACAGGGGAAAGCATGTTCAATAAGATCCCACAAAGAAACCTTCCAATCTACCACTTAAGCAGTTTAAGAAGTTTAAAAGGAAGGAAAAAAATACCACCACTGTAAAGAGAGAAGGAAAACCATCTTGCACTCATTGTAATAAGAATGGTCATGATGATGAACACTGTTGGAAACTACATCCAAAGAAGAGACTGAAAAATTTCGGTGGAAAGGGGAAGAAAAGACAAAGATTGTTGCTATAGTGCAACAAGATCTTGGTTTTGATTCAGGAGATGAAGGAAAGATCACAACGGTTGGAGTACAAGGTAAATATTCCCTTCATGCTAGTTAAAATTCCAATAATGAATCTCATGATGATGAAAGAAAGAGGAATGCATTATTTCATATAAGAGTTGTATCTAAACACACTAAGATAGATACATTGTTTGATCTGGGTTCCCAAGTAAACTTGATATCTGAAGCACTTGTCAAAACATGGTTCTTGAAACTAAACCACATCCAAATCCTTATACTCTTGGTTGGGCATGTGATAAAGCAAAACTTAATGTCACCAAGCAATGTAGGGTTATATTTGTTATTTCTTCAAATTTGATTGATGAAGTGGATTTGGATGTTGTATCACTTGATATATGTGGAATAGTGCTAGGGATTCCTTATTTTTATGATAGAAAAGTAGTCTTCTTTCATCATGAGAACAAATATCACCTTACTAAAGGGGGAGTGGAATATATTGTTAGAGCCCACAACATGAGGGTAAACACAACACTTGTTAGTGCAGGAAAAATGAAGAGTCTCATAAACACTAATAAGAAATATGTACTCATGGTCGTAAGGGAAAAAGGTGTCGGAACATCCGACGCTTTTCAAGGATGTGATCCTTCACATAAGAAAGAATTAATTGATATTGTTTTAAGTATGATGATATTTTCCAGGAACTCGATGGATTGCCTCCTAAGAGGGGAATCCAACATGAAATACATATTCAATAGGATTCTCCTCTTCCTAATGTGGGCATGTACATGATTTCAATTGTAGAGATGACAGAGATAAAAAAGAAGGTACAAGGCTTATTGCATCAAGGGGTCATCAGGCCCAAATCATCTCCTTATGGTTCTTTGATCATGATGGTGCCAAAGAAGGATGACACATGGAGAATGTGTGTCAATTATCGAGCCTTAAATAAAATCTCGGTGAAAAATCGATACCCTCTTCCTTGTATAGATGATTTACTTGATCAATTAAATAATGTTGTTTATTTTACTAAGTTGGATTTGCGCAGTGGATACCATCAGATCAGGGTTGCAGAACAGGATGCATGGAAAACTATTGTTAAAACCAAACAGGGATTGTTTGAATGGTTAGTTATGCCGTTTGGGATTTGTAATGATCCGACAACCTTCATGCGTGTGATGAATGATGTATTCAGGCCATTTCTAGATGATTTTGTGATTGTATATTTAGACGACATTCTTATATTTAGTGGGACTTGGGATGAACATGTAAGGAATGTAAAGAAAGTATTGGATACTTTGCAAAGGGAAACGTTGTATGTAAAATTGTCCAAATGTGAATTTGGTAAGATTGCACTTGTATACTTAGGTCATATTGTAGGAGGAGGACAATTGAAAATTGATCCTTCCAAGATTGATGTAATTGTAAATTGGCATGAGCCCAAAAGTGTAACCGAAATACAGATCTTCTTAGGTGCAGTCCAATACTGGAGGAAATTCATTTCAAACTTCTCTTTTATAGTAGCTCATTTGCATGCCTTAACCAGTGTGAAGAACACTTTTCAGTGGGGAGGAAAGCAACAAAACATTTTCAACACTTTGAAGGAAAAGATCAGTACCGCACCAATATTAGCACTGTCGAATATTCAAAATCCATTTGAGATCGATACAGATGCCAATGGATATGCCATGGGTGCAATATTGATGTAATATCATAATCCTATCTGTTACCACTCAGAAACTTTTAACCAAGTTGTTGTTAACTATCCTACGTACGACAAAGAGTTGTATGAATTAGTTCAAAGCATAAAGAAATGGAAGCACTACTTGTTAGGGAAGGAAACAATCATACATACATATCATCAACCCTTACAGTATCTCCAAGCACAAACCAAACTATAACAATATCAACATTACAGATGGATGGGTTTTCTACAACAATTTCATTTGGTAATCAAATACAAAAAGGGTACGAGTAACAAGGTAGTTGATATGCTTTCTAGACCTCCTATTGTTGCTTCTATTATTTTGAAGAATGTTTCTTTATCTCATGATAGCTATGTGGAAAAATATGTCGTTGATGAAGATTTTAAAGAAGTATTTGAGAAGCTAACCCATGGTGCACAGGTAGAGAATTATTGTCTAGAGGGAAAACTACTCTACCATCTTGGAAAGCTATGTATTCCTACAAGTGAACAAGTCCATGTAATATGAGAAGCCCACACTTCTCTTGTGTCTGCGAATTTTGGTGTAGGAAAAAGTATGGCTCATCTGCAGAGGTTTTATTACTGACCTCAGATGAAATAAATTGTAACTAAATATGTAAAGGGGTGTGTGATGTGTTCTACTTATAAGCTCACTAATAAAAAACTGGGGCTATAATCACCACTTCATATTCCATCCCATCCATGGGAAAGTATCTCCATGAATTTTGTAGGGGGTTTACCAATGTCGAAAAGGGGTCATGACTATTTGTATGTTGTAGTGGATAGGTTAATCAATATATGTATCTTAATGCCATGTAAAAAGCAAATCATTGTTGAGCAGACTATTAATCTCTTCTTTCAGTATGTTTGGGTTCACTTTGGGTTACCCACATCCATAATATTGAATCAAGATACTCAATTCCTTAGGGATTTTTGGACAAGCTTGTGGAGAATAATGGACACCAAGTTGAAGAGGAGCACTGCTTTCCATCCACAGACCGACGGACAGAAAGAGGTTGTTAACCAAACAATGGTACTTTTTCTTCAAGGCTACTGTAGCAAGCATCCCAAATTATGGGATGAATAGATACCCTATGTACAACATGCTTACAATCGATACTTACATTCCTCCACTTAGTCTTCACATTTTGAGATATGTTTTGGGTATTTTCCTAAGGTTCCTTTGGACTTGATGTATGGAAGAAATGTTGATTCAAATCAAGAAAGAAATGAAGAAAGAGCCCGTAATTTCATTCAGAGGATCCAATAGGTACATCAAGCAGTCAGGGAACAATTGGAGAAAAGTCAATCACAGTATAAATCTTGGAATGACAAACACATGGTTGATCATTAGTTCCAGGTTGTCGACCAGGTATGGATTTGCATCAGCAAAGAGAGATTGAAGGGTGAAGGAAAGAAACTCAAACCCATCCGTTATGGACCCTTCACTATTTTGGAGAAAAGTGGTACCAATGCTTTCCGTTTAGATCTTCCACCTTATATGTAGATCTAATCAGTTGTAAATGTGGAGAACTTGAAACTTTTTTAGGCTCCCATGATCATGGATCAATGTGAGAAAGTTTCAATACCTTCAGTTGATGAGTTTGCACCTCAGTACTTGGATGAATTAAAGGAATATATCATCTTGGGTAGAAGGATGAGGACTTCATGCAGGGGTGATGTTGATTATCTTCAAGTAGGCTTAAAGGGCACACATCCAAGCAAGGCAAAGTGGATTGAGAAGGACAATGTGAGGGAACTCTTCCCTCACTTATTTGTTGAATGATGAAAGCTTTTGGTGGTCCAAAAATCTCTCAGTGAGAAGGCGTTATCCAAAAAGGATCCAGATAATACTAAGGATAAATTAGAATTCACAGAAGCAACTCAGGAAGCTCAGAATGGGCTCAGTAGATAGATAAAGGGAAAAATATCAAATTCCTCAAAACTCATTGAAATTGGCATCATCGCGAAGAGCGCGTCGCAAGATTTCCAACGGCATAAACGACTCGTCAAACAAAGTTACGGACCAAAAGATATTCACAATCAAAGTTTTGGTCAACTTATCCCAATCAGCAGGGATGAGTCAGCATCCATACTGTCGACGTCAAAATTAGTATAGATGATGTCATCATCCATACAGTGTATGTGGCACAAGAAGAGGATGACATGTTTCATGATGACATGGTAGCACTAGAGGCTACCACGTGTCACTCATTTTCAGCATTTTTAGGTCAACATGTGGACCAATAAGGAGGTGCCACGTGGTCGTTCGTACAACCATGTGGTAGGTCATACGAGATGTGGCAGACACATGGAATATGTACCACACGTGGAAAGCTGACGTGGAAGACAGGTGACGTGGTAGGGTGACTGTACATGTGAATGACATGGGCCAATGGTTGGTTTCCACATAGCCTAGTCATGGGCTGCCACATGGCAGTGGGAAAATGCCCAATGAGGGCACGTAAACGAAATCTCAAAAATAAAAAAAGGAGGCCCACCAAATCTAGTGGAGGTTCTACCAAATCTGGTGGTCGGCCTTCCGTTATAATCCAACTCCGACAAATCTAAACAAGACTCCAAACTTGGCGGCAGTTTAAACTATATATATGTATGTGTGTGTGTGTGTGTGTGTGTGTGTGTGTGTGTGTGTGTGTCTGTGTGTGTGTGTGTTGTTGTAACTACAAGCCCAAAATGGGAGGCCCGTGGGCTTGACCCTAGGACCTCCTCCAACCAAACACCTTACATATCATCCACCAATCGTTGAGCCAAACGAATCTGTTGGATAGTCCGCATGACTTTTAAATTAAATGTTGATTTTCCAGCAGACGGGAAGAGGGCGCTTGACGATACGGCTGGGAACATTTTACGAGCCGAGTACAATGAATTAATTGCAGGTTGTAGTCACGGAAACCGAGATGAGATTTCTCATGGGCCTGGGAGTAACAGAGTCGGATTGAGGTGTGGAGACAATCATTTTTGGATAATTCAATGCCATGAATTCAATGGTGTTGTTTGTTTTTTGATCTGAGCAAATATTCTGCAACTTAATTCCAAAATGAGGTATACTTATGTATTTTTCCAAATTATTTTGTTGGGTTAATATAAAGACCTACGCATTTGAGAGCAGGACCTGGAGACGTAGTCCACCAAGGATGAACTCTGTTATCAATTTTTTGTGTTTAGATTTGATGTCTATGTCTCTTCATTATTGAGCTTTTCCTTCTTTATGGTGCACTTTAATTTATGCTCATTTAATACAATTCTTTATAAGTCACAATGGTGAAAAGATCCTGGATCATTGACACTTCACCATCAACTACTCAATAGAGACCCTACTCTATTATTTTCCACAATCCCTATTATTTGTTGCCATGGACAATCCTGTTTGCAGAAGTGGATAACCCTGCACATTGGGATCTTTGTTCCATAAAACTAGGAGGTCCCCATATTCTTCCTTTCCCTATCACAACAAAAATACAAAGAAAGGATGATACTCTCTCTTGATGAAACTTAAGTTCATATAGGATGTCGGTGTCGAGAGGGTGTAATTTAAATAAATCCCTCATTCATCACCACAGACACCAATGAAGGGAAAGAGATTACCATATTCCCAACTGGTGCCCAAATCCATCACTTACCTTGGGGCATGCTTGACTCCTTCCAGAACTGGTGTCGAGTTGCAGCTTTAGCCTGTCTAGAAGATTTTCTCTTACTCAAACTTGGTTGCACCTGCAACTTGGTTTGATACTCTGGTCCATCAATGCTAATGATTTTCTCTTAGTCAGGATACTCATAACAATCATTCCATGAGGGAGTTGGCTCGAGGATGAGCCAAGTAATAGTGGTGGGGGCTTGTTGGTACCCAAAGTTTTGGGCTAATATCACACACATGCAAAAATGAAGTTGTGCATTCCCATTCCTATTTTTCGCGCACCCAAGCTAATGTGCGAGGATTGAAAATAAGTGCATGCCAAACCAAGTTTTGATATTGCATGCTAAATCCAAATTTTACCAAAGGCACGTCAGTCCAAGTTTAGAGAAGAACACTAGAAAGTAAGAAGATGCATGCCAGAATTAAGAAAGGAATCATTGGGAAATATCTCAGAATGATTACAACCAACAACACAAGGGAACGTGGAGCTGAAAAAAGATGAGTTGGTGAGGCAGTTAGGATTTCCCTTATTCTAGAGAGAATACATGGAGTGTAATAAGGTGGTAGAGGCATACAATATTGTTAGTCAACAGAGTGAGTGGAGCATGATTAACAGAGATAGAGTGAGTGGAGCATAAAAATATATAAAAGGAAGAAATGACATCATAAATGGAGTTACAAACTCACTTAGGGGGTTCACTACGCTACTATTGTTATGATAGTTGTAATACCCCTAGGTTGAACCCCATCATTGGTCCATGCTCACAAATACACCTCCAATGCTCCAACCAATCAACCTCCAAAAGAGATCATTTTTTGGCAATGAAAACCATAGTTTTCACCTAGCTTCTCACCTTGAAAAATAACAAGTGTGACCTTTAAAAATGAGAATAATATAGATCCATACTCTATGTGGGCCCAAACTAAGTATTGGCTCTATGTTTTTTTAATACAAAATATGAATTTCAAAATACTTCCTAGGAAATCCTTAATGCCACTTGAGGAGATTTTATTAAGAGACTATATCATCACGTTTATCTTGCTAATTTGGTTGGTGTCGATGTCAGTGACATGAAAACCAACCAACTCATATGGTTGGTATTTTAATTAATATCCAAAAAAAACCACTGCAGCCATGATAATGAAGGAGATATCTCGTTGTTTCTTCCATAATGAAGGGTTCAACCCTCTCTCACCTAAAATATCTCAAGTATTATTAAGGGTCATTACTTCATCTCTTAAAATTTTGTATTTTATGTTAGGAGATTAACCATTATAATTTTTTTGCAAGGTTGATAATTGAAGGTGATTGGGTTTCCTCTTTGATGGGGATCCACCTTTCGGTGAAGGGGTATTCATCTCTCGATTCTCCTTTGAGAGGTTGTTCCCCAACAAGGGGCTCTGCCTCATGGTGGAGGGGGTTGCTTATCATAAAACCCCTCTCATTGGTATATTATCCCCTTCCATGGCTCCACCACATGATGGAGGGGACATGTAGCACTACAATCCTTAAGGCTAAGAATCCACCTTAATTTTCCACCTAAAAAAATTCAACCCAGAAAGCTTCACAAAGACCTCATTTATATATTTTGTTGGACATATAATCCTTGTGATTGTGTTACTTGTAACATAAAAGTGTCATAGGTGATAAGAAGGATCACCCATTGGGGAAGAGAAACACTCACATTTTGTGTATTTATTAAGTTACGAGATAATGCAATAATTATTAGTGTGGAGTTAAATTTTCTACCAATGCCTGACCTAACAGTGGTATCATATCTTGGTCCAACTCCATGATTATCTTCCCTAGGTGTTTCATTTCTGTAGAAGAAACGTCTCAGTCTGCCTCATCCATGTCTCTCAGTTTTCTAGTCTGCCCCATGCACTGTCTCTCTGGTTTATTATTTTCCCTATGATTATCCCTCGGTCAATTGGCCTCCAATTATGAATATATTCACGCAGTGATACCTGTATCAGAGATACGTAAATCCTATTTTTTGTGGCTACGTTGATAAACCCTAGAATCTTCACTTTCCTCACTAATTCCTCACCTGGACTGCATTCGTTTGGTATCATTCCATTCTCTGGTATGAGTTAAACTAGATTTTACCATTTAGCCATGCAAACCCTAATAATTGTTGTGCCTCTCTCTCTCTACAATTTTTTTGCCTCAACTACGTATGAGATTAACTTTTGCGAGTTATTGGCATCGATAGTATTTGACTCGTCTCATTGGTACCTCATCATGTATCTACAAATTCCTCATGGATTCCTGTCACACAATTATAGTCCAGGAAGAAAACCCTAATTTTTGCTCAACCTGGTATTTTAACGTAGCACTAGTCTCGAATTTTATAACTCAACCTAGAGGTTGCCTGCATTCATGCACCACAATCCCTTAGACGAACCCGTAAAAAGGCTCAAACCCATTGTAAATTTCCAGTAGAACCTCCAATAGCTACTTGCACAACATGATTCATAGTTATATGTGTGCTTTGTATATGTTCCTATTATGACTGGTGAACCCAAGAGCATATATTTGCAAAAGAAACCAATGGCATCATCGTAAAGGTGTATTTGTCGAAGTGTGCAGTGATTTTTTGTAACCTTACATGTGAGTTGTTTGTATGGATAGTTTTAAGTATATATTTCTCATGACCAACTTCTAAATGGAGTCTTGCTCTTGTGATCATAGCCATTTTTGTAGACACGATACTCATTACCTTGACGCAACCCTAACTTTCCCAACAACCTGAATGGTGGAGTTGGCATTGGTAGTAGTATTAGAGCTCATTCATAGTAAATTCCATATCCGTGTTGAACCACTCACATTACTCATATTTATTTCACTGGACCTATGCCCTTCTGAAAAAATTGATGCCGGAGATATCTTCACATATATTCTACTGCAGTGATATATTGGTTCCTCAAAGAACATATGCAAGAACACTCATGACGCTTGGTGCACAACATATCTCTTGGATTTGATACCAATCCTTGGTGCACCTTCCACACCTTCTCCATTTGAAAGCATGGGTTTTGGAAGCACTTCATTTTATGGACAACATGAAGGAAGTAAGAAGTGATGCAAAAAGAAGAAGCCTAGAGGAAGGGGGGTTGTCATAAACCCTGTGAAAAATTCAACCTTCATTGTACCCGTTGCAGAATGAATGGGTCACATGAAGCTAATGACTACAGAGTTCCATGGGAGAATATCAAAGAAGAAATAAAAAGTCAAAAAGAAGATAGATATAGAACTTCAGAACCAACCAAAGGTAAAGCACTTGTTCATTATGTTGTTTCCCATAAAAATATAAGAGTAAATCAAGATCTATTTACTACTTCATTTGCTTCTTGGGGAGATGCTTGACTTCTTGACATAGGTGCAATCTCCCACATGAAATTTCAAAGATATTTCTTTGAATACTTTGATAACAATGTAGATGGCATAGTGTACTTTGCAGATAGATCAAGTCTCAAACCTTCGAGAATGGGAACCATCAGGCAGTTTCCTGGACTCCCATATTTTCTTCTGCACAATGTACTCTATCTTCTTGAGCTCCAAAGGAAATTTATGTCCCTTGTGCACATTAGAAAACAAGACCACTCTATTCATATGTTCGGTGGGAAAGTTTAAATAAAGAAGGATTATGACAACATGGTTGTCATGACTGGAATGGAAGATAGAATATTGTTGAAGTTGAAAGGGACATCTTCCTATACACAAAATGATTCATACCTCTCTCATGATGACTTGGGTATAATGCCATCTAGTCTTTTTCCGCATGCTAAATTATGTTAGTCTCTGTTTGTTGAGAAATAATGGTGTTTCTAGTTTTCCTACTATTCCTAGGAAATTGAAGCAATGTGATGCTTGTATCCTTGGAAAACACAACAAACAAACCTTTCACAATTCTACTTCTAGAGCATGTAGAAAACTTGAACATATTCATTCTGATTTGAGTGGCTCTAAGAATATTTCTTTTGCAAATGGAAGTAGATATATCAAAATTTGTATTTATGATTACACCAAGATGTGTTGGGTGTACTTGCTAAAAGATAAATCACAAGATTTTGAAACTTTTAAAAATTTTCATGTATGGATTCAAAATGAAGCTCAGTTTCGTATTGGATGTCTTCACACCAATAATGAAAGATAATATACATCTAATGAATTTTAAAGATACCTTCACCAACATGGGATCAAACATCAAACCATGGTTCCATACAATCCCCAATAGAATGGTGTGGTTGAAAAAATGAACATGACACTCCTAGATCTGGTTCATTCCAAGATGTTTTTCAAGAATGTTAAATTGATGTTTTGGGCTGATGCAGTTCTATGTGAAATTTATGTCAAAAACATGTGTCCATCTCATGCTCTTAATAACAAGATTTTGTATGAAATCTGGTATGGCCACATTCCTTCGCTGAGGCATCTTAGGGTCTTTGGTTCCACCTGTTATGCCTTGATTCCTAAGGAGAAAGAAGAAAGTTTGATTTAAGGAGTTGGAAGTGCATCCTCTTGGGGTACTCAAACACAACCAAGGGGTATTGTATTTATGATGATACAAACAAGAAATTCATCCTTTCCAGAGATAAAATATTTCTTGAATCCTCCACAAAAGATGAAACTATTGAGAGGCAGCTTGATCATATGGACAGGTTCACTCATGTAAATACATATCATGAATTTTATGATGAGATTCCACATCTTGAAGGGTGGATTCCTATCTTGAGTCAATCTCTGGAATCTCCTTTTGAAGCACCATCTTCCCCTCATGAAGAATTTCCCTCCACTTCATCAAAACCTAAAGCTCATTTGGATGATGAGATTAAGAGGATTGGAAATATTAGGCTTGATGAGAACTCAACATGATCTCAATCAACTAAGCAACCTAGAATATCTTAGAAAGGTCCACCAAAATGGCTCACAAAAACACTTGAAAGTGTCATCCCGATGAGGTCCAAAATATAGGAACCAAAATTTCCTCAAGACAAGATGGAGGTAAATTATGTAGATAATTCAAACTCATGTGATGTAGATGACATGGATGTTTCATATGATTGTGATTTGAGTTTATCTCCTAACCTTGAACCAAATCCCTTTAAATAAGCCACTTCTCATGATGAATTGAAAGAAGTCATGCAGAAGGAATATGATTCTCTCATCAAGAATGGGACATGGAAGTTAGTGGACCCTCCATTTGGAATGAAATCAGTTGGCTGCAAGTGGGTACTCAAGAACAAGTACAGATCAAATGGATCACTTGACAAGCACAAAGAAGGTGCTTATTATGAGAAAAAAAATTCCCCCACAGAAAAATAGGCTACCATCTGAACTCTATTTTCTATAGCAGTGCAAAATGGATGGAAAATTCATTAGATGGATGTGAAGACTACTTTCTTGAATGGAGACTTGAAAGAGAATGTGTTCATGTCTCAACCAGAAGATTTTGTTGTGAAGGGACAATAACATAAGGTATGAAAGCTCATAAAATCCTTATATAACTTGAAACAAGCACTGCGAGCATGCTATGAAAAGTTAACTGAGCATCTTCTGAAATTGAATTTCAAGCATTTCAATCTTGGCGATGAAAATTTCTTTGTCAAGAAAGTTGGAAAAATTGTTGTATATCTTGTAGTAAATGTAGACGATATGTTGATAACATGGAACAATGAGAGATACATTGCATCCATAAAGAAAGAGTTGAAGAAAGGCTTCGAGATGATAGATTTGGGACATCTTCACTACTATTTGGGCATTGAAGTAATTCAAAATCCAAAGTTCTTATTCATCTCCCGGAAGAAGTACATTGGAGAATTGTTGAACAAGTTTGGCATGGATGAGTGCAATCATGTTTCTACTCTAATGGAGTAGAATTTGAAACTCACATCAAAAGAAGGGAATGAATTTGATGATGCAACCAAGTACAGACAGTTTGTGGGAAGTCTTATCTATCTTACTACCACCTGACCAAACATTACATTTGTTGTTGGGATTCTTTATAGGTCAATTCAAAATCCTTGTGAAGGACATTGGTCTACTGCTAAAAGAGTTCTAAAATACTTGAAAGGAACTCAGGATTTTGGACTCAGGTACTATTAGTTGGATGACTTCAACCTCATCGAATAGTCTGATTCAGACTTTGTTGGGGATAAGGAAAATATAGTATCAACTTTAGGCTATCTCATGAGCCTTGTATCATCAACTATGTCCTAGAGATCACAAAAATAATCAGTTCCAACAGGTTCCACAACAGAGTTAGAATATGTGGTAGTTGCAGAAGCGACAAAGGAGATTATGTAGCTTGGTAAAATACTCGAATATTTGTAAGAGAAACAAGTGAATTATACTCCTCTTCTAGTAGACAATACTTCTGCAATCAAGTTTTCCAAGAATCCCAGATTCCATGATCGAACTAAGAACACCAACACAAAGTATCACTTGATTTGATATCATGTAGAGGCCAAGACTATTCACTTGAGACATTGTTCCACAAATGAGTGAATTGCAGACATCTTCACCAAAGCACTTGGAAGAGAAAAAATTGAAAAGTTCATAATGATGCTTGGACTTACACACACCCCTTCGAATTAAGGGGGGGGATGTTGGACACATAATCCTTGTGATTGCATTACTTATAACATAAATTGTAAATATGAAGAGCCATAGGTGATATGAAGGGTTACCCGTTAGGGAAGACCAACAGTCACATTTTGTGTATTTATTGAGTTACAAGCTAATGTAATAATCATCAGTGTGGAGTTATATTTTTTGCCAATGCCTGAGTTGACATCTTTCAATTAGTAATAAATTCAATTAATATATTTCCTCGAGGGGGTATGGTAGTGTCTTCTCTAGAAACCTACATTGACCCCTAGTAAATTAAATTGAAAAAATCATGTGGGTCTTACGTAAAATCAACATTTTTCAAGTAATATTCAACCACACTTTTTATGGAATCATGGACCAAAAGGGTTAATTAAACATTTCTTAAATTTGAATATCAACTTATATTTCTTAAATTAATGTTTTCATAAACCTCTATTTATATAAGTTTGGTCCTAGAGTAAGACTTAAAATTGCTTATGATTGGCTAAGAGATTGTTTTCCTAAAACATAAAGAAACATGTTAATGGATCAATACCTAAGTCATCTGGCAAGAGTGAAAGTATGCCCCCTTATGGACCACCAGTGGGTCATTTCAGGTGGCATGGTTTTCCTTGAATAACAATGATGAGTCAACCCACATTGATGGATAGTAACCAATGATGGTTTTCCTCATTGTCGGTTGAAAACCGAGTTATGATAGGTTTTTCTACTTTTAGATATTAAAACAAAAGAAAAAAACAAACAAAGAAACAAACAAAATGAAAGGGCATAGTTTTTCAAAACTCAATCATATATAATGATATACGTTGGCCCATTTCTTTTAAGAAACAAAATTAGAATAACATTAATTCATACTTTGATATACGTTGACCCATTTTTTATTATTAATAATCAAACTTAGAATAACATTAATTCACACTTTGCCTTATGAAATAATTTAACATTAATTGTTGTCACAATACTTCGATCATGATTTTAGAGTCACGCTAAAGACCCCAAACCTAACTTCTCTACTTGGATCAGCCAACGAAGTAGCTCCTCTTTTTGATGGAATATAAAGTGGGTTGAGGATATGATGTTTTTGTGCCCACAATGGGCATCACAATGCCTACCACATCCATCAAGGGGGGTGGGCATTCTCACCCAATGCATGCAACCACAAGGTTAGTGGAGGAAAAGTAGATCTCGACAAGAATGGAACCACTCCTCCTAGAGATCTCTTCCCTACTCATATGAGAAACGCCATTCATATGTATCCTTTATCATTTGATTCTTAATGTTGAGACATGATCGTATAATGTTTTGTGTGAGAGCCCATGTATCCTACATGCCATGAATTTGTACAAAAACATATTGGAGCATCAAAATAATCATATAGAAGATAATGCATAACAATATCATTGGTGTGATATCCTCCTTACTATTGTCACCCTAGTTAGATCTCAATGAACCAATAGGGACCCAATTTGTAATGTGTCAATTACTAGGCACGAAGCCTCTATAAACTTACAATACAATTACAGAGTGCACATGTCAACATATATGAGTCAAGTGTATTAAATTAGTCATAAAAATAAAAAATAATAAAACAATGCTCGTTGATAAGATTGATTAACAAAAAATGAGAGGCGAGTGCAGAGGGGGATTATGTGAAGCGAAGGATTATTCTATCTATGTTGGCATCAACTTGGCCTTATCCAAATGAATAAAAAACCTCATTATTTGTGGAGATTCTATGCCAGTTATAAGAGAAATTGTCCAAAGGAATATCATAGGGGGTAATATTTTCAAAGGCATTATGTATCATGCCCTAGACCTGATTAAATTTTTTCATAAAACTACTCTCTACCCTATCAAATGAGAATTCAATATGGAGGCGGATAAAAATGAAAAGGATAGATCAAGATTAAACATGGTTCATATGTTAATTAGTGGTGAATCAAGGTTCCATATCCTCCCTTAATGACTAAAATAATAACCATTAATGGCAAAGACACTTGGAGGTGTACCAAGGTCAATTCGACACCTGCACACTCCATGTCAAGTTATTTCATTCATAGAATATTATCATGTGTTGTTGGGTTCTTAACACATGAAGTAATGGGAAGGAACTTTTTTGCAGACCTCGAAGATTGGTGGCTCGACCAAGGAAATTGTCTAGCCTCCGTTCCATATCCTCCCTTAATGACTAAAATGATAACTATTAATGGCAAAGACACTTGGAGGTGCATCAAGGTCAGTTCGACACCTGCACACTCCATGTCAAGTTATTTCATTCATAGCATATTATCATGTGTTTTTGGGTTCTTAACACATGAATTAATGGGAAGGAACTTTGTTGCAGACCTCAGAGATTGGTGGCTCAACCAAGGAAATTGTCTAGCCTCCGTAAAAAACTCCCTCAACCAACTAGAACCACCCCTTGGTATTTTCTTCATGGTCACAAGGTACTCTTGGTTCCTTCATGTGAATTTTGATTTATTTTCCCTATTTCAAATTTGTATCTATGTGAAGTCCATTGTGTGAGGTCTCTCATCGAATATTTTCTCAGTCTGAGGGAGGAAACCCTTTTTCAAAATTTCCAATGTCTAGAGATTAGGTTAGGGGTTTTCTCCTTTCCATCTCCTGGTTTTAATTCCCCATATGAAACTCATTTTAATCGTATCCTTGTTTTCCTTTTGGATTATGGATCTCCCTTCTTTAGTCTGTATGGTGTAATTGGGGCTCAAAATTGTTGATACTTAGAACACATCAATAAAATACTTGATCCTCCCTTGAAATCTGGTCTTCTTTACTTATGATTTCCTCTGAAATTCGACTTGTGTATCAAATGAATGTATAATGATATGTATCTATACCATTTATGTCACTTCCTTTTAACATTAGAGCTGACCTGACACTTTCTTATTTTGTAATTCTTTTCTTTAATTACCTTTAGGGCCTACATGCAAAAATTCATTTATCCTCAACCATGAGGATCCACGTGACGTGCCACATACCAACAGAAATAACATGATGTATACTATCCATCCATGGGTGTTGTATATACATGTGCATTGTCCTTCATGTCCAAATACCTTCATCAATCTTGCAATCCAAAACCCATGACTAGGGTTGACATCAATGACAACAACCAATCTTCCAACAATCTCCCCCTTTGTCATTGATGGCAAGACTCATGCTCCCCCTATCATCATGATCCCAATTTCTCTCCCCCTTTGACATAAATGGGAAAGGGTAGGGATTCTCCCCCTGAGTTTAATGGCAAAAGGTAACTCTCTACCAATGAAATATTTTGGTGATGTGTTCTAAGTATCAACAATCGGTATCATAGCAGGTTGCCTTCAGAACAATTTAACCACTGGAAGGAAAATCCTGAGCAGAGATGGATGACCATGAGCACATTTCAAATAGGATTCAAAATTTTGATGGAATAAATTATGCATATTGGAGTGGTAGATTGAAAACTTACCTAACGACTTTGGGAGTAGATATTTGGTACTCAGTTGTAAATG
>ML776640.1:996430-1011836 GCA_009831015.1 Picea engelmannii
TGGGTTTTCTTCCCCTAGAGGGTTTCCCAGGATAAATGTTGTGTCTCTTGTGAATGTGTATTTCTCAGTGATCTTGTTCTTATTATGCTCTTATCTAATGAAATGCAAAGAACTATAATAATGGCATAAACATTAACACATGATGATAGGGGGAGCATGAGTGTTGCCATCAATGACAAAGGGGGAGATTGTTGGAAGATTGGTTGTTGTCATTGATGTCCAAATGCCTTCATCAATCTTGCGGTCCAAAACCCATGACTAGGGTTGACATCAATGACAACAACCAATCTTCCAACAAAAATAACTAGAGTTTAGAGCTTCTAGGGTTTCTTCAGTTTCTTTCCATTGGCCTATTTCATTCCCTTGTGTGTCATTTTTCCCAATTTCTCACTAATCCCTTGTTCTTTCTCGTCATTTTTTCAAATGCCCCTCCTATTTTTCATATTGTCCCAAGAGTCTTTCCATCTTTTTCCAGGTTCGATGTGGTGTTTATCTAATTCCCCCTAATTATCAGAGCCATTATAAAATTTATTCTCAGACTACTGACTCTATGCCCAGTCATTTTTTTCGACCTTCACTATTCATCTGTGGGGACCAATTTGGGTCCTTTTCTCAACTATCCTCTGAATATCAAGATTCAAAAGTGCAACATTGTGGAATTGTAAGTTTTTCAAACAATGGAATTTGATTGGAATGAAGTAAATGACATCCCGAAGAGGTATGGGTACATTTATGAGTTTTCCATAAACCAATTTGGAGAATTCATGGGCAAATTCAGTAATATGGAACATTTTGTTTCAGTCCTTTTCAACAAGATAGATAATTTAGGCCAAGAAAGGCACAAAATGTTTTCTCTAGAACAAATAGTGGCTATACTTCTACAGAGAATGGATAGAATGGAATGTGGAATCAAGCAATCTCGTGAAAGGGAGATAGAAAGATGCAAGGTTAATGAGTTAGAGTAGATTGTTACAACGCTGCTCCAAAGGATGGAAATCCTTGAACATGAACACAACTACTTCATAGCATGGGTAGTCCCTCAAATATCTAATTAAGGATCCAACAACCACAACACAAGGAAATCTCAGGCAAACCAGCTAGGAGTTGATCAAGAAGAAGAAGAAGAAGAAGCAAAGTCAATGGATACAGAAGACAATGCTCAAAACTAAGTTGGAATGCAAGATGAACCAACAAACAATCCAGTCAATTGAATGTTCTTTAAATGCATGTTGATGATGGGCCAATTTATCAGAATTTATGGCATCTTGGCTACCCGAACATATATTTTTTATCATGTTTTATATGATAGGAGGAAAATAGATATAAACTCTGACTACGAAAAGTCAAATTTTTGTAAACTTTTGATTGTTGTTTGCCTCGACATAACCCTTTAATATATACAAATATTCAATTTCTTTAAAAAAAAAATTATCAACAAAACAAACTCACGATACATAATCAATAATATTATTTAACATAACATCATATAATGTGTGTTGTTGTAAGCTCATGTCCCACTATGATTCTTACAAGTCTAGTCACCAATATCATAATAGGGCTAAATGTTAATATATACAAATTTGATTTGAATGACCTATACCCCTATGAAGTTAAAGTGAATCACAAAAACATAGGGTAATGTCTAATAGCACAAAATCCAAAAATGTGAGGCCCAACAAATTAAATTAGTCAATTTAAATTATTTTGTATTCATTATGTAAGCTTCAATTTAATATAATTTCCCCCCTAAAAGTTACATTACACACATTAATTTATTTTAACACGGGTTAGGAATTAAATTGATTAATTTAAGTTATTTTTTTCCATTATGTAAAATTCACTCATAAATTTAATGTAATTTCCCTCTGAAAGTTACATTACACCCATTAATTTATTTTAACACGGATTATGAATAATTGTAGATTAATTCAAATTACATTAATTAAAGTAGTAACATTAATTTATTTTTTATTTGTTATTTTAATTACGTTTATAATAATGATGATTATGATGATAATGATGATGATTGTTATCATTCACTAAAAACTTTTTAGGTTTATCAAACCTTACAAGAAAAATGGTAAGGAATTAATTAGTTTGCTTCAGACTTTTATTGGTTTACTCAAAAAACATTAAAGATAAGCTTTCCTTAATCTTCATAGTTTTGATGAGTTAACAATTTGTTGTTGCAAATATTTTGAAACTGAAATCTAATATAGACATACACAAAACATTTTAAAAGAAAATGTATTTTTTCCTTCACCTTCTTAGTGTCACAAAAATGACAGTTTCTTTCATCTTAGGGAATTTTAGGATTTTTCCAATGCCCTACTTCACTATGGAACTCATGAAAGAGTATTCATATTTCAACAATATTAATTTTCTTCTTTAAGCTAGTTAAAAAACAAAGATACTTGTGATTTTATAGATTGAGATTAATGACTTTTTTTTTCATAGTATCTTAATTTTGTCTTTCCCTCAATTTCTTTATCTCACTACAATTTCTCCTTAAATTTTGATGTGATAATATTTTAAATGGTATCAATATTTTGCAAAATGATCTCTTCCTCTATAATCCATTGATTTAACCAAGACTTAACAACATTTTTATGCCATCTCTTTTTGAACCATATATAAATTTTACATAAATAATTGACATCAAACTTAAAACACATAACATTAAAAAAATCACATTTATAAAGATTGATACAATCAAGAAAATACACAAAACGTTATTCACTAACATAAGCAACATACACAATATATATTTAAAAAAATAAAACATTATACAAATTGTAACATCCTCAATTTTAATCCCAGTGAATTAGAATGTAATTGTGTAAATGTGATTTAGGCTGGTGAGCGGATGTGTTGGGGCAAAGAGCCTGTATTGGTTTAATATGGTTGGGGGCGGAATGGTATACTATGTTCATTGAAATAATTATTCAAAATAGTAATCTGGTTGCAATACGAGAAGGGTGAAGAATGATGGGGGGTTATGATTCCACAAGAGAGAGAGGGGTCCAAGAGAGAATTACTCATGGGTATTAATCCAACCCACATTCCTGAATTATTATTATTATTGTGTAAACTTTCTATTTGTTGTTGAGTGTTCCTAAATCCAACCATTAAGGTCATGTAAGAGGGTGGGTGTGAGAAGTCACATCCCATAGTTATTGGAGAGCATGTGTAGGAGTACAATCATCTTGGGGAAGAGTGTAATTCAATTCAAGGAACAAACAAAGAAAGAAAAATTGTATGGCCAAGGGGACAATTTTTTGGGGGGACATTTACGTTTTAACATGAAGAGCAATTTTTACTTGCAAATTTTGGATAACAAGAGAGGAGATGAGTGCTAGGAAGAGCACCAACCATGTTGTTCTCGAAGGAAACCATTGTTGGGTTGTGTTTTATGTTGAGAAAGAGACATGTGTTCTTGTAAATCAGGTTGTAAGTATGCGACACATTTTTATGTTGAGAAAATGACTCAAGAACCTTGTGAGAAATGTTGTGAGAATTCCTGGAGTAGCTAGGAAGATTCTTGATAAATCAGATGCATTGAAGCCTTGAAGGGAAGTGGGAAGGCTCGAGGGGTTATGTGTAGTGAAGGGGGGTCCCATTCCTTGGGTTGTGTAATTTGGGGAGATCAGAGAGGAACCTGGGTTTTGGGGTTGCTATGTGTGGAGAGTGGATAGTTAGAGGGTCAGATCTCCTTGTGGACTCATAGTATGAGTTCGGGAGTGGATTATTGTTGAGAGAAAATGAACATCAATGCCTATGGAAGGGAGGTTCATCCTTTGTATATAGTCAGTTGGTTAGCTATTATCATATAAGTTATTTGTTGTGTTTATTATGATATTATGTTGTGTAAATGGTTTATATGGATGTTGTGTGTTTTTTGTTTGCTTGAGCAATTGCATTCATGTTTTAATATATGATGTTAGATGCATTTAAAACTATGGTACCATTCAAATGGTTAAATTGTGTGTGGTATGTAGCTGGTAAGATACATGAAATTAATAAGTGGAAAATCTTATATTTTAATGTGTATTATGCATGTGATGTTTCTCAGCTGGGGATTGGATACATTACAATATGGTATCAGAGCTATTGATTCAACACAGAGCTTGTATGGGCCAAGAACCAATGTGGATTTTGAAAAATTCACTGTAACAATTTTTTCTGTGACGAATTTATGGGAAAATGATGAAAGATTTAAGAGAAATCCCCAAATTCATTGGAAAATTTTGAGTTTAAATGAATCAAAAATGTTTTATAGGTTTAATGGAGTCGATCTACAGAATTTGCATAGCTAGATTCGACCTACAAGGTCAAAATTTGAGTTTTAATGGTCATTGTAGTGTTTTAGAAAGTTTATGGAATTGACGACCGAGATTGTGTTTAATTGCTAGATCATCAATCAACATTCACTTAAATAAATTTTAAAATCCATACATTTTCGACCATTTGAAAGGTTGAGTAAATCAACGACCAAGATCCATTTTGACGGTTGGAAAAATGGATCATATCAACAATCTGTATTCATTTCGGTTGTTGGGAGGTTGGAGCGGAATTAACGACCAAGATCATATTGAGTGAGAGATCAATGACCTAGATTCACTAGAGTTTTTGTCAAAAATTTCTAAGTATTGTAGTTCACCACCAAAATTCCCCTATCGTTGATGGTCGAATCGACGAATTTGACAAAGAGTTGGATTCATCTAGAAGAACTCTCTAATTTCTGACGACCGATGGTCCGAGATCGACAAATTTTGACAAAGTATCACACATCGAAAATAAACCTCCAACGACTGATGGTCAATGGTTGGGCATCAACAGAGTTTGATGGAGTTTCACGATTCAATGGATGAGATCATTTTTAATTGGGAGATTGATGACCCAGATTCGTCAGGGAATTTGCCCAAAATTTCTAAGTGTCGAAGTTCGCCAACAAAATTCGTCGATGATCAACAATCTTGGATTAATAGAAATTGGTGAAGGTTTCATGCGTCAAAAGGGGGATCATTGATCACCTATGACCGATGTTTGGGGATCAAAGGAATTTGACAAGAGTTTTCATGTTTGAGAGAAATCTTCGATCGTCGATGGTCGATGATCAAACAACCACGGGTTGATCGTCGATGAAGAAAAAGAGGAAAATGACATCAACATCCACGTGTCATGCCATGCCAGTCAAGTTTACACATCAATATGACATGTCATGCCATATTGGCATCCACGTTTCATGCCACTTCAATAGTTTCCATGTCATCCTAGAAGTGTTCGACGATTGATGGTCAGGTCGACTGAATTAGGGAAGTGTTTTCGATAGTCAACAGGGATCACTGATGGCCATGGGTCGACAGTTGGGCATTGACAAAATTGGTGAAGATTTTCATTCACCAATTAAAATCATCGATGGATGATGGTCGAGCCAATCGATTTAGCATGGTGTTGCAAATCGATTTCCAAAGAAATGTGTGGATGGATGACTGTAGGGTTGACAGTTTTGGCGAAATGTTGTGTGCATCCAAAGGAAAGCATAGGTCACCAATTCTCGATGGAGAGCGGATCAACGGTCTGTATTTATTTCAGTTTAAGATCGATGACTCAGATTAAAGAACTATTATCACTAAATATGTAAACTTTCAACAACAATTTACTTTTGGAGGGCACAATTCCTAGCTACGATGTTTGTTTGAGGCACATGAGCAGTATATGGAAAGCTATTGAACCATAAAACCAGAATTGGGATCTAGGTACATAAAATTGTGCAGAAAGAGAAAGAAGACATGTGTAGCATATAGGGATAAAAATGTAAAACAAATAAAATTTGAGTGGGATATAACTAACAATTCAGAGCTCGGTTAAAGGTGGAACTTAGAAAACTCATTCAGTAGGTAGTAATGGTCATACTCAATTGACCTTATGGAAAAATCTCAAATGATTTGGTGTAGGGATTCATGAACATGGATAAAATTGCTAAGCCAGGAGAAATCCCCAAAGGTGAAATTTTTTCATTTCCAGATTGTTGCAGTTTTTGACTGGAGCATCAATTTGACAATATGAGAGTTTCTGCGAATTCAGTGTTAGAATTATTATTTATGTCATGTAAAAAAATTTCCTTGGTTCCTAAAATAATTACCTCTAAAGGTGGCCAAAGTTGGTGTTTGAGATTATTTTTCATTTGGGAGAAGGTGCACAAAAAAGGGGTAATTGACAATATTCAATTGACTATAACTTTATGCTCGTTGCTCATAATTGAGCAAGGAACTATTCATTGGAAAGATATTGGATAGTAGAATCCATATATCCATTTATATTTTAGTATTGATCCAAATGATCCTAAAGGAATTACAAGGAAGGTTTCTAGTGAACCTGAAGGACACCATTGAGTAGAATGGAATTTCATAACTTTTGGCTCGTAAATCAGATTGAAGCATGTGTATGGTCATTGGAAAGATAATTCAGAAGGAAGATCTAAGTTACCTAAGGGGGGCATTAGGTTGCTCCATAAATTTTCAGGAAGAAGTGGAATTGGATTCCATGAAACATGTAACCACTTGATATAAGGATTTTTCTAAATAATGCCAAAATTTGGAGAAACATTCCCAACTAATAGAGCTAAGTTCCATAGGTGATTTCTAGGTAAGGACGAGTACTGAAACTCATTATAGTGCTTACACATAAGTGTAGGAGCACATTTGAAGTGAAGTATTTTGGAAAATTAAAAAGAGGTTGAGCTTATTAACAAGGCATTGATTAATAAGCAGAGGAGCACTCTAGTGGAGAGTGTTGTGTGAAGGATTGCTAGAAAGAGAATAGGATTCCACCAATGAGCATTGTGTGGGTCTGTTCTGGATTAATCCTAAGGTTCGCTTGACAAGGAAGCGGGTCAAGTTTGTGTAGTTGGATAAAGAATCAAAGAGATACAAGGAAAGTGACACAAGGTTGAGAAAGGTATAAAGAAGAGAAAATGATAGTAATATTCAACTGCTATAGAGTCTGAATGGTTTGAAAAGGATAATCAATAGAGTTTCTCACATAAAGCATGAAGTGATAGGTGAGGTATGCCATTTCATGCACAATGAGTTACAGAGGATTCCATAGATTTGAAGGTATAAATATAGTAAAGGCTACAAGACTTGTTGCAAGAGAAGGAAAAAGGATATCATGAGATGAGGTGTGACTCATGGAGTGGATGAGTCATCTCTATGTGGAAGTATGTGAATGCATGAAAAAGGAATTGTTGGGTATGATCGAACAACTTTTCTCTAAAAGTACCCCTAAGCAAGAAAGTTATCTCTATCGTCAAAGTGCGTAGAAAAATAAGGGTACAGGTGAAAATGGAGGATGTGTAGCATTCCATTTGGAGCATAGTAGTCTTGAGTGGCCAAGTAGTGCTTCACAATGAATCTGTCAATGAAGTATTTAAAATTGAGAAAATTCATGGATGAGAAAGAGTATTAGAAAGAAGACATAAAATAAATATTTCAAAATGTTGAAGCGCCAATCAATGATAATGGTATTTCGAGACTAATTTGGTCAAGAAAAATGGGAAATGGTTAATTAAATTGCAGTGTTAATATTGAACTAAAGTAGTGCATGTTACAACACTATGAATATTGAGAATTATATCCAAAATATGTTGGGACAAATTTTCTCTGCATAAAGGAAGTAGTTGTGAGATGACAGTTGATCCAGGTGGAAATCGATGGCCACCCAACTATTCCAACTGGTTCAAAATATTTTGTTGGCAATTTACTATTTTTAGCATTTTTTCGGGTCCTAAACTTCCAGGGTCATTTTGAGGGCCTAAACAACACGTTTTTATGATTGGGCACCTCAATGATAGCCAAAGGATCTCATTGAGCCTCCAAAATGAATCTCCTCATTGATATATTTCCAGAGAGATATCGTGCGCCCCAACGGAGATCGTATGCCAAAGATACACCCCCAAGAAGTTGTTACACACAACTACCCAAAACGGGGTCCATAAAACTATTGGCTTTTCATCTTTCGGTGTTAGGGTTTTAGATTTTATATATGTTAAAAATGTATTTGGAGCCTCATTGTAACAATCATATTCATGCAAATGAGTGTATCCATCACATATCTTCTTAGAGATAAGCTGTTGCCATTCTAGCGAGTCCTTCACTTTGTATTTCTACAGTTTTGTACATTCGCTCATTAATAGAAATTGTATATTAATGTATCTCTGTGTTTATGGTTATATCTCTCATATATATTTTTTATAATGTTGGATATATTATATATCTCTATGCATTTCTTTATTATATATCTGCTCTCATTTCGTGCTCAAAATAATCCAGATCAATGGTATCAGAGAAGGCTTATCTTGATCATTTTTCAGTGCATGTCCTCAACGAGCTCCGAGTATAGAAAGTTGGGTCTCGAGCTTGTCTGTCTTGAGGAAAAATGCTCTTTCATATCCAATAAACCCTCTATGGCAGAAGAAAATAAAAATGGAGCAAAAGATTCTATTAATATGTTGCTTGAGCAAACTCTCACACGACAGAGGGGTGAAATGATGGAGAATTTTGACCACATCCCTCAATGTCTGTTGATAATAGAAAGTGCGTCTTCATCAAACGACCACTTTGGAGGTACCTCTCCTTTCAAGGTACAAGTTAATTTTGATATTCCTGTATTTGAAGGTCAGATAGATGTGGATGCCCTAAAAAAATGGTTAAATCTGCTAGAAGGCTACTTCTTTGTTCACAATTTTTCTGACAGGGAAAAGATCACCTTCGCACACATTAAGGCTCTCCCCCATGTCAAACATTGGTGGGAAACTTACTGGGAACAAAGTTCCATAGAGGAGTGGGGAATATATGGGGCCGAGCCTACTTGGAATTTTTTCGTGGATGAGATCAAGGAACAATATTACCATGTTGGTAACTATGACGACCAGTATATGAGATGGACCACATTGAAGCAAGAGAGGGGAAAAACAGTGTCATAGTTCACAAATACTTCCCATACCTTGCACACCAAGCTAGGTATCAAAGAATCCAAGCGACATCTGGTTCTGAAATATCGTGGGGCCCTGCATAGGTACATCCAAACCAAAATGGATTTCCTGGACATCTCATCACTGGGAGCTACCTATCGATATGCAGTCAAAATAGAGAAGAAATTTAGGCACCAGAATAAACGAGAGTTTTGGTCTGCAAATCTGCAACAACCAAAGTATGGTAAAGACGACCCTAATAACCAGTCTCCTGAAAACCAGTCCAAGCCATAGGAAAATAAGGGTAACGGAAAGACGAAGAAGGACACTGGAAAGTGGTGTGATTTCCACAAAATCCCCTAGCACAACACTGATGAATGTCACTCAAAAAAATCATTGGTGGCTGAGATCAAAGAAAAGAAATTAAACCTTGATTCAAAATCTAATTCAAAAATAATGGGAGAAGACGGATCATCGACACAGACCCCACTACAACTATCGCGACTACAATAATTCAACCAGAAGAAGCAAGATATCCTGAAGAGGGGGAGCACCTTTTTCATTCAAATATGTGGGTGAAGGGGACCCCGCTGCATTTTATTATTGATAGTGGAAGACAGAATAACCTCATCTCAACAAAGGATGTCAAACAATTGATATTGTTGACAACACCACAGACACAACCATACAACATCAGGTGGCTTTGCCAGGGAAACGATCTATGTGTCATCCAGCAGTGTCGATTGTCATACAACATCCAACCCTTCAAGGATAAGGTATTATGTGATGTTTCCCCGCTGGAGTTGTGATGTTATTTTGGGCCAACCATATATGTGGAAGCGTCATTCTATTTATGAGTCTCGAGCTCATAGTGTCATTGTTACTCTGGGGGGTCATCTCTATAGGATACCAGAGATATTTCTGACTATTGTCCCACCAAAACAGTGCCGCAAGATAATCTCTCATACTGTAAAATTCACCCTCTTCACAATCTGTTCAAAAGGTGAACAGAAGGACACTTCAACCACTACATCCTTGGCCCAAGACCTTTCTATACAATAGAAGAAGATTGCAGAAGAGAAAGAAGATATTGTTTCTTCACATATAATGGTGCCTACAAACTGCCCAATCAATCCAAGATATAATGGGTTGGTTGAACAGATTCAACCCCGCTAAGAAGAGGTTAGTGACAACCTTCAACAAGCTAAGCAATGCAACTTCTCCAACAAGGCAAGCAACTCACCAAGATTCATATTAAACAAATGCTTTTCCCTCTCCCTTGAGAACTCAACGCAATGGAGACCATTTCTTCCTAAGGGGGGAGGATTGATCCAAGTGGATATCGGTGGTCACCTGCCTGTTCCAACTAGTTCAAAACAATTTGTTGCAATTTACTATTTTTAGCAGTTTTTCGGGTCCTAAACTTATGGGTCCATTTTGAGGGCTTAAACGAAATTTTTCACGATCGTGCACATAAAAAATGGATAAAGTCTTTTATTTATCCCCTAAAATTAATCTCCTCATCGATACCTTTCCAACGAGCTATCATGCACCCAAAACAAATATCGTATGCCAAAGTTAGGCCCCCGGGAAGTTGTTACACCAAACTTCCCAAAACGGGGTCCACAAAACTGTTGGATTTTCATCTTCCGAGGTTAGGGTTTTGGATTTTATTTATGTTAAAAAAGACTTTGGAGATTCATTGTAACAATAATCTTCTTGTGAATGAGCGTATCCATCATGTATCTTCTCAGAGATAATGGCTGAAAATGATTGAATTGTTGGTAAATTACAATTTTGAGATAATTTCATGAACTATTGAAAATATGTTTGAGTGATAACAATGTTGATTGGCTGAATTAAAGTGAAAAAATTGAAGAAAAAATGGGCTTGGATATGACATTGGTTTAATCCCATAAGGAATACCGATGTCTGTTGTTGCAAGAGCCAAACGTCTTGAGAAGAAAACTTGTGCTTGGGAAACTTAATTTCCTATATGTAAAACAGATTTATAAATTAATATGCAAAATTTCTATGATGATATCTCATGATGATTGTATGTTTTTGATACAGATGAGATGATGGCTATTAAAGTTGAAAATATTGGAAAGAAGGATTTTGTTATGAAACTGGAGCCATATGATTTCCACAAGTTACAAATCTCTAGTAAAAGTCTGGTAGTGAATTGGTGCTTCCCTTGTATTGGAGCAGGCATGATTGGAGAACAACGTAACAAGCGAGGAAGATCAGGCCATGAAAGAGAGTATGACACATTTTGAGGAAAAACAATTTGTGCGGCAGGATTTGCGGAAATTCGACGTAAATGTGGACAAACCTATCCAAGTTAGGGTTAGGGTTTTGGTATGGATTGTAAGGGTTTTAACCCATTTTTGTAATATAAATAAGGGGTATGGGGTATATTAGAGAATAATCATGATAATCATCCAATTTTTAGTTTATGAGTGCGACAAGTCTATTTTGGAGAACCAATTTTGGACTTTGTGGGAGTTGAAGTCAGTTTTGAGAGTTGTAGTGCTCGGATGAGGTCGAAGTAGCTGAGGGTCAGGTCACAAGCTATGGAGCTTGTTTTGATACTGGTCTGCCTCACTACTTTATACTGTGATGTAATGCACGCAACACATTTTCGATGAATAAGAAAAGAAGTAGAATATCTTTGTGGACGTAGCCCTGGGGGGTGAACCACGGTAAAACTATGTGTGCAATGTGTTTTAATGTGTTACTATTTCTGCAGTTATCATTGAATGGTTAGATAGATGAATGAATGATTTATTTACAACGCACACTATATTAAATATGCAGATGAATGAATGGATCTTATGAATAGTATAATAGAATGCATGGTTAAGTATAAATCAGAAGTATAAATAACATCCCCCAATCCCTTCCATGATTGTAGACATCTGCGTCCTACAGTCCCCCATAAACCATCTCGGGTGAGACTACATTGTGCACTCTATGTGCAGTGTATCCTTCTAGTTTACCAAAAGGGTCGATGGTGATAAGGGTTTAGTTGGAGAGCTAAGGTAGAACTTGAGTCAACCCATAAGTCCAAAAAATGGTTTCGTTGTCGGCTAGAACTCAAAAGAAGAGACAAGAAGGGGTTTGGTAAAGAAGATGCAGTGGTACAAAGGGATGTGTAGGTCATGTAATCCTACAAAGCAAGATATTGAAATATGGTTAGAGACAAAATAGTTCGAGTTCACGTAGAAAGACAATAAGGGTTCCAGGTATACACCGCTCCAGTACCTGCAGAGGTATGCGTTTACTGATTTGCATGAAGCATATTTTTTTTTTCTTTCCATGGTTATTACATGAATAGTTGTTAAGATTAAGGGATACCCATCCAACTAACTGGATTAGGCCAGTAGAGTGTGGACAATTGAAAATATTGTGTGGTTGGAAAGAGTTAATAATAAATTCACACACATAGTAGATTTTTGGTTAGACAGTATTACTATGAGGTTTATCAATGATTTTGTAGTAGATACATTGAAGTCATATACTCTTGCAGAGCAGGATTTATTGAGGGGACCCAGAGGGAGGTACATCAGGTCACTCTACATGTCGATCAAGATATTATTACATGATAAAGGCAGGATGACCATGGAATCAGACAACTAGATCACTTTGCGTGCATGGGGGATTTGGGGGGAGTACTAAGGAAGATCTGAGAAATGGAGAAGGCTCTGGAGAGTAGACAGAAGGAGGAAAAATACCCCATCATGATGGATGGTGAACATACTAGGGAAATCATACAGAGTGTAGGTGTAACACACAACGAACGACCCTACTAGTATAGGATGAATAATAAGAAGAGGGTTGTAGCAGAGTGAGATGATTGGATAGCGATGAGGAAGAGGTATAGGATCTTTGTGGCACGGGGAAGATTGAGGATATCTTGTGCGCACATATGATAGGAAAAGCATAGGTCATGGGTCCAACACAGAAGAAGGATCTCCATTAGAGATATGAATTAGTGTGGGACCCACAATCCCATGTGAGAATAACACAACTAAAGAAGAAAAAATAGTTAACCAGCAAGTGATTAGTGGTAGAAGAATTTTTTCAGGACGTGGGTCCAGTAGCATAAGTGTAAGTTCAACAAGTAGCATTCAAGTCTCTACATCGTGCGGAGGTGGTAGTTTAGAAAACTTCAAAATGGTAGGACAAGATCCAACCATCAGGTTACCATAGTTCCGAAGGGACAGGTCAGATGACCCAAAAAAATATTTATTCATCTATGAGAAGATATGGGAAGCAAAGAAGATTACAAAGGAGGATACAAATGTTGCACAATTTACAATCACTTTTAGAGACCGTGCATTAGATTGGTGCATGGGTCTCTCAACCAATAACCCAACATGAACACCTACAACTGTAGTATATGTAAAGAGGCAGTTAATAAATGAATTTCAGAAGCCAAGCTCAAAAGACCATTTTATGAATGCAATGATAAAGATCAAGCAGAAACCAGGAGAATTGGTGTAGGAAGTGGACCAGAAATTCAAGAGGTTAAAAGGTAAGTTAAAGTACATTGTTACTAATACACAACATAGACATTTGTTTGTTAATTCTTTGTTGCCACACTTTAAGTATCCTTTGAGACAATAAAAATTCCAAATTCAGGGTGAGGCCTTATAGGAAACCTTACAGCTAGAGGAAAACCAACACAAGCATACAGATCCAGTTGTGGAGGAGCTGAAGCAATGTATGAAGAACTTACCATTTCAGTTAAATCAGAACAAAGGAAAGGAGAAAAGAGAAGATGTATGGTGTACAATGTGCAGGACAAAAGGTCATCACAAGAATGAGTGTCCATTATTTTCATAGTATATCAGAGTGGGTATGCCAAACCCTTTGGATTTGGGAAGAAAATGGTGTGAGATTTGAAAAACACATGGGCATGATCCCTATCATTTCCCCCTGATGCACATATATCAGACAGTTATAAAGATTACATATTGTAACTTTTGTAATTCAGTTGGACATGAAAACAAGGACTATAGAACCTTGGAGATGATGAAAAAAAGGATTGCAGATACATACAGGGTGCAGGATGAACATGTCACAGGACAATCTTCACAACAGCCATAGTATAACACTACGCAAAAACCACAATACAATCTCGCGCAGTGTAGCACAACTACAGTATAATATGCAACAGTTTCAAGGGAAACAACAATATAATCCTGCACAACAGTGTGCCACACCATACAGTACAATAACCCACAACCACAATATAATCAAGGACCCCAATATAACACACCGCGCAAAGATAATTAGGGCAACAAAGGAGGCTTCAAAGGAGGAGGTCGTGGAGGAAGAGTTTTTGGAGGAGTTTGAGGACCATTAGTGTTCCATAACTTTTAGAAACCATGTCACTATGAAAGAGAATTCCCACAACCACCTGCGACATGTATGTATTGTCGCACAACTGACCGCGAAACCAAAGACATTCCAACACTGTTGATAAAAATACAAGACAAGAGGAACCAGACTAATCAGAACTTGCAATGGATCGGGAAAAATAGAGAAGAAGATGGGAAGAAGATTAATATATTGACTAGAGGTGGAGCCAAGACAAGAGAAGATGCAGCCAACAAGGATCAAGATTAGTATCAGTGGGTCAAGAAGAATACAACACCAGAACAGAAGTTTGATGTGCGCAAGGAGAAAGGGATATTCAAATAAGCTAGACAAGAGATCTTGAAGAAAAATATTACGTCCACTTCAGGAGCGAAGCCAGTAGATGAGATACCATTCTATGACATGCCTTCATATTTTATCAAACCAATCAAGAGAAATATTCAGAACAAGTAACTTAAGAAAATGTTTGAGATCTTGTGTCAAATTGTTGAGTGATAAAAATTACTTACAAGTACTGCATATATTATGAGAAAAGTGTAATCCTGGGGAAAGGGGGGTAAAAAGGCTAAATCAAGTCCAAAAGAAGAACATAACCAGTAGGAAATTCAGATTGAATTCCAACATAGGAGGTTTCAATATGGGGGATATTATACTAGATTTAGGTTATGAAGTCAATGTTCTACCAAAAAAACCTTGGGAAGCTATGGGAGAACCACAATTAGGATATTTACCTATTCAGTTGAAGTTGGAAAATCAACACATAGTTGTGCCAATAGGAAGGTTGAAGGGGATTCTAGTAGATCTAGATGGTGTGCACACCATGGCTAACTTTGAAGTCATTGACATAGTAGACAATACTTCACCATATCCAACATTGTTGGGTATGGATTGAGCCTTTGATAACTGTTCGACAACACAGGTATTCCAACAGAGGACGAACACCTTCAGTAACCACTCACATAACCATATCAAAGATCAACACACCGATGTTTTCACGTGGTAAAACCCCTACGGGGAAACATCCACGGCCCCAGCCAACGCGGC